>OY829519.1:1111490-1700846 GCA_963691665.1 Clepsis dumicolana | reverse complement strand
AGCAATATGTCGATCAGCTCGTCCAGGACACTTACGAGAAGAAGCATCTAGATTCTTTATTTAAAACTATAAATTCTCAAATTCATCAGCTTGCAAATCAGTTGAAAATAAACTTTTATACAAAAAGGGACATAGACAATATTTTAAGTAATTTCAAAGATGACAAAAGAACAAGTCGTGAATGAAATCCATAGATCGGCCCGAAAAAATTTCAAGCGTCGCGCAGTTATATTAAAAGGAATTGATGATTTGTGGCAAGCAGATTTAATTGACTTACAGAATTTACATACTGTAAATAAGGGATATAAATACATTTTAGTTGTTATTGATACATTTTCAAAGTACACGTGGTGTATTCCTACGAAATCTAAAACTAAAACAGAAGTAAAAAATGCATTTGAACTAATTATCAAGTCGACCAAACGAATACCTAGAAACTTACAGACAGACTTTGGAAAAGAATTTTACAATGATCAATTCGATTGTTATGTGAAATCCTTAAAAATAAATCATTATTCCACGTATTCAGTTAAAAAGGCGTCTATTGTTGAAAGGGTAATAAAAACGCTCAAGAACAAACTTTACAAATATTTCAGTTTCATCGGGAACTACAAATGGCTTGGAAAACCTTTAGATGAGATAGTTCAATCTTATAATCAAACTGTGCATAGCACAACAAAATTTAGCCCAAATGAGGTGAATTTTAATAATGAAGCCGAAGTAAAGAAAAACATAGATAAATCACAATCCAATCGGCGTTTTAAATTAAATATTTTTAATGTAGGAGATCATGTGCGTATAAGCAAGTACAAAAGCGTCTTTCATAAAGGTTATACGCCTAATTGGTCAACTGAGCTATTTACTATTAAAAAGGTGAATCACACTCGTCCTGTTACTTACCATATTGAAGACCAACGAAAAAACTCAATACTCGGTACATTTTATGAACAAGAACTGCAAAAAACTAAGTATCCAGACGTTTACCTCATCGAAAAGGTAATCAAAAAAAGAGGGAAAAAATTGTATGTTAAGTGGTTAGGACTTAACGATAGCGAAAACAGCTGGATCGACAGAAATGCCATTGTATAAATATATTTAAAAACTTTCTCGCGCTAAGTCATTAACTTTTGGGATATGAAAGGAAGAGGACTTCTAAACAGTATTATTAATCACTTACCGTTTGAACTGCACTTACCTGGCTACAATTATTGCGGACCAGGCACAAAATTGCATAAGCGATTGCAAAGAGGTGATAAAGGAGTTAATGAATTGGACAACGCGTGTATGCAACACGATATAGCATACGATAAATATTCTGACCTAACAGACCGACATCGTGCAGATTTTGAACTCTATAAAATGGCTAAACAAAGATTGAAGTCAAAAGGTGTTGGAAAAGGAGAAAAACTTGCGTCTTGGATAGTTAGCAAAGTGATGAAATCTAAAATGAAAGCTGGTGCAGGGATAAAATCATTTAAGCATTTTGTTTCTAAGATACGTACCGAATTGAAAAAAAACAAATCTAAAAAAGAAGGCACTGCAGTCAGTCGAGCTTTTGCTGCAGCGAGTAAAGTATTTCTTAATAACAATACGAGTAAAATGAGAGTTCCTCGATTAATACCGATTCCTAAAACTGGAGGTATATTGCCACTAATACCTATTTTCGCGGGACTTTCTGCGTTAGGGTCATTGGCAGGAGGAGCTGCTGGGATCGCTAAAGCTGTTGGTGACTACAAAGCTGCAAAAAAGAGCTTATCCGAATCAGAACGTCATAATAAAATAATGGAATCTATTGCATTAGGTAAAGGGTTGTACATTAAACAGTATAGAAATGGAAAGGGTTTGTGTTTAAAACGATTAAAAAACTAAATAAAAGGCTACCCAGACGTGCTCTTACAAATGTTGATATTTTAAAACATTCAACAGATATTCCTTATTTTCGTGGTGTTTACATGAGAGACAAATTGCCAAACCGTCCAAAAAGAGTAGAATGTGCAATCGTAAATTTAGATAGTTCTAAAAACCAAGGGACTCACTGGGTAGCCTATGTCAAAGATAATAATCATTGTGAATATTTTAATAGTTATGGTGATCTTCAACCGCCGCTAGAATTAATAAAATATTTGAAAAATTATAATATTTCATACAATTATAATATTTATCAAAAATTCGATACTGTTAATTGCGGACATTTATGTTTAAAATATTTAAAAAAATATTGGAATAACCGTTTAAATATCTCTGAACAATAAATAGCTTCTCATTCTCACGATGTCTTTCACTTTGTCCATAACGGGATCCTCCTCTACCCTGATTACGAATCACTCGCCAGCTCTTCAACTAGATGGTGAATATGAATGCGGGTTGCTATACTTGTCGACATTTAACTCGATACCTAATATTGACAACCGAAATAATAAGTTTTATTATGGTGATAACGAAGTAGTAGAAATTCCTGAAGGGTCATATGAACTTCAAGATCTTGATGATTATCTTAAAAGACATCTCCAAGGTTGCACCTTTACACTGACATGCAATAATAATACGCTAAAAACATCTATATTGTGTTCCAAAAACGTCTATTTTAAAAAACCAAATTCGATTGGTAAGTTACTTGGTTTTGGAGAAGAAACAGTTCAGGCGAATATATTAACTGAGTCCCCTTTTCCCGTGTCCATTCTGTCTACAACTATAGTACGAGTTGAATGTGACATCGTGAGCGGGTCATTTATAAACGGAAAACCTAGTCATATAATTCATGAATTTGTGCCAAATGTACCGCCTGGTTACCGGATTATAGAAACACCTAAAAATGTTATATATTTTCCTGTTACTCAAAACAGCTTAAACGCTCTTATAATAAGAATACTGGATATAAACGATAATTTAGTGAATTTACGTGGCGAAGAGATTCAGATATATTTACATCTCAGAAAAAAATGATAGACTTTAATAAATGTACGGTCTCAAACAGCAAAGCCGTTAGTGCTCATTGTGCTATCAAGAAAAGAAGACCTAAAGGACAACTAACGAAGGAAAACAAACAGTTTTTAAAAAACATAGGATTATTAAAATGAGTATACTAAACTTATCAGACTCCTTTAGCTTTGATAGCACGATTGAAAGTTTCGAATATCATTCGTATAAACCGTACGTAACAAGTTTCAATTTAAATGATGAAATCCGTATACCTATCAACCAGCAAGATCTATACGTATTACCATCAGCGAGTACTTTATACATAGAGGGTACTATAGAAGTATTCAACAGAGAAACAAAAGCGAAGGTGTCCAGTGTTCATTTTACAAATAACCCTATACTTCATTTATTTCAAGATATTCGATATGAGCTGAATGGGATTGAAATAGATAAAATTAAAAACGCTGGGGTCACAACAACAATAAAATCTCTTGTGTCGATGAATGAACTTGAATCATCGATGTCAAAGTTATGGGGCTGGGATGTTGATGGCACAAAAATTACGCATGGATCATTTTCTGTGTCAATTCCTTTAAATAAGATTCTTGGCTTCGCAGAGGATTATAACAAAATTATTATTAACTGTAAGCATGAACTTATTCTTTTACGATCCAATACTAATTTAAATAGCGTAAAACTGAACACAAATGAGTATATAGGTAACATAACTATATCTAAAATAGTATGGCGCATGCCGCACATTAAGGTTTCTGATCGTGAAAGATTAAGTTTGCTTAAATATTTGGAAAGAGATCGAGCTATTCAGGTAGCATTTAGGAACTGGGATCTGTACGAATACCCGCTTTTACCTAAAACATCAAAACATTCTTGGGCCGTCAAAACTTCGTCTCAAGTTGAAAAACCTCGATATGTTATAATTGGATTAAAAACAAACAGGAAAAATGTTGCTGATAAAGATATATCGCGTTTTGATCATTGTAATTTGCGTGACGTTAAAGTTTTTTTAAATTCAAATTATTTTCCTTATGAAAACTTGAATGTCAGTTTCTCGGCTCAAAAATTTGCTATATTATATGAACAGTACGCTAAATTCCAACAGTCTTATTATAACCGCAGCCAAGCACCGTTGTTGAATCCACAAGACTTTATAAATAAAGCACCTCTGTTTGTTATCGACTGTTCTCGTCAAAATGAAACCTTAAAAACGGGTTCAGTCGATGTGCGGATTGAATTAGAGTGTGACACAGATATCCCTGACAATACCGCGGCTTATTGTCTTATTTTGAATGATAGTATTATAGAATATAAGCCGTTGACCAATATAACAAAGAAGATATCATGAAACTAGACCATCTATTCGTAGATGTTCAGGGGTTTAAATCATCTAAAAATGAATTTATTATTAAAGAATTTGCATACAGTACCTATGAACACACGCAGGCGTATTTAATAAAACCTCCATATTCATTTTCTACGTTATCAGAAAACGAAAAAAGGCATGTGAAATGGATAGAGAGAAACCTTGGCATTATGTGGCGTGAGGGGTATATCGACCACAGAGAATTTAAGAGAATGATTCATAATTTCTTGGAAGGCAAAAAAATATATGTAAAAGGTTTTGAAAAAATTAAGTGGATTAATGATTTATGTGCTGATTGTACTGTAATAGACTTGGGAGAGAAAGGTTGTTCTAATTTTCAATTAATGTATAAAAAGTATTGTATCGACAACAGCTCTTATAATTGTCTACATCATAAAAAAGCTTGTGCCTTAAAAAACGTTATATGTCTTAAAAAATATTATTTCGATATTATGCATATTTAACATTGTAATAAATTATACCTAATTTTCAAAAATAAATATTTACGTTTAATCATTTTTTTATTTTTTAACCCAGTCAAAATTAGTTATCATTTATTTTGAACGAAGACTTTTTATATTAACCCATTTTTAAATAATTGAATTTGTTTGTTTAAAAATATGAAATAAATGATAACGATTCATACCTGTGGCTAATAATAGTGTTAATCTATTTAAGCGATATTTACTGAAAAGATTTTTCTTGTGCATTTAATCATGATAATTTTATTTTCGTTTGAATTATTGCTTTATTGACATACTTACAAAAAAAATCTTTCCTGTTGACGTATCGCTTAATCAAAGGAATAAAACAAGAAAATTGTTGACCATATTTATTTTCAAAATTATATACAAAAACAGTAAAAACATTAATAACTAACACTATATCCGCACAACTTCTTGGATATCTTATTTATTACACTTTCTGTACTGTCTATTATCTCATCGTATCCGTCACTTGCCACATACTGCGCACTGAGCATAACGTTTTCACCGGTTTCGTCGTTTTGATCCGGCGCGGAGTCACTTATGTTAATTATTTGGATTTTGACAAGTCTGTTCCCCTTAGTTGCTTCATTGTTTATAACGAACGACGGCGGGTGACCTCGTACACTTCTCTTTACCACTTTGTTTAGCCTTAGTTTTGGTTTACTAGACTTGGTTTTCGTTTTGGCACTTGCAATTTTTTTTACAAATTCACTGACTTCTTCTTCTTCTTCATCTTCTCGGAATCCTAATGGACCCTGTGCATATTGCGAAAACATGATTTGAGTGTCTTGCGTTCCTTCCATATTCTGAAACAAAAGAAATCAAATAAATAAACGCATCTGGCAACACATATGAGCATTTTCATACGCTTACAAAACAATAATAGCAACAAAATAATACGAATAAATATTAAATAATGCCAATTTTACTTACCGAATCGGGAATGGATCAGCTCGTCTTAATTTTCAAAACTTTGGAACGACTTTACTCAGTTATGAATGTAGAGTGCAGAATGATAACTTACTATAACAGCCGCTATTTATAATTACAGTAATTTCATGCGTCAGCAAATTAAATTAACACGCGCTTCGGAGCATGCGGTGCATACCGCCGCGCTGCTTAATGCCGATCAAATTACAACGACACGTAAGGACTTGTTATAATTGGTACCAAATGCAATAAATGTGAATAGGTATATTTCACGTGTCAGCAAATTACCTTAGCACGGGCTGCATGCCGCCGCGCTGCTTAAGACACGTAAGGACATGTTTTAATTGATACCCAATGCAATAAACGAGGATAGGTATTATTTGCCTGTTCAACAGAACATGATTTTACTTACCATTATCAAAATATTACATTTAAAATTAAGCCTGAGCCCTGAGCTTTTTGATAACGGAAAACATCGTCAGGAAACCTCCGAAGCGAGAAAACTCAATTTCAACTCAAGTAAAATGTGTTTTCAGTCGGTATCCTCGCAGTCTATATATACTTAGGTGGGTGAAAGAAAAAAAGAAAACAAATGTTAATAACACTTCATATTTATTTATTAAAAAAAAAGAACAAACCATACAATTTACAAATCAATGTGTAATTATAAAAAATAAAGTACTTAATGATAATCTACTTATTTGGTATAGTCAGCGTCAAAAGTCGCTCATCTGGTCGTAGAGCGAAAAGGTACAAAAGTGATGAGCGGCTTTTGACGCTGATCCTACAACATACATAATTATAATTTTACAATAACGTAAGTACTCAACGTATTTTATTTTATTAAACACATTCTAATTTTTTATTACCCATTGGGTGCCTACGAAATAAAATTACAGCTCGAGGAAAGGTCGCTTAGATAACTACTGTACTAGAAAATAGACTCATGTCCCCAAGATTTGGTTGAAATTTTGTCTGATAATATATGTCGTTTATCGTCTTTGTTAGATAAAGCAACTTTATTGACAGATTGAGTGAAGATCTCGTGCCTAATCGATTTAAATAATATGTGTTTTTTCCGAACTATTTTATCATTGAATAACACATCCCGATAATCATTTAATGTTAACTCTTGAACTGCTGGTTTTTTTATTCCTTTAGCCTTTTTGATAAGAGATTTATCACTTTTGATACAGTATAGTTTAGAACGTAACCCTATAAACTCGGTAATAAGTTCTCCTCCTAACTCATCTTTGAATAACCCAGGAATCTTCTTGTTACGTAAAGGTATTTGCAAATCATTTACAGGGTTATAATTGCTTGTGTCAAAAAAGTTTAAAAAAATATTTTTTAAATCGCTGTAAAAGTCTGCAGTTTCGATTTTGTAAATAAAACTGTCGGTATCAGTGTAGCACAGAGTAACTTGATCTTGGTAGTGTTTTTTTATTACCGTGTAGTGAAATTGGTACATATGACTTTTAGAAAGTTCTAATACAGAGAATCCTACGTAGATTGGTTTATCTAAAATTACTTTTTCAGGCTTCATTTGTACGACAACCAAATTTTCAGACAACACTGTTGCACTATGGAAATTCGGTTTGGCAATTAATTTGTTAGCACAAGTAAACTTTTTTGTTTTGTTTTGACGGTCGTGCCACTTATTTACTAATTTGACGTCAACTCGCCGCTCACTGTCTTCAAGAGTTTTCCCAAAAACTGAGTTATTCATTAATTTAAAAAGGTCTTGTTGGAAAGGAGTAGTAGCTTTTTTTCTCAGTTCTGTATTTAAATGAATATACTGTTTTAAGAATGGACTTTGACGAAACCTTATAACGCGATGGATTTTATCAAGAGTTAAGCCGTTGCGTAAACATGTTTTCAGATGGACGTAATGAATGACGTATTCGTATTTGTTATATAAATTTGGGATCAATTTGGTCGTTTTTCCTCCTGGAGGAATAAATTTTTGTGCGCAAAATGGATAGTCGTTATGGTTATGGTGTAAATTTTCCGGATATAGCAAGTCAACTTCCAGAATAAATCCAAATGGAGCATCATCTTCGACAGACAAAATATCTAGTTGGGCAATTTCATGATGATCTAGAAAACTAAAATTAGACATGGGCAACGATTGACACATACTGTAACCATATAAGTTATTGCAATCGATATATACTAAAAACGAGTCTGGTTTATTCATGTCATAAGTTTCCATGTACTTATTATTAGCCTGAGCATATCTGGTCGAACACATGCAAATACCACCTCTTATTCCTTTTTGTATGAGTCGAATTATTTCTAATTCGGATATCAATTCAAGCTTAACTCCGGTTTTTAATAACATAGCATCAAACGATAAGCTTGGAGCAGTTAAATAGAATGCCGGATCTAAATGATAATTTAACTTGCAAATGAACCGAAAGTTCTCAAAAATATCTGATAAAAGCAACACATCAGTTTTTAGGTAAAGATCAGTATATTCTCCCATATCTTTGATTTTAAATTCGGACCATACAGATTGCGCATGTGCGTAATCTGAATCGCTTATTTGTTCGTTGGAAAGAGAATCAAAAAACAAGTTCTGTGATGGAAGCTCGGTCTCTGTAAACTTATCCCAGCTCGACATATAATCGTAAGGATAAATACCTTTGCGAGTTAATAATTTATTTTTTTTAGTTTCAGGATAAAACTTGTTCAAGTGAATAAAATCATCTTTATGTAAACCATTCGCTAATTTTTCCAAGCTTGTTCCTAAAAATTTAAAAGAGTCTACAAATCGAATTTGTGCATACTTTTGATCTGAAATCCACAAAAACTTAGTGAACGAAATATAATTTTCTTTATTTTTTGGGATTACTTTCACAGGCCCTGAACATTTACTAAGTTCCTGTATAAACAAATGACAATCGTAACCTGCTAAGTTATGAAAGAAAACAGGGACCAATTTAGGAACGCGAAAGCGCAGATTGCAGTACTGGTGCGCGGCACCGCGATAACGGCCCGTTAGATGACAGTGATCTCTTACTTTGTCTGCAAACAATAAACCTTTACACATATGACAATTTTTGGCACGTTCATGAGCTAAAGAATCTTCTACAGTAAATATCATGGGAATTTCTTTTTCTAAAACGTTATGGATGTCTTTAATATGTCTATATAAATAATCTACGAATTTCTGAGCACAATCTGGCCCTCGGTATTGAACAAAACGATTAAGTTGCTCATCATAAGAGCAAATTATATGGTACGCGAAAGCGGCTGGTAAATGTATTTGTTTATTTGTAGTAAAACTACTGTCAGTGTTAGGTTCACAGTTCTGATAGGGTTTAAGGATTGTCTCAAAGTCAGCATACACGACAAATGGAACGTCTTGTTTTCGTTCAAAATGCTTAAATTCGAGATAGGTGCCTTTCTCCGGAAGTACCGTAGCAACCCCACTACAAACGTGACTATTGAAACCGTGTTCAGTTTGAAAAAATATCAGACAGTCTTCGCAGAAATAAAGCTTAGCATGATGTTTGGTAATCTGACCGCGAGCAAGACGCGGTAAATTAGTAATCAAAACATAATGCGACTTATTACCGCGTTCGATTAAAAGTAAATTGATTCGATGTTTCCTTTTATATTGCGATCTGTATAGAGGTCCTACAAGAGTTCGGTTGTTTTTTAAAGAATATACGTTAATACTGATATCAATATTGTGATGCTCAAACGTAATGATATCGGCTAAAGTGACAGGGAAACACATATTATCAAGTTTTAATACGTCTTTAAAATGAGGATAAGATGATAGACGCTCGCGATGGTTTTGACATGGGTAAAGAGCAGCAACAACACACCAGAGAAAACAATAATTATCATGATTTTGAATATTAATGCAAGCTTTTTTATTTTTTATTATCTTAGGTAAGTCTATGTAAGATGACGCTTTCAATGGTTCATACTTATTTATGTTAACTTCTAAATACAAATTAGATAAGAAAGTCCAACCAGAATCGCGCTCCTGAAATTCTTCGATTTTTTTCTGTATACTAATAATTATTGTGTTTAAAAGCTCTTCGAATTGATAATTTTGATGTATAGGAAAATTTTTCGTTGCAAAAGATTTCATTTCCTGCTTGTCATCTTTAAACAAAAGAAAATCGCCAAAATATTCGAAATTTACTTTGAGGGACACATGTTTTTTAAGCGAATTTTCCAAAATTTTTTGCATTTTAGGTTTTACTGTAATCAAAAATGATTCAGGTAAACAAGACTTCAGCTCATCAGTTGCCATT
This sequence comes from Clepsis dumicolana, assembly GCA_963691665.1. Lineage (NCBI taxonomy): Eukaryota > Metazoa > Arthropoda > Insecta > Lepidoptera > Tortricidae > Clepsis > Clepsis dumicolana. The sequence continues at coordinate 1,690,851 of OY829519.1, read as the reverse complement.
ATTCTATAAGATGCTATGCGACCTTTAAAAGCAGACGAAATTTCAACAACCTCATCGTTTAAATTTACACCCGAATTTTTTCTATGCTTATTACTTCTAAGGTGCCCTACCCACTTCCTGCTTTCTACTGTAATTGAACACTGAGTGCAAAAGGGCATGTTTTATGTAGCGACTTTGCTTAAGCTGTAATCCTGGTTTTATATGTTAAATACACAATTTGATAGTTTCAATTTTAATCAAATAATAAAAAGAGACAACCTGCAGTATCCGTTAAAAGCAAAAATAAAAAGTACTAAATTAGTACTTACTTAGTATCGTTACAATAAATTTGACGTTAGCGTCCTTGAAAAGTACATTTATCTTTTTAACAAATTTTTGCTATGCCCTCCATTCAACAGTTTTATCATCGATTTGCGCCCTTAAAGTAATATCGTTAAAAGCGTTTAAATTATGGTTTCATAATAAATCGTTAACATTTATTAAAAACATTTATTAAAAATTACTTGATACACAATTTGATGTAGTTTAAATTTTATTCAAATAAGTAATAAAAAGAGACAACCTGCAGTATCTGTTAAAATCAAAAAAGTACCTACTAAATTAGTACTTAGTATCGTTAGAATAAAATTTGACGTTAGCGTCCTTGAAAAGTACATTTATCTTTTTAATAAATTTTTGCAATGCCTCCCATTCAACAGTTTCATCATCGATTTGCGCCTTTAGAGTAACGAGAGCCTTTTTCCAACGCTCCTGACGTAACTCACCGCGAATATCAGCAGTGTTGTACACCCGCAGCTCCAAGAAAAAGTCTCCGTTGAGGGTGCAAGCTCGTTTTGTTGACCCGTTCGGTACCCGGCTTATAATGGATGAATCAAGCGGATCAGTCTCAGCAGGCTTATGGTTAACAGCAACGTCTTCAGGAAATATTCCGAACACGTCAAACGGGTTTTTAGTTTCTTTTTTCTTGGGTGCAGCAGATCTGAAACATAACAGACATTAAACAATGAATAAGACAGTTGTACTTAGTTCGTCGAAATTCATTAAACAAATTACAAGAAAAATACCTTGGGGTTGACGGCTTTCTTTTTTGAGCAGGTTTTTTTATTTTTGGGATACTGACATCTGCAGCGGCAACGCTCTCCTCTGAATCAGATCTGAAATAAAAAATATGTTTTTATTACTCGACATTTAAAATAACCATATACATCGATAAAAAAAGAAAAAAAAATACCTTTTTTAAATGAAAAAAGTAGACAAACAATATTTAAGTAAATATGTACCCAGCTGACAAAATAAAAAACATGAAATATGAAAATAAATATAAAATGGCTCCCTGTTTGGAGCTGAAGCTTTTCGTTTTTCAGCCGACCTTCCCACTTTTGACCGAACGGTTCCGCTGTTTGCAACAGTGATGGGTTCAAACTCGGAATCAGACCTGAAAGGAAATTAAAAATATTAATGCCTGTTGGAACCCTACAAACAATATGAACCAAATGTTTTAATTTCGTTAGGAAAGTAAAGCGTTAGGTACGTTGAAATACATACTTACATTTTAATCGATGTATAAAGCAAATAAACTTTACTAACGTAGAAACTCTGCACAGCTTAACCTCTGAGCTGAAGATGTAGAAGACTTGATGCACTGTGCACGTCACGTTCGAAATTGGAAAGGAACAAATTAGCCCCGCGCAAAAGTTTTAAACGAAATTATTTGCTGATTTTACTAAATGAACTAGGGCTGTCGCATTCCAAATCACAATTGTGTATTATGCTTATGTGCACATAACAGTTCTTTATTTTACATTATTTAATTCTCGACGCGATGGAAAGAGGAACGTTATGAATTTGTCTATCTGTCTGTTGGTAAATCTGCCTACTTCGTATTCCACATATGCATGTATTCAAGATACCAAAAAACTAATCGAGAGTGAGTTGTAAGCTTTTTTTAATTTACTTTTTTAATTTTTAATTTACTTATTTATTTTTTATTTATTTATTTCTCACCAGCTAAATTAAGGAATTACCTAAATATTAGTATTTCAGTAATTGTAGTAATCATTATTTCTTTTAAGAACATTTATATTCGCATTTAATAGAGGTACCCATTAATTGTAAATTTATCCATTGATCATTGTCAACCCTACACCTTTATAATATGAATATTATTTCGCAACCACGCTTCATACATGCACCGCATTTGTATGTCAGCAAAAAGACGCCGATCGCACTGTGTGTCACATTACAACTTGATAACGTTGCGCAATAAAATTGGCTAATACCTAATTGGTAACATTTTCATGCTCAGTTCTGTACGTTAAAATTATAACGGAAACTGGAAAAAAACCTCCTCAGATCGTTCAAATAGCCTCAGTATTAACCGACTTAATTACTAAGTTAATGGGTAAGGTTAGTAATTGGTTAGCTCACACAACCAAATATCATCTTACCTCACCTACTAAGACGAAGATTTAAACTTAGGTAAAAACGTGTTCTAACTGTAATGTTTGCTACTTTACATCGTAATTATAAATACACATACAATTGTTATTTCCTAATACGAAAACAAACATTGTCTTGTTACAGGTACAAACAGGTATAAACCTTTTTCAATTTGAACACAAAAATAAACAATTCCTATATTATTAACATTTATGATAAGATAACCTAACCAACTTAGAAAAGTCGAAAAACAATAGACATTTTCGCTTCAAAGGTCAATATCTTAAAAACGGTTGAACCGATTTTGATAAAACAAGTCTAAGAACCATTGTTAGAAAACCTGTTAAATGAAAAACCGCATTTAAATCGGCTCATTCATTTAGGAGCTATGGTACCACAGACAGACACACAAAAATCTAGGTACAAATTCTAGCGCACGATGTCAAAGTTTAACATAAGCGCTGTCTGTGGGTTAAGCACTGAACTAAGTAGGTGTAAGTAATGATTTAAGTAAGTACCTTTGATGTACTGGTTTCGTATAGAATACAAATGGTTTCGAATAATTTCGATAGATGTCATCACCGCCTACTCGTATGTCCATTTGCATGTTAAGAACAATAAACCTTAGCGAGCGCGCTCGCTACGTAATTTGATCGAGTACCTAACTTACACTACAATGTCTTCGAGTTGAAATGACTTAAGTACATAATCATGTATATCACTTTACAACTCGTTTCTGATCAAACTTTATATTCTAGTCAGCAAGACAATTTTTACGTCAACATGATAAAGTGATATAAGTTATTTAGAAAGTGTGATAAAGTATCGCGGTCTCACAGATGGAGTTGTTCTACATTAACATCAATTAAATCACACTATTTGACTTAGTTTTAGCGATACCAATTTAAAATCATATTTCGGTTTTCACTAGTGTAGTGAGTTACACATTTTTATGTTTTCGTAATTTAAATAATGTTTACTTAGTGCTTTATTCCAGCGTAAATTAGTTTAAACCTAACTCGCGCTAACGATGGTTTTGAGATTCGTTGATATAAATAAATCCGACATACAATTTGCCGTGTACGTAAAACGCGGTCATAGCGATACATCCGAAAACGGATGCCGGGAACTAACGCGTCCTGGGTGACCCGACCTTGTCTGTGGAGTCTGATCAGCTTTGCGGATGAGTTGTATACAAGCCTCGGTGGGAGGCATCCAAAACCACCACGCACACAAAAAGCGGTCATAGCGATACATCCGTAGGTGGATGCCGGGAACTAGACGCGTCCTGGGTGACCCGATCTTGTCTGTGGAGTCTGATCAGCTTCGCAGACAAGTTGTGCAAACACCTGAGTTAACCTGAGTCAAAGGCTGCGGCTTGAGACCGAGGAGCGCTCAGTGGCTTCGGCCTCGTGCATATCGGACTTGATCAACCCGGTGTGCATGGTGTACTTTTGCTTTTACTTTATCTAAGCTCAAACATTATTAAACATATCTATGTTAGGTTGTCAATTAGTTGAGACTTGAGTTGGACTGAAATTTAAATACATTGAATAAATTCCCGTCGGGTTGGCTTGTCGTTGAACCTCGAGTCAAAACTTCGCTCATTCGAACGAGAGGTGGATGCCCAATGCGATTTCAGGTGTAGGTTGAGCGTTATGATGAACGTGAATTCTGATAGGTTACTGTTAGGTTGGGTTCCGTTAGGTTTGAGTTGCTGTTGGGCTGATGTATTCGTTGCGTTGAACGAGAGGTGAAACAGAATGCCCAATGCGATTTCAGGTGTAGGTTGAGCGTTATGTTGAACGCAAATGCTGATAGGTCACTGTTAGGTTGGGTTCCGTTGGGTTTGAGTTGCTGTTGCGTTGAACGCGAGGTGAAACAGAATGTCCAATGCGATTTCAGGTGTAGGTTGAGCGTTATGTTGAACGCAAATGCTGATAGGTTACTGTTAGGTTGGTTACCGTTGGGTTTGGGTTGATTGTAGGTTGTGTGCAATTCATTGTATTATTGGGCTTCTGGATCACCACGAATGAGTGAGGGCGAAATTTTTCGCCCGATCGAATGAATGGTGGTCCAGAATGCCCAATAATATACTACTGCTCACGGGCGGGCGCTCTGTTCCAAACGTCATACAAACTCGACAACGTTTACTATTCGATTTTACGTCGAAAAGTCGTGCTCACCCTCTGTATAGTCATGCAAAATAACCTCGTCAGCGCTGAGTATTTAATTGCCTGAAAATAAATACTCAGCGCAGACAAATTTTAGTTACCTACAAATACGCTCACGGGCAGGCGCTGGTCCGAACGTCATGCAAATGTCTCGATAACATTACTACTCGATTACGTTTTACGCAGGATTCGAATATTCGTACTCGGGCCTGATTAAATTGGGTATATGTCAAAATAAATACTTAGAGTCCCACGATATTTAGTTTTTATTTATTAGCAGTCGACGAAAATAAATGGTTATGTTAGGTACATTATTATGATACTCGGGACTTAATCGCGTAAAAAAAACATATATTTAAATTATAATTTAAATACCTCGTTCGTGTCCCTTCGAGACCATGGACGCAACGTCGCGTCCGAAACGTCGAGGTATTTAAATCATGTCGCGCCTTGACGCTAACCTAACTTGTCCTAGTATACACTCAAGAGCAAAAAAACGGGTCACTTTGTATGGAATTATTCCATACAAAGTGACCCGTTTTTATTTCTCTTGAGTATATTTACCTTATTTATTCACTAAACTACCTTAACCTTAGTATGTGTTTAGACAAGTCTCGATATAAATAGAAGAGTTGCTACTTCTAGACCAGTTAATTTTAAGCCATTTGCTTTAGACCACGTGCTCTTTAGACATTATTACATAATTTAGACAAAAGGTTTATTAGACCAGTTGCTACATAATACATAATTTTCATTTGATCATTAATTTTTTACACGAAATGATACACCCGTACTAAGCAATTACGTAGCTTGTCCGTGGACTGTTGAATTGATTGGTTATACTAATGAACTATAAACTTTCCTAAAACAAATAGTTATATAATTGTAGTTTGTTTATGGCATAAAACAGAGTACTTCCCGATTCCTGACACCTTAAATTAACTATCCTAATCGATTATTAAATATTGTTGGAGTATTCTAATAACCCACAACGTTGAAATTTGTAGTTTAAGTACCTACTTACATAATTACATTAGGCCTTAAACACCTAATTATGTTTTCAGTGGCATACATTATTTCATCACACAATATTTTAATTACTCTAAGCAGTGAAATAATCGAACACTCACGTATATTAGTCGAGTATAGCCCGACATGTTTCCGACTAATCCGTAGTCCTTGGTTTGGGAGCACAGGCTTCGGCTGCTCGGCACAGCTGACGTCGGCACACAACTAGGTACCCGACAATACATACTAAAACTACAACAAACACGACATACTGATGCACTTAGACCAGTGCCCTAAGCACGACTTGTCGAATCCTGCGTCACGTAAAATCGAATAGTAAACTATAACGAGTTTGTATGACGTTTAGAACAGCGCCCGCCCGTGAGCGTATTTGAAACTAAAATTTAGTATGAGATTTCTCGATCTCGATACGATAACCGTAACGTAACGCAGGATTCGACAAGTCGTGCTTAGGGCACTGGCTCCCGTTTCATAAACGTGACAGGCGACAAGTTACAACGACAATTCGATCGACACTTCGAAGTTAATATGAAGTCTGGTGATACAACGAACAAACTTTTAAAGTCAGTAATCTTAATCAAACTGTCGTTGTCATATGTCACCTGTCACGTTTATGGAACGGGGGCCTGGTTAAGATTGCGGATCTCGGTGGATGCAGAAAGCACAAGACACCGGTCTGAGTGGAGACCCTTGTGAGGCCCAAAGATTAGAGAGACTATGGTAGTGAGGCCTTCGTCCAGCAATGGACGTCTTTCGGCTGACATGGTGATGACGATGATGACAAGCTTCTCCGTTTAATTGACTCTGTTGTGATGTGACGACGTTACGATTGCCATCCTCTATTATTAAGCCTATTTTAATGTGAGAAATATAGTGAGATTGCGTTACACTGCGGGCCGCGACGCAAAGGAATCCTAAAGAGATCCATGAAAATCAGCAATGTAATGAAACTCTTCCATTTTTATCGGCACTGAGGTATAGTTTTATTTATACAGTTGCAGGTGTCAAGTGGATCGTATGAGGTTTAAATGATGCCTGGAGTGTTATTGATTTTTCTTGTTTTCAGCTTTTGTTAACGTGCATGTTTGGGTGCCGTTAGTAAGTATTGATATATTCGTAGTGATGTGTTAACACTGTTATTATAATAATGCGGCATACAAGCGAAGTTGGGCGTAACTATGTATGTTTAGCGGTAAAACCAATGCTATTACATATAACACACACAGCGCAGAACTGAAAAGGCAAAACCTGAATTCTAGTCTCTTCTGATTTTATATCTACAAAACATGTGCAATAAAATAAAAATACGAAAAGACTGCTGTAAAACAAAAGCACTTCTATTGCTAATGATATTTCACATTCAGTGACTTTGGATTATGACATGATTTTGAACAGCAGAAAAAATCATAGATGACGTTTTTGCTATGTGCTGCCTTAATTATGTTATTATATATGCTGCCAAGTAAAAAGAGGTAGTATATGTCATCAGAGGGTCGAGCACGACTTTACGAATGCTGCGTAACGTGAAATCGAATAGTAAACGTTGTCGAGTTTGTATGACGTTTGAAACAGCGCCCGCCCGTGAGCGTATTTGGAACTAAAATTTAGTATGAGGTTTCTCGATCTCGATACGATGACCTTAACGTTACGCAGCATTCGTAAAGTCGTGCTCGACCTTCTGCGCGCAGAAAATGAAGCGCAAAAAAGGCTACAATTGTAGCTTCCTTGGCCTCAGTCGCTCTCGAGTGAGTAGACGATATGCACGTCCTTGAGAGATACCACTAACCGTGTTTATGACGACTAAATGCCGTCATGTGTCATAAATACACTGATTAGGCAAAAAAAAACAACGAGTTCATTAATTAGAAAAATTTGAAAACCTCCGACATTGTCGTTTCAAAGTTCAGTATTTCAAAAACGGGTAACGGGTTTGATAAAACTTAGCTAAGAATCATTTCGATGAAAGTACCTTTCGATTTAAAAAGACCGCATCGACATCGATCCATCCGTTTGGGAGCTATGATGAAACAGACGCAGATACTCCGATACACAGATACACAGGTCAAACTTATACACAGATACACAGACTCACAGATACACAGGTCATATATAACACCCCTCTTTTTCGTCGGGGGTTAAAAACTTATGCTTTTTCCTGTCTACTGCCTTAACACGTTCATTGTCTTGGTGCCCCGAATGTGGGGTCACGAAGCTTTTCGGGAGTCCGTGCCCCTAATATGGGGTAACATCACATCCCCTGGATGCACAGTTGGACTAGTGAAGGCCTCAGTGCGAATATTCGAATCCTGCGTAACGTACGTTATCGTATCGAAATCGAGAATTTTCATACCAAATTTCAGTTCCAAATACGCTCACGGGCGGGCGATGTTCCAAACGTCATACAAATTTCTCGATAACGTTTACTACTCGATTACGTTACGCAGGATGCGAATATTCGTACTCGACCGCCTGATTGACCCATTGACCTAGTCCCAAACTATTCAAAGCCTGTACTATGGGTAAGCATACTGACAACGGATAAGCATACTTATATGGATAAATACATACTTATATACTTACTTAAAATATTAAACATCCAAGACCCGAGAACAAACGTTCGTATTCACCATACAAACATCTGCCCCGACCGGGGATCAAACCCGGGACCTCAAGCGTCATAGTCAGGGTCTCTAACTACCAGGCTATCCGGTCGGTTTTGTGAACGAATCTGCCCCCCCCCCCCCCCCTCCATTTGTTTTTACACTCTATTCAAATGCAAGACAAAACGTAAGTGTAAGCGTCATTACCCAGTAAGCATACTTAGCGTTTATGTTCTTTTAAATGACTCTTACTCGCACGCGAGGCTGGCTAATGGTCGTTCACTGAACGATTCCTGAGTAAATGGATTGTACCTACTGCAAATTTGATTTTGCTCTTCACTTTGAGGGAGTCCGATGGGTAAGGGGAATTCGTACACTCGTCTTTCAAATTCAGCTTTTTTACGCCCCATTTCTGGGCTCAGCCCTAATATTTTCTCTAAGAGTGTTGCTGCGTCAACAGTTTGTGTAAATAAGCCTTTACAAAGCGACGTGCTACCCTACTTTTGACATAAGTAAAAATGTCGATGAAAACGAGGATAGCTGTGCATCGCCGTCAGCCGGTAGTTTGGCTACCGCCGAAGTGTGTGCTACTACAGCTTAAGCGGAATTAGGTACTACAGTTAAGTCCGAAACATGTCGAGTTATACTCGACTAACTTACGTGAGTAATCCGTTTATTTCACTATCATTAAATCTGACGGTACTTTCATGTAAAATCTCACCCTTCATCGCTAAAAGTTATCTGATTCGTTAACATGCTCCTAAAATACCGGTGATTTGAACAGTTCAAAAACTTTTATGTCTGGTAATAATAACTGGGTAATAAAAGCCGGATTTTTTGCTAGTTTACGAGGTAATAAACAGCGGTTCGCGGGTTGCGGGCGATTATGCGGCCATGATTACGGCGATTTGATTACTTATTAAAGATTAATTTGTGATTATAGAAACTGAGGCGCAAACTGAACGCGAAATTATAATTATTGTGTTTAAACCTTGAATACATGGGGTCCCGGCGGTTACAAGCTTACTTACGGTTACAAGTGCTTGGTCGATGCAACTTGTGACCAAAGGGCTGGCAGTTTTCTCTCTCAAAGAATCAGCATCGCTATTCAGCGAGGCAACGCTCCAGCCTTTAGGACACCATGCCATAAGAATAAATAATAACATAGTAGAACGGAATCTCTTTTGACCGAGTCCAAAACGCCGCCATTTATATACCTACTTCCCCCTTCACGTCGTTACACCCCTCAGTCGTCCAGGCGTGTTGCTAGAGTTGCTTGCTGTTAAATTATTAGGTACTTACGTCTAAAGATAATATCACTAAGACATAAGTTTTTCTTTACTTTGAAATCATTATTTTATTCCAGTTTTACAAAATACGAGATTTATAAATCATTACGTACTTACTTACATTATTATAATCACTTCTAAATAAGAAGTTATTACAAGTGCCATACCAAATGAAGCCATTTAAGGTGGTTTAAGTAAGTATTACTTATCTACAATAAAATAAAATACATACAGGCTCACATAAAACTATTACAACCAATGTATAAACGCGTGTGCGGCGACGCCGGCCGTGACAGCCTGACTGAGTAGTTTGTTTAACAAATACTCTAATATCGTGACCTTGAGCCCGTCCGGAGCGGGAGTTTCCGTTCTACTATGTTATTATTTATTCTTATGACCATGCCACGGGGGCTTTATTTAGATTTAATTTAGTGTTTAGATTTAGTTGAATTAGTTTTAGCCTGGATTTAATTTAATTGTAAATTCGTTTTATTGTGTAAATAAATACCCAGTAAGTCATTATAATTTCAGTCACTGGTGGTTCCAGATTCGGTGTCGTGTTAGGAACATTATTCGAATGAAGAGCAGGCATAACATCTCTATGATTCCTGATATATCACAACACCCTCAATGTAAAAACAGGGGTGTTGTAAGTTTGGTGTGTGTATTTGTGTGATTCTCTGAGGCTCGTAACGCGGACAGCCCAGTTTGGAAGTAGTTTTTTTTTAACCAAAAGCTACTTTAATCGAAATTGGCCTTAGCTAAGTTTTAGGTAAAGCGGTTTAATCACGTTTGAGATGTCGAAAATCGACATTGAAACAAAATTCAAATTCAAAATCAGCATTATGGCTTCCAAACGGAAAGACGGATTCGATGCTGCTGAACATCCACTTTTTTGCATCCACTGCGATGTTTTCTTCTGATTTTTACACATAATTACTGCACTTTAAGTAACTAAGCATAATTTCTGCTTAAGCTATTAAGTAAAATGTAGCTTTATGCTTCACAAATACTTCGATGCCCTGTCGCTCGAGCACGAGTTAATCGAGCAGTAATAACGTTATCGTATTGTCAAATTTGTACAACGTTTTGAACCAGTGCCCTAAGCACGACTTGTCGAATCCTGCGTCACGTAAACTCGAATAGTAAACTATAACGAGTTTGTATGACGTTTGGAACAGCGCCCGCCCGTGAGCGTATTTGAAACTAAAATTTTGTATGAGATTTCTCGATCTCGATACGATAACCGTAACGTAACGCAGGATTCGACAAGTCGTGCTTAGGGCACAGCACCCCCGTGAGCGTACTAAGTTCACGCTATGAAATTCGTTCTTTTTCCCGGTGACTATACGATAGCTTTACTACTAGATACTTGGTCAAAACTCGTGCTCAACGCAGGGCTTTATCAAGTCACCAAAGATAAGGTTTCTTTAGACTAAGTCCCTTCAAATCTCTTTGCAGGCATTCTTACCGACAGACTAAGATAACATTTACCATTTTACGTCCATTTTTAGGGTTCCGTACCTCAAAAGGAAAAACGGAACCCTTACAGGATCACTTTGTTGTCCGTCTGTCTGTCTGTCAAGACCCTTTTTCTCTGGAACGCATTTAGGTAGCATGCTGAAATTAATATCAAATAATCAAGCCTGCGGTCCCTTGAAGCTGTGAAAAAATCAACCTTCTAAGTCAACGCAATCAAAAGATACAGTTATTAAAAAAGCTATTTCCGTACAAATTGCCGAAATCCATAAACCTAAAGAGTACTTCCAGTTGTCCTACAAATTGAAATTTGGTATGAAGGTAGCTCTTATTAGTACAACCACTTAGAAAAGTCTCAAAATTTTAAATTTTTATGTCCGTCTGTGTATGTCACAGAAGAATATGCACTGTTTACCACTGCTAACGACATCTAGCGTCGAATAGGATAACTTTGTGGATGACCCGCGGGCTCGAGATCATTGACGCTTGTTCATCTACTCGCCACTAGATGGCACTAAAATCATAAGCAAAATATAGGAACTGGGCTTTGCTAATACTGGACTTCTTAAAACACTGGGAAAAAGCGTTAAAATCTTTCTACGGAACCCTCGTGCGCGAGTCCGACTCGCACTTGGCCGGTTTTTTATTCTTAAAACATTTATAGGAGATTACATAAGAAAATCCTAAACAAAAGTAGGAAGATTCGAGATACCATTAACTTACAAGGTACCGTTTAGCTCCAATTTTCCACTTGGCGTATTGCAAACAAATATTTTATCGTTATGTTATGTCATAGTCCTTTATGTCACGAGGCCCGTACGCTGCTGGCCACTGTAAAAGGATAAAGTTTTAACTTAAAAATATTATAGTACTTTGTAGTAGGAGAGCCATACTATAGCCATTTGCTGCCGTACGAATGGGCCGGCTCGTCCAGGGAAGTGCCACCCTCTCGCAGAAAATCGACGTGAAGCAAAAAACACCCCTGTAGCGTTTCGTTCGGTCAGTGAGAGTGCTGGAGGCCCGATCCCCCCCCCCCCCCCCCTTTTCTCTGTCCCTATTCCTCCTTAAAGGGCGGCAACGGACTAGAGACTCTCTTGGGGTTGCTGGTTCTCATGGGTGGCGGTGATCGCTTACCATCATGTGACTGACCTGCTTGCTCGTTTGCTTCCCTCTAGCAATAAAAAAAATACAATCATGACAAGGCTCCCAGACATCGCCAGATACAATCAAGTCTCTTCAAGGCTAGAGTGAATAAGGAGTTTCTGAACTTGTAATTTAACACCTTTGACGTTGCCTGCACTTTCCATCAGTTGGAATAGGGGTAAGTATTTTGTTAAAAAAGAGACTTAACTGACTTGAGTATCTATCAGTGGCCTCAATTCTTACACCCATCAAATTTCTCGCTTACGGTTTTCCCAATATGGCGTTTGGGGGTTGCCGTATTGGATTTATATTACTGTCAAGTCTTTAGTGACACTCACAAGATGAACATAAATCGATTGACGTAAGAATTATTAAAATCCGCTCACGCGTTCGGTCTCTAGAGTGCCACATCTTTGTCCAACAAGCATACATACATAGGCTGATAAACACATCACCCTCCTTCGCGTTTTGCAGTCAGGTAAAAAAGAAACTATCGACTTAGGTACATAAAACGACAATGTCACATCCGTCGCCTCCAATCTTTGCACGGCAGTGTAAAAAAAATCAATTTCTATTTTTGTGTAGGCACTAAGATAAGGGTAGATACGGGTAAATCGAGCAGTAGATCCGAATGACAAGCGACCAGGGTTGCCAGGCTTCCGACTTCAAGGTTGAATTAAGAATGTAAAGCCGCTCTAGGAATATTATAGATAATACTGGGTCGCACATAAAGAATTGTCAAGCACTCAGCCAGGGGTGAATTCCTTCTATTGTCAAAGCATGTAGGACAGGTTCTATTTAAAGAAAAAACTCTCATACATATTTATTGCCTCTCCTAGTCACCTATTATATATATAAAATTCTAAACTGACTGACTGACTGACTCACTGTTGATATATCTACGCACAGCCAAAACCACTGGACCTAGAGACTTGAAATTTTGCACATAGATACCTTATACAATGTAGGCACCCACTAAGGAAGGATTTTTGAAAATTCCCACGGGAACGGGAAAAAACGGGATTTAAATATTCGACTCCGAGTGACCATATCTCAGTAACTATAACAACTAGGCTCTTCAAATTTTGACACAGAAGTAGGGTATTACAAAAGTTATTAAAACACTGATTTCAGAATTTTTGGAAATTCCCACGGGATGAGGAAAAAACTGGATTTATATATTCGATTCTGAGTGACCCTATCTCAGTAATGGAGACTTGAAATTTTGTACATTTTTTTGTAGATTTTTCCAAATTCACACGGAATAGGGAACTAGCCCATTTTGAAATATTTCACGGGGCAAAGCCGCGGTGCGTAAGCTAGTTGACAATATGTATAAGGTAATGTCCACAGGGGTGTTCATTGGACTTGCTCAACCAGTGGCTGAATTATTGACACCTCATTATGTACAACCCTGTATTGGAAAATTAAAACCCAGTCTCTTGTCAGAGGGTCGAGGACGACTTTACGAAAGCTGCGTACCGTTACGGTTACCGTATCAAGATCGAGAAACCTCATACTAAATTTTTGTTCCAGGTACGCTCACGGGCGGGCGCTGTTCCAAACGTCATACAAACTCGACAACGTTTACTATTCGACTTTACGTTACGCAGCATTCGTAAAGTCGTGCTTACCCTCAGTAGAGTAACTGTCAGTCTATTTTTATATCAGTCAAAGTCAACCGTTATGGAATTGTCACCATGTCATAACTATTTAGCCTGAAAAAGCACGTTCTATTCTTAACCCCAGACGCAAAAAAGGGGTGTTATAAGTTTGGATGCTATGTGTGTACAAACACACATAGCATCCACAGCAGACAGGTCTGCTGTAGCTCCGTAGCTCTTAAACGTGTGAACCAATTTGGATGGATATTTATTTGAAAGCAAGTTTACTTGCGGTGGTTCTTAACTAAGTTTCAAAAAATGGGTTCAAAACCAATACTTGGAAAAGTTGAAAACCCCCGACATTTTAACTTCAAAGTACAGTAGCTCAAAAACGGCTGAACCGATTTTAAAAAAACTTAACTAAGAACCATCTCGATAAAACTAGCTTTCAATTAAAAAGAATCGCATCGAAATCGGTCCATCTGCTTGGGAGCTACGATGCCACAGACAGATACACAGATACACACATCAAACTTATAACACCCCTTTTTTTCGTCGGGGGTTAAAAACTGTCATTTAACTTGCTCGCAATGGCCATTGTGTTCATTTTGTATGGACTGACAATTGGTATCAAAAACAGCTAGCCGTCACAGTCGTACATTCCTGACCCACCACAGAACATTTTCATAGTAAACGTCATAACGATTTTCCTTGTCAAGCTATGCGATGTCACTATGACGTTTACTGTGAAAAGGTTCCATGTTGAGTCAGGAATTAATTTCCTCGGCCGTACAAAAACTGACTCAGACCGATGATGAGTGTCCTCACGATGTTTTCCTTCACCGAGAAGCTCATGATAAGTTACAAATGCAATTCCGCACATAAATTCCGAAAAACTCAGAGGTGCGAGCCGGGGTTTGAACCCACGACACTCTGCGTGAGAGGGCATAGGTCAAACCACTAGGCTATCACGGCTTGGATATTTAATACGTATTTATCTATACAAGTATGTTTATCCGTTGTCTCGTACCCATAGTACAGGCTATGCCTAATTTGGAACTGGGTCCAATGGTGTCAATTTTATTTTCCCATGATATTTATTTATTTGGTTACGCAATATGGCCGCTGGTCTCAATTGTTACATTGTTTTTTTTTTTATATACAACGAGGAAGGCAAGCGAGCAAGTGGGTCACCTGATGGTAAGTGATCACCACTGCCCATAGACACCCGCAACTCCGGAGGGTTTGCAGATGCGTTGCCAACCTAGAGGGCTAAGATGAATTGCGTCTTGTGCCCGTAATTACACCGGCTGTCTTACTCTCCACACCGGAACACAACAGTGCAAGCACTGCTGCTTAGCGGCAGGATTAACGAGTAAGATGGTGGTAGCGATCCGGACGGACCTCGCACAAGGTCCTACCACCCGCAATTGTGTTTCATAGGCAACCCTGGCAGGGCTGACCTACATACACAGTTGGTTGTTTACGGTTATGGCGGTCCAACAGACGGCGGAGATCGTAGCGCGGATTTGCGAGGCTACGGTTTATGTCATATGATTAAATTGGACCGTATTCAAATTTATCTTATTCAGCGAAGGGCACTTTATACAGCTCTGTTGTTAGATTAGAGGCTGGAAAGTTTTCGGTAAGTCTGGCTTAGGTTAACACACGATAGCGCCATCTTTAGGTATTAGTTTTTCTTTGAGTTCATAAGTCAACTAACTAGATTGGCTCAGTGACGCAAAAAGAATCTTGGCCTCCGAAAAAATTGAAATTCAAAATTTAAAATTTAATCAGCAAATAGGCAGTTGAATGCTATTTTAAACGTCTTTTTTTGAGTCTACCAGCGCTTTCGGAGAGACCATGATTGCCAAGAAGAATGCGCCTCAAGAAACTTGGCACAAAGTAATTTTTTTTTTAAAACGAGTTACGAGGGCTGTTTGATAAGTACCCGTTTATGGAAAAAAAAACATTTTTTTTTGTATATATGCATTTATTTTTCTACGTAGTCACCTTTTAACTCTATACATTTGTTCCACCTATACTCAAGCTTCAATAAACCATCCAAAAAGTATGATTTTGGAAAGTCATTAAAATAGGCCTCTGTGGCGGCAATGACTTCGTCATTTGATCCAAATCGCTTGCCACCGAGCCATTTTTTTAGGTTGGGAAACAAAAAGAAATCGCATGGGGCCAAATCTGGAGAATACGGGGGGTGAGACAATAGTTCGTAGCGTAACTGTGCTAATTTAGCCGTCGCAACTCTGGACGAATGAGCCGGGGCGTTGTCGTGATGAAACAGTACTTTTTCTTTTTTAAATGGGGTCGTTTGTCCTTCAACACGGCGTCAAATTCATCCAATAAATTGGCATAGTACTGCCCTGTTATTGTTTTTCCCTTTTCTAAATAGTCAATATGTATAATACCCTGCGAATCCCAAAAAACGGTCGCCATGACCTTTCCAGCCGATGGGACGGTTTTTGCTTTCTTTGGAGCAGGTTCACCCGGTAAAATCCACTGCTTCGACTGCTCTTTCATTTCCGGGGTGTAGTGGTGGACCCACGTTTCGACCACGGTCACGAAACGACGCAGAAACTCCTTCGGGTTACGTTTGAACACGGCCAAACACTGCTCCGAAGTAGTCAGTCGGTTCCGTTTTTGCTCCTCCGTGAGTAAACGCGGCACCCACCTCGCCGATACTTTCTTCATATACAATGACAATGCAAAGAAAAATCCGTTAAGCAGCTGGACTTGAACCAGCAAAATCGGTAATCCGTACCACTTCGTACTTTCTTCATACCCAATTTTTCTTCTAATATGTGTTGTACCCTCTCGATTGAAACGTTTACAGCATCAACGATTTCTCGAAGTTTAATTCGGCGGTCGGCTAAAACGATATTTTCAATTTTCTTAACCATATCGTCTGTAGTCACCTCAACTGGCCGGCCTGGGCGATCCTCATCAAAGGTTTGACGGTTGTTCTCCCCCGCTTAAACTCGTTATACCAATATCTGACGGTTGTCATAGAAGGAGCACATTCATGGTAAACCGCTTGCATTCTTACTTTTATTTCGTCACATGTTTTTCCTTCCAAAAATAAGAATCTAATTACAGACCGATACTGTTCTTTCTCCATTTTAACAATTTTAAGTTCACGCCTTCACTGAATCTTTGTCAAATGAGAAAAAAAAAACAAAAGAATGCCATTTTTTTTCCCGCCTCTGAAAAATGGCTTAAAAAGGTGGTATACTTATTTGCGGCCAGTGATATTAATATATTTAGAAAACGGGTACATATCAAACAGCCCTCGTACATTAGCTCTTACAATACGTAACCACAGATAAATTACATAAAGAGACCTCACTCTATCATTAAAAAATAAAGAGAGAAAAAAAATCGTATTTTAGATTTTTTCGTTTGAAAGGTCTTCTTGTTGGTTCCATTGTCACCAAGTCATATGATGATGGGATCCCAGGGAAATCGAGGGCAACCGTCAAATTTTATAGGCACGTATCCCGTGTTTCTTACATTTTCGAAAGCTATTCAAGTACTTGCGTCTGGTAGTCATCATCTCGTGTTGATGAGGTGATGATGGAAGGTACAACTCCTTAACGATTAGGAGTTGGGGGATGTTTTTTTAAATATTAACGTCATAAAGGAACACGTCGTGTAGAGATTGGCAGTTCTTTTAGTTTTATCATCTTTGATATAACTGATTTATTTACAAGTTATTCTACGTGTGCTCCTAAATAAAACATTATTTACTAAACCCATCCTGTTCCGAATTTAACATTTCATTTATATTCAGTGGGAAATGTTTGCTTTTCAATATCTATTCGTGGCCCAATTTTATTCGGTTAGCAAAAACTTACGTCCATCGGGCGTTAACGTAAATATTTAGTTTGGTAGTTTTATTCTCTTGCTACAGTAAACAGTCAAATGGACACTGGAGGCGTGGGAGGAAGCGATGAACAGACAAAATACGCGGAACCAAAAGTACAAATTGGATAGGACTTTTAACATGAAACTACCGTGAGATTCAATCATAGTGAAAAAAAAATGTTCCGACGAATTGAGAAACTCCTCTTTCGAAGTCGGTTAATAGAACGGATTACCTAGGGGCAAGTGCTCCACGTGTGGACACTTTCCAATTTTTGGATGGATTTTGAGAAATCACTCATGAATTGAAGTCGAGTTTAACCCAACATGTTTTTGATTCGTAGTCTTTAGTCTTAGTGTACGTCTCAGTGGCAGAGATTTACAGAGTGATGTGATCAGTGTAGTGACGTATAGTAATGACGATGAAAATGAGGGTAGTTTTACAATGAAACTCAATCATAATGAAATAAAATCTTACTCACGTACTTATATAAGTAAGTCGTGCTTAGCCCGACATGCTTCGGACTCGCGCGACTACTAGACGCAGCTGACAGCGGCACACAACTACCCTCGTTTTCATCGTCACTTTTACTGTCAAATGAGGGTAGTTGTCAGCAAAGCCGCGGCGTGCGTCTTGCGCTCCCAGAGGAATAATAAAATAAGTATCATTGACACCAATTTAACTTAGTCCCAAACTAGGCAAAGCCTGTACTATGGATACTGGACAACGGATAAACATACTTATTATAGATGAATACATATTTATATACATATTAAACATCCAAGACCCAAGAACAAATTCGTATTCATCATACAAACATCTGCCCCGACCGAGATTCGAACCCGAGGCCTCAAGCTTCATAGTCAGGGTCTCTAACCACTAGGCTATCCGGTCGTCCATACGAATGACTACGAAGTCTAGTCAAGAAGATTGTTTTAATAAGATAAAAAAAGTTTTAACTAGTCCACCAGTGCTAAGAAATGTTGATCCTAAGATACCATTAACCATTCAAACCGACAGCTCAAAGAATGCTATTGGATGTGTATTGTTGCAAAACAAACAACCTATTGCATTTGCATCAAAAAGTTTGAGTCAAGCTGAGTGTGAATATGGGCAAATAGACAAGGAGTTCTTAGCTATATTGTTTGCATGTAAGAAATTCCACTATTATATACATGGGAGACATACTGTAGTGCAGACAGATCATCAACCTTTGGTTGCTTTAATGAAGAAAGAAATTTATTGTATTGGTTCTCAAAGATTACGCAAAATAAGAATAAAGCTTAATATTAACATTGATGTACAATGAATTGATGTGTATTTAAAAGGGTCTTTGATGTTAATAGCAGATGCAATAAGTAGGGCGTCTTCTAAAGCTGATTGTGAGACATTGGAAAAAACACTGGATCAAGTAGTTCACACAGTGAATATAAGTGATCATTTTCTTTCAGAAATGAGGCAAGCAACTGTTGATGATGTGATCTTAAAAGAAATTCAAAAATTTTCTAACAGTGGATGGCCAACAAGCATTGATAAAGTTGAAGATTATCTGAAACCATATTGGAAATTGAAGAATGACATTATGGTTGAAAATAACTTGGTATACTTAAATCATAGAATTATTGTTATTTTATGTTTGCAAAAAATGGTCCTACTGAAAGTACATTCTTCTCATTTTGGTGTAACTAAAACATATAGCAGAGCAAAGTCATTATTTTACTGGCCAAACATGAAAATTTATATTATGTCATTAATTAGTAAATGCCGCTTATGTGAGAAATACAGTGTAAAGAAAGCAAAAGAACATATGATAATAGAAGAGACATCTAAGTTACCATATGAAAAAATTGGTTGCGATTTTCTTAGTTATTCTAATGACAAGTACTTGATTGTTGCAGATTATTATTCCAAATGGTTCGGTTCGATAAAAGTTTCTTCTATGACTGCTGGTACTGTGATAAAATTATTAAAATCTTTGTTTTCCACTCATGGAATACCCAAAATTGTTAGAACAGACAACATGCCATTTAATTCCGCTGAATTTAACAGATTTGCAATTGAATATGGCTTTTCTATTGTTACATCCAGTCCTTTGTATCCAAAATCGAATGGATTTGTTGAAAGATATGTTGGGATAGCCAAACATATTTTGAAGAAATGTAAAGAAGAAAAGTCTGACATAGATTTAATGTTACTAGAATATAGAAATAGCCCAGCATTAGATTCTCCATACAGTCCGTTAATACAGTCAATTATTGATGAGTAAAGTTACAAGGTCTATCTTGCCTATTCATAATAAGCTGCTCACACCAAAAGTCGCAAACTTTAATGATTTTCAGCATAGAAGAAATGTTATAAATAAGACAAATTACGATAAAACTGCAAAGGAATATACATACAAGTTTGAGGAAGGGCAAGATGTAGTATACTTAAAAGATAACACTTACACTCTTACAAACGGTAGTTCCATGTTAAAAATAAATATATCCTTTCCAAAATTAAGCTTCCTTCTTTAAATTGCCAAATGATATTCCTGAAGGGGAGGTAAGGGGACAATTTCCCAGCTGTATCACGTTCCTCGTCACGGTTTATTTGAAGGGCTTCTATTAGGAAACAGCTTATTGTTTCTGTTGACTATCGGGTAGGAGCTTAAATGGTCCCTTCAAATCCGATAGGCTTAAGGGCTATTTACACGGAAACACTCGCCTGTGAAGTACTTAGAACATAGATAGGTACCAATTGCTAATAAAATTTAGCAACACATCCAATAAGTACCTTTGAATGTTGTAGCAGCTGGTTGGTATAACGTTACTTACATAATAAAAGCAATTTACAATGACATTAAATCCAAGGTAAAAGTAGGTAAGTACCTAATTTAACTAAAACTTAAAACTAAAGAGCCCCCCGTGGCATTTTCACTCATGTTTTGTATAAGTAGTGCATGTATTGTATATAAATGTGTATGTGTTATTTATGTGGTATATTTATTTGCAGTTATTAATTTGATTTAAAATTGTTATGTTAAATTTACGTTTCTCCTCTCTGTTAATTTCTGCCACCTAAATTAGCCTCTTTATCTTGGTTTCTGTATTTTGGTTGTCTGTAAGAGATCGCTTGAAGCGATTAGACCGCCTATTGTCTACTATACCAGTTTTCTGTAATCTCCTTGTACTGTTTTGTGGTTTCTAATAAAGAATATTTGTATTGTATTGTTGTATTGTGCCCAAAAGGGTGCCAAAGGGTGAGAAAACTGCCAGCCCTTGGTCACAAGTTGCACAACGAAGCGCTTTTGGAACTGAAATTGTTAGGACCGAGAGTCTCGTATTTAAAAAAAAAATGAAAATAATCGATTTATTGATTATTTTTGTTTTTTTATTTTTATGAAACATTCATAGAATGAAATTCAACATACAATGACAATGCAAAGAAAAATTCGTTAAGCAGCTGGACTTGAACCAGCAACCTCGGTAATCCGTACCACGCTCCACCAATTAAGCTATACTTAACGATGGTGTACCTAACGAATTTTTCAATGCCTTGTGTCATATTTTATTTGGAAGATCTCTCCTCAGCGCCATCTATGAGTAGCTTAATCAAGCAGCTCACCCACTACGGAACTTCTACAGTTACGCATTAGTGGCAAGAGATGGAGCTATTTTCTGATCAATGAAAATAATCGATTTATTGATTATTTTTGTTTTTTTATTTTTATGAAACATTCATAGAATGAAATTCAACATACAATGACAATGCAAAGAAAAATTCGTTAAGCAGCTGGACTTGAACCAGCAACCTCGATAATCCGTACCACGCTCCACCAATTAAGCTATACTTAACGATGGTGTACCTAACGAATTTTTCAATGCCTTGTGCCTTGTGTTGTGTGTCGTATTTAGACATTTTTCTATTCTCAGCCGTTTCTGACACCGCACCAGCTTTCTCTGTGGTTCCCGGGAGATGAGAAGGTGCTGCTACAGCTGGTACAAGTAAAAAAACCGGCCAAGTGCGAGTCGGACTCGCGCACGAGGGTTCCGTAGAAAGATTTTAACGCTTTTCCCCAGTATACAATGACAATGCAAAGAAAACACCTGCCCCGGTGCTTAATGCTTAATGCGAATGCTTTTCCCCAGTGTTTTAAGAAGTCCAGTGTAAGCAGAGCCCTGCTCCTAAGCAAAATGTACGCAGTGCGGGGTCAACTTATATTGGTCTGCGGAATCTACAGACAGGCATAAAATTTTTAGATTTTGATAATTTTCTAAGTGGTTGTGCTATAAGAGCTACGTTCATACCAAATTTCAAGTTTCTAGGACAACTGGAAGTAGATAAGTTGAGTTTAGCCCATGTTTCAGACTAATTCGTAGTCCTTCCTCTTGAAGCACACGACCCAGCGGCAGCGAGACGCACACTAAAACAGCCATGAGTTAGAGATTAGAGAGTAACACGTCTGTATGGTGTCGAAGCATTTTAACATCATTATTATGCTATACTGCTTCAGTTTTATTGCATGAGACGTACAAGATACTATCATATCATAACTCAACCGTGTTACCATACACTGACTGTGGGAATTCCTATTCCGTATGCATGTGAATTCGACACGATATATGAATAAGAAATACAGCAGACAAGTTCGTAGAAACGAAAATTTGAAGAAAGTTTGTGTTTAAAATTGTATCATTCTCTCGTGCTGTGGTTATTAACTCTTTTTTATAACTTAGAAAAGTTGAAAAACCCCCGACATTGTCATTTCAAAGTTCAATATTTAATAACCTGGTGAACTGGTTTTATTGAAACTTAGCTAAGAACCATCTCGATTAAATTAGCTTTTGATTAAAAAAACAAGTGCGAGTCGGACTCGCGCACGAGGGTTCCGTAGAAAGATTTTAAAGCTTTTCCCAGGTGTTTTAAGAAGTCCAGTGTTAGCAGAGCCCTGCTCCTAAGCAAAATGTACGCAGTGTGGCGTCAACTTATATTGGTCTGCGAAATCTACAGACAGACATAAAAAATTAAGATTTTGAGACTTTTGTCAGTGGTTGTGTTACCTTAGCTACCTAGCTACCTAGAGCTACCTTCATACCAAATTTCAAGTTTCTAGGACAACTGGACCCTTTAGGTTTTTGGATTTCGGCAATTTGTATGGAAATAGCCTTTGTAATGACTGTATCTTTTGATTGCGTTGACTTAGAATGTTGATTTTTTTCACAGCTTCAAGGGACCGCAAGCTTGAGTATTTGATATTAATTCAGCATGCTACCTCCGCGAGCTCTAGAGAAAAAGGGTCTTGACAGACAGACAGACAGACAGACAGACAGACAACAAAGTGATCCTACAAGGGTTCCGTTGATTCCTTTTGAGGTACGGAACCCTAAAAACGCATCGAAAGCGGTCCATCCGTTTGGGTGCTATGATGCCACAGACAGATATACAGATATTTTTCGTCGGGGGTTAAAAATAGGGGCTCTGTGAGCTGTAGACCTCACCAGCTCATTACACGACTGCCCAAAGTAAAAGAACGTATTGTCTTTGAACGTTTTTCTTTCTTTAATTTTCAAAAAATATCAACGATATATAAATACAAATACCGAACCCGCTCACAAAATTTCACGAAAATAGGTTTTGAATTGCGACCTGTAAAATAGCCAGACGGACGGATAGATGGCGGTCAGATGGACATACGAAAGCATTTTTGTCCAAGCTGAAACTCGCTTCGCTCGCTCGATTTAATACATATACAGGTTAAAAAAATACCCGTTAAGCCGAAAGTGGGTTAAATAAACCATTATAAAGACTCAATTCACAAATTGTAAAAATGAAATGAAAAAAAAAATTTTTTTTTGTTTTATGCAGTGATTCCAATAAATACTTAATTTTCAAATATTCCGAATAACTCATAAAAAATATAAGTTTAGGATTTGTGTACTGCATGAAAACTGCAGTATACAAATCCCAAACTTATATTTTAACGTGTTATTTTGTAACACGTTGTATATGTGAAGTTAATACACTTCTGCTTCACGAATCGGAAGGCCAATGCGTAAGGGTGAAATAGGACACGGTTTCGACGTATAGATGCTTTCCTTGTACTCGTGTTAACAAGAGGGGCTGAACCTACACGGCTGACAAATTGGATAGATGACGTTAGAAATTGGCATGTGTGAAAATCACAGAACTAGGATAAATTAATAGGGATAAGTCCGCCTTTGTACTCAAATGTTATTGTTTTAACTTGTGTTTTATCCTGTTTTTTGTACAATAAAGTGTTTACTTACTTACTTAAATTGCCAGCTACTGGCCATTTTAGAGAATGCCACCCGTTAAACTAGCCACCACTTTTGTATGGAGATACTGAGTATGAATGCTTTCGGAACACAGTTTCGGAATGCTCTCGGTAACAGTTCCGGATCGACTTCCTCCACCGCTAGTGCCTTGGAAAAATTAAAAAGCACTAGTGCGAAAAATACCAACTTCCCGCACGATAAGTAGCCACAAAAAGTACCTACCACTTTTTGAGCAACTGCCACGACCAAAAACCTTTTAGAGTTCAAAAGTTTTATAAAAGCAACTTTTCAAAGCACAAAGTACTTACGCAAGATCATAAATAACAAAGGAGCTTAACTTAAAAATGAATTCGAAACGTTCAAAGAATGGAATAAAAAATATTGAAACGTCTCTAACTCGGTTCAACTATTATGAAAAGTTTAACGGAAAAGTTTTAAGTGTTCCAAATACCTGAAATTTATTTACTTGCTGATTTATCGTTATTGAATTATTGTATTGCTTCTCGATGACACACTTTTGATGTTTGTATTTGAGAATTGTGTGTACAAATAACCAATAAGAAGTACCTAATATAAAGTTAAGTTAAGTCAAGTTGGTATAAGTATTTATTGTGCGAGAAAACTTGTAGTACCGCCTTTCATTGGGGCTCAAATCGCTTATTTTATAATTTGTTAGATCCACAATTCCGTAGTAATAGTACATTGTGTACTAAGAGCAGTAAGTTAGGAATCCCGAACGAGGCTCTAGTAGAAGCCCGAAAACTATAGTGAGTCGTCTTTGTTTAATTCATCTGTGGTTTTGTAATGTAAGAGCTATGTAACTTGTTCTTAGAAAAAAATACTTTGTGCCAAGTTTCTTGCGGCGCATTCTTCTTGGCAATCATGGTCTTTCCGAAAGCGCTGGTAGACTAAAAAAATACGTGTAAAAGAGCATTTAACTGCCTGTTAACTGAATACAATTTTTAATTTAGAATTAAGATGGAATTTTCAAAAGTCGCACAGCATTTTGTTCTTTCAACGGGGGCGAAACCTCAGGGCCTAAGCGAAAACAGTACAAATCAGACAATATTATGCAAACAACGTTACACCAAGCAATTTCGCAGTTACAGTACTACAATACACTTCCGTAGCACTACGAATTCTCTGTAATAAACACTAACTGTATGCCTTTAAGGTTGATATTATTTTGCAAAATGCAACTCGCACAGATCCAGAGCAGAACAAATAAACTTTACTAAACTTAAACATCTGAAGATCATGAAATCCTTTGGCTTCGGGTTTGTTATCTGCGGATTTAGTTACAATGTCTGAATGCAGTTTGCAACACTTCTTAATATACCTAATAGCCGGCCAAGTGCAAGTCGGAGTCGCGTACCGAATTTCTTCCCGCTTTTCCTCAGTGTTTTAAGTCGTCCAGTTTTAGCAGAGCCCTGCTCCTAAGCAAAATGTACGCAGTGTCGGGTCATCTTATATTGGTCTTTGACACATACAGATAGACATAAAAATTTAAGATTTTGAGATTTTTCTGAAAGTTGTGCCATAAGAGCTACTTTCATACCAAATTTCAAGTTTCTAGGACAACCGGAAGTACCCTTTAGGTTTTCACGGTACGGCAATTTGTATGGAAACAACCTTTTTAAATATTGTATCTTTTGATTGCGTTGACTTAGGAGTTTAATTTTTCACGGCCTTAAGGGACTGCAGGCAGTATTTGGTATTAATTTCAGCATGCTACCTCCACGCGTTAGAGAGAAAAAGAGTCTTGACAGACAAAAAAGTGATCCTATAAGGGTCCCGTTCTTTCTTTTGAGGTACGGAACCCTATAAAAATAGGTAGCCTATAAAAATATAAAAAACAATAGCTCGGTTCCCATACAAAACGATAAACTCTTTCCTTTCTACCTCGATATAATTAAATCATGCCAAAAAGTAACTACCTACTTTATAATCATGACGTTATACAATGGCTACTTTATGTAACGTCGTCTACGTAAAAATCAACCCAGTTCTTTCCAATCTATCCCCTAGTGGCTAGAGCGGATATTATAGTCTCCGTAAACACGTTAGCTCGTCGGAAACACGATCAAAGGCCTACAGAGAACGTCTTACGGGTTCACTATTCAATTTCCTACATAGTGTCGGAATTTCACTCTATGGTATTGGGTAGGGTTATTGGATACAGAAGCACCATTAAGCATTAGTAAATTCGTGTTGTCATACAAACATTCAACGGCAAAAATGACTAAAGTCACTGGGAAGTAGCTATGTTTGACAAAAGTAGCTATGAACTAAAAAACAATTACTTTGCTCACCCGCGACCACTAATGACAAATAGTTATATCTGTGCGGCAAATGTATGTTTCCATGCAACACCTCCGCCTCCACTGCTACACGAATCAACACATGCCACACAGACCCAACCATCACCACCACCACTATACTAAACGCTGACTAGTTTAGTAGTGGAAGTGGTGGCATGTTGAGCGGTTGTTGTTGTGCTTCGTAAATGGCCTCGTGGAGAGTGCCGAAACGCGTTTTTAATTCATAAATATGGACCTCCGCAAAGTAACGCCTGATTCAATAAAAGTAGCTACGTTTGACAAGCAAATTGCCAGACAGACGGATAAAGAAGTCATCCAGTTTTCAGGATAAAGGAAAGAACTCAACCCTTATAGGATCACTCGCGTGTTTATTTTATACTATACACAGGTCAAACTTGTAACACCCCTCTTTTTCCCTACGGGTTAAAACATGATGTAAAGTAGATACTTGTCGTATACTGAAGACTCCTACGGCTGAAAGCAAAGGGTATCCGGCACGGACCGGGGTGTGTATCCGGCAGGGCAGCGGTCACGGGCGCCATAAAAGCTTCTATGCGGCACTACCGGCACGACGGTTTCGTTTACGGCATAATAGGACAATTCTTTAGTATTCTGAGGGCTCATAATAAGGGCTGTCGCGAGTCAAAAGTTGCGGGTGGTAAGATAGGACCTTGTGCGAGGTCCGTCCGGATCGCTACCACCATCTTACGCGCTAATCCTGCCACTAAACATTGTTTGTACTGTTGTGTTCTTCTCAAATGCCCTCAAATTTATGCCTTAGGATTTAGGCCCGTTGTCAATAAATATGTATGAATATTAGTAATGTAAATGTAATGTAAGTATTACAATGTATAATAATAATAAAAATAATAAATAATAATAATAATGTATATAATGTATAATGTGTAATGTAAGTATTACAATGTATTGTAATGGAATGGAATGTAAATATTTATTGTTGGCATGTAAGCGTTCTCAATTAATCTGGAGTCTGTAAACAAACATGTTTAGATAATGTTAAGCACTAAACAACTCTGTGGATTGATCGAAAACAGTATTGAAGTAAATCTCCATTCAAATTCAATCTGTAGAAATAGAACACATTATGCATTACAATCATTTAAACAATTTAGTACCTAATTTTATCATCACCAACCTTTTTTACGTCCCACAGCTGGGCACAGGCCTCCTCTCAGAATGAGAGGGCTTGGGCTGTAGTTCCTACGCGGGCCCGTTGCGCCTAGTGAACTTCACACACACTAATTAAATTGCTTCGCAGGAGTGTGCATTGGAAGCTCGTGATAAATTTAATTACAAATGTTATTTCGCACATAAATTCCGATAATCACAGAGGTACGAGCCGGGGCTCGAACCCACTACCGTCTGCTTGAGAGGCCATAGGTCAAACCACTGGGCCTATCAGCGGGCCCAGTGCGGATTGTTATTTCAAAATTATTTTCATTAAGTACCTTTTCACTATCAATTAGCATCCTTAAATATGCATCTAGTCAACTAATATGATGATCACGGTAGTAATTAAAACAGGAATTCCCGAAACTAATGTATATGTACTAGATTTCGGTTATCGCTATCCCGCAGGAACTATACAATTTTCCCGAATAAAAAGTAGCCTATGTTATTCCTCATTATTCAAACTATCTTGTTACCAAAAATGACATCTAGAGTACTGCAGCGGTTTTTCCGTGAAGAGGTAACAATATTAGTTAGGATAGAACAATATTGACTAGATAATCAAGGTATTTATTTAAATTAAATCAGTATTGCATACATTATTATATCCCCCCCCCCTCCCCCCTCCCCATTGCTACCTTGCATTTTCTTTGTACGTTTTTTCTGTTTTGTTTATTATGTGGTGTTCAATAAAGAGTTCTTGTATTGTATTGTATTGTCCGCAACGGGCTTCGTCAAAACTGTTTCAACATCAGCAACAGGCTCCATCAACTCACTTAATTTGAATTGCGAATCATCATCAGCAACATGCTTCATCACCTCATGCATAATACCCGGCTCAAAGGTCCCCATAATACCAGCTGCATTACCCCACTGAATGGCAATGGAGACCTGTTGCACCGAATACGACCCCGAGCGAGGGTAACACTAAATAGATAATTAAATCAACCACTAAAGGCTCAAAGAACTTAAAGGCTCAAAGACTCAAAGGCTCAAAGATTCAAAGGTTGGCTGGTAGAAATCCCTTAAAGGGATAAGTCCGCCTTTGTACTCGCATTTGATTGTTGTAACTTGTGTTTTTTATACAATAAAGCCTTTACTTACTTATTTACTTAAATTATAACAAAATCAAATTGTATACCTTCCATCTATCTTTTACTGGCTACAAAAATCCCACCGGTCAGAACAGCGCAGTGAAGATTCTTAATCCGTTCTAAATATGTAAAAAGTTATGAAACTTATGAAGAAATAGCTACGGAAATATTCTGCGACGGAGTTTCTTCCGCGGTTATTATTAAATATGGGTCAAGCACAATTCCTTTGCGGCGCATCGCTGAGTTGATGTCAGTTGCAACTGCATCCAGAATATGTAGGTATATTAGTCGTAGAGTTATGTAAATTAGATATCTAAGTATTTGATCTTTAAATAAATTAAATATCTCTTTGAACACGTCCTGAAAAGGTATCCGGAAATGAACCGACAATCACCTCCGATGGAACTCCATCACAAAGAGTTTACCCGGTCGGTTTATCCCTTTAGGCGCTACGATGCCTGTGACAGATACACAAGTACACAGGTCCAACTTGTAACACCTCTCTTTCAATGTTGGGGTTTAACAAATTTAAACAGCTCTCAATGAAGAATGCTCAAAGAGAACTGGATTTATGAAAGTTTCGACTAGATTTTTATAATCCATGTATTATGTTGTCCACGATCAATTTCGTACATATTTTTATTATATTTGGTTTATCTATAGGTATAAAGTGGGGAAGCGGCAGGTGATGCGAAACCAACACACTTTTTTGGATCATCTGAGGCCCGAGTACGAATATTCGAAACCTGCGTCACGTAAAATCGAGCAGTAAACGTTATCGAGTTTGTATGACGTTTGGAACAGAGCCCGCCCGTGAGCACATTTGGAACTAAAATTTTGTATGGGGTTTCTCGATCTCGATACGTTAATCGTAACGTTACGCAGGATTCGAAAACTCGTGCTCGACCCCCTGGTTCGAAATTCTGTTCTGTTGAGCAAGTCTAAGAGAGCACTCCTGCGGAGTTTTTTTTTTTTTTAATAGAAATTAAAAAAACATTCTCCCATAGAATTGTCAACCAGCAGAGGCAATGAAAGCATGGGAGATTTTTTTTCAAAGCAGAGCCTTTACACGGGTATTCATTTATCCTTATTCAACACTTGGCGGTCTTAACGATGCATTAAAACGATCCCTATATATATACATAGCAGCCCGTCCCGGCTTCGCACGGGGTAGACAATTATAAAATGAAAAAAGTTGTTGTAGTGACATAACTACAATAGTTGGACATATGCTACTGTGGAGTTTTTTGTAGACATTATGATGTTCTTCAATATTGTTGTACATTATTTTGTTCTATCGCTAATAGTTTCGGCAGCGCATTGGACGAAAGACATTTTAAGACTCATTTTTCTACACCTTCGGTTACATTGTTCAAATTTTACCAAGGATCCCTAATTTTTTTCAAAATGAAATGTAGCCTATGTCAAATTGGAAGAATGTAGCATTCTATTGGTGAAAGAATTTTTTAAATCGGCCCAGTGCTTTTTGAGCCTATTCATTACAAACATACAAACATACAAAAATAGGTACAAATCTTTCCTCTTTATAATATTATTAGTGTAGATGTAGATGTAGATGTAGATTTAGTACCATATTTTGTGCAACAATACCAGCAACATTTGTGCAACAATATTTCAAGTGTCAGTTTTAAATGACAATTCAGTGTCAAGTGCTGACTTGAAGAGCTTTTGTTTTAGCGCGCTTCATAATGGCAAAGAAATGCAGTTCGAATTGTCTTTGTAAACTGACAATTGTGAAGTTGTTGAAATGAAATAACAGGGCCTGTATTTTATAATGCAACCTTTGTAACCTGAATTCCGCAGACAGTAAATGATTGATTGATTGAAAGCCATGCTAAAGCTAATTAAGCGACTAATTGTAATAAACTCACTACACTTTAGTACGTAGGTCAATTATGTCATCAGCGCTGTAACCAACAAATTTAGCCACACGCCGCTAGGTCACAAATAAATCCGCTTTCATCAAAATTGAGCGTTTTATAAATAAACTATCAATCAAGATTAAACGCTGACATCAGGCTAACTAAACGCCGTAACTAACCCGACTAAATATGCAAAGTTAAGTCTTAAGTCGGGAGACTTAGCGTTCACATTCGCAGCGCTGATCGGATTAAATTTGATGAAATCGGGAAATAGGATTTTCGAGCAGTTTCTTCGCTGCAAAGAAGCCTATGTAGGCCGGAAATGATTTGCTGGGGATTATAGTTTTAGCTGTAGCTACATTTTTAGGGTTCCGTACCAAAATACTAAAAAGGAACCTACTAAGGTACTTTGTAGTGGAAGTGGTGGCATGTTGAGCGGTTGTTGTTGTGCTTCGTAAATGGCCTCGTGGAGAGTGCCGAAACGCGTCAGCGTTTAGTTTAGTGGTGGTGTTGATAGTTGGGTCTGTGTGGCATGTGTTGATTTGTGTAGCAGTGGAGGCGGAGGTGTTGCATGGACATACATTTGCCGCACAGATATAACTATTTGTCATTAGTGGTCGCGGGGGAGCAAAGTAATTGTTTTTAGTTCATAAAAAGGAATCCTTATGGTGCTACTTATTTCTATTTAATCTAATAGTATCTTAATTATTATACTTAGCTTATTTTATTCATAACTGTTCCTATTTCAAACACAATACCTGTATTCATCATCATCATCACCAGCCTTTTATACGTTCCACTGCTGGACACAGGCCTCCTCTCAGAATGAGAGGGCTTGGGCTATAGTTCCCACGCGGGCCCACTGGGGATTGGGAACGATACCTGTATTGTTTCTGAATAAATAAATGAAACGAAATGAAAGCAAAGGCTAAATTTTCATACGACAAGGAAGGGAAACGAGCAGGTGGGTCACCTGATGGTAAGTGATCACCACTGCCCATGCCCATAGACAAAGATATTGCTTGCCTTTATGATGTAGACAAGCACTAGGACGGATTTGTTGAAATTCCCACGGGATAGAGAAAAAACGGGCTTTACGCGCGTACGAAGTCGCGTGCAAAAGCTAGTGTACTCTAAGGAGGTTACTCTCTGGTTGTTGATGGTATGGTGTCAGTTCGTGATTAAGAATACAAAACAACCAAGTGCGACACCCTGACAGATATCTGTTATTATATTCACATGCCCATGGCAACACATGTGTTTAGGGTAGATTTTAGTGATACGAATGTTATTTTTAAGAACTTATTGTACCTAAAATTATGTGTGAAATAAATAATTGCAACACATGTGCTTAGGGTAGATTTTAGTGATGCGAATGTTAATTTTAAGACCTTATTGTACCTAAAATTATGTGTGAAATAAATAATTTGAATAATTTGAATATTATTATCATGAAAATAAACTGAATTTAATTGAAGAAGTGTTCATTCATACTGAAGAACATCGCAGCCAAGAATTCAAGAAATATTTAGCTGTTGACTACACCTACCCAAACAGCCCTGTCTATTTAGGCACCTGACCTCTATTTCGCCACTTTTCAAATGTCAGCTTACAATGACAATTCGACCTACATTTCACTGCTAATATGAAGCGCGCTAAAACAAAAGCTGTTCAAGTCAGCAGTTGACACCGAATTGTCATTATAATTTGACATTTATGACATTATAAAGTTGGTGCCAGGCCTATTTCACCAACTTTACAATTGTCGGTTGTCAACGACAATTCGGTTTAAACTCGGTTCGGTTCATTGAGTTGTAGTTCGAGTTGTCATATAAAACTGACAATTGTAAAGATGGTTAAATAGGGCTCTGGGCTAACCGTACTATGAAAGCAAAGTATAATTAAACTGAGAAAAGCTTTCCCCTGTCAAAATGTTTTATGACGTCGTCATAAGATTGATTTTCGCCTGGCAAGTGGGAAAGGTTTTTCTGCTTTGTCTATATAACAACTGAGCATATTTTAAAAGTTGCCAAATTGATGGATTGGCAGGTAGAAGATAATAATGAGTTTGGCGAGTGAACGATGATTGATCTAATACCGAAAGAGTATTGTTAGGCAATTTATAAACCAGACAAAAACTTAGCTATTAGAAAAAATGTGGTACTTGTTTACATAAATGGGGGTATGTGTGGGGGAGGGAGGCATTACAAAAGCAATTTATGGTGACAATAAATCCAAACTAAAAGTAATTAAATTAAAATTTAAAACTAAACAAAAAACAAAGCCATAATGGCAAAAAGGAACCCTTACAGTTTCGTCATGTCCGTCTGTCTGTCTGTCTGTCTGTCCGCGGCATAGCTCAGAGACTATTGGTACTAGAAAGCTGTAATTTTGCATACATATACGTATTAATTGGGCCGAAAAAGTGCTTTGATAAAATCTTGAAAAAAAATTTTTGGGGTACCTCCCCTGCACGGGAAGTGGGGATGATTTTTTATTTCTCGACCACCTCAGAGTGTGGGATATTGTTGAATAGGTCTTTCATAAATGTTAGGGGTGCTCGAAGATCATTTTTCGATAAAGATAATCGAGTCCAGTGTCGTCGTCCCCCCCCCCCCCATCTACCAGAGAAACTGTTATATTTGGAAATATGAAAAAATCAGAAATTATGTGTGTCTATGTCAGTAACCGATATAAATTGAGCCATTCAAACTTAGTTCTCTTAAGAACTAAACTATGTCCCATTGCTAAATCCAGTTTGTATGAAAAATCATACAAATAGAATGAGGTACCTACATTCCCTTTAGTAGGTACCACTCGAATATAAAAGCGTTTTTTTTTTTCAGCATTAGAAAGAGATAAAGAACATGTCAAGCTTGTTTACCTTTTTCTCATGCTAAAAAAACGAAGTAGAGATGCACTTGTTCTTAATCTAATTGTATAATACAATTTGTTTTTTTTTTCATATTTTTTTATTGTTCAGACATGTGTTATAAGTTTGACCTGCGTATCTGTGTATCTGTCTGTGGCATCATAGCTGTCAATCGGATTGACCTATTTAGATGCGGTTTTTTAAATCGGAAGCTTGTGTAATCAGGATTGTTCTTATCCAAGTTTCATTAAAATCGGTTCACCCGTTTTTGAAATACTGAACTTTGAAACGATACCTAATGTCGGGGGTTTTTAAACTTTTGTAATATAGTAAGTAATTGGATTTTATACATTGCGTGTTTTCTGACCTAACAAGCGATTAAGCGATCGATCAAACGCCGGAATGGAACGCAAATTGCACGATTCACCTAGCATGTGTGAACTAGATTTCGAATGCCGACTACGCAATATTACGTATCTATGAGCTACGTAGTATTGCGTAGTCGGTATTCATTGGTACGTACTATTGCGTATGGTTTGTTAACCCTTTTGTATTGATTTAAACTTTCGGGATTTTCACACATTATCACGATACTCGGGACTTAATTGCGTAAAAAATATGTATTTAAATTTAAATACCTCGACGTTTCGGACGCAATGTTGCGCCCATGGTCTCGAAGGGCGATTGAGTCCCGAGTATCGTGATAATGTTGTTAACTCTTACCAAATCCCGTAGTTTCTACTTCTTAGTTAATAAACAAGGTTCAAAACCGCAACTGTGGCACGTCGCAGCGTTAATTACCTAAAATCAGGCGTATACCGCATTAACCGAGTTGAATAATTAATATTTTGGGAACATCAAAACTGGGGAAGTGAAGTAATGGAATAAACAAAGAATAAGTATGCCTACCTGTACATGGTATCACATGGTAACGTATGATACTGGGGACTTAATCACGTTAAAACATAATTATGTATTATTTAAATACCTCGACGTTTCGGACGCGACGTTGCGTCCATGGTCTCGAAGGGACTCAAAAGGGAAAGGAAGGGAAGGGAAGGGGAGAGACCATGAACGCAACGTCGCATCCGAAACGTCGAGGTATTTAAATAATACGTAAATGTTTTTACGTGATAAAGTCCCGAGTGTTATGTTAATGAATATAGCGTACCTAATATTTATTTCAGCAAGTAATTGAGCAAAGTTCAGATTAATATAATAGATCGTGGGATGTTTTTTTTTTGTTCGTGCTATTGTAGATCCTAAACGGATGGTTCTTAGCTAAATGAAACGAAAATATCGGAGTTTTTCACACTTCTTAAATTTATACTTACCTTTCATTTAAGTTAGTAATTTCAAAACTGTTATTTGACTGTTTCAGGTAATGCGTCCAGTAAAAACAACAAGGCTCCATGGTAATACTATATCAATTCCCTACAGATTTATATCTCTGTCTCAAAAGAAGGTATCCTCGCAAACAATACTAGGCTTATTATATTTTAATTACTTTTTTTAAATATAAAGCGTTGGCTACAAGGCCTGCAGCTTACTTATGCCATAAAACATTTTTATCTACACACATACCATAAGTCCTCAATAGTGCGTTCAGAAACCGTAGAAAATGACCAGCACTGCAAAGAAACTAAAATTCGTTTATTTTGTTTTAAAAAAAATCGCGCCGGCTGTGTTTATGTTAGAGGCTACGCAAAACAAGAGAGTGGCACGACCGACGACTAACTCCAACAACCTACCCAAAACTTGTGCGACCACCAATTTACGCAGAACTTGTAACTCCATACTGACCTTTCACCCACTCTATAACACAACAGATTATATTGCTCCACTTTCACAACCAGACCCCTAATTCCTAGCCCTTTCCAATCGATAAAGGCTGCACTCACGCCACCTAAAGTGGTGTCCACACGTCACGATCACAGATTACGTGGACGTGATAAACGGCTCGTGTGGCGCTCTTTTATTTGCCGTTCAAATTTTGTGTTGCTGGCCAGTATTGGCTTGAATTCGTAATGAAAAAGGTTCCAATTTCGGAACAATAGATGTCTTTGAACAATAAATAATGAGCGGTTGTAACGGTTGATAATGAAACAATAAAAAAAAAGATAATAGCCTAACCATGAAAGCCTCATTTTTATAACAAGTTTTTTTGCCTATTGTACTTTTCGTTGTTACCCAACTTACATGTCCATACCGAATTTCAAGTCAATGCCATTAATCAAGAGTCTCTTGTGAAGACGATCCTGGCCGCACCACTAGAATTTCACTACCAGATCATTGCATTGTCACCGAACTTACATAAATGCAAGATATCAGCTAAGTAACTCGAACATCGGAAAGTGGATCAAATTTTACTTGCAAGATTCCACGCAAACAAACATACATACATACATTACAGGGTTAAAAAAGTAATGGAATTACAACTGTGCTTCGAACTAGTTCGAAGTTCTTATATTTGTAAAGCTTCGACGTTTTTGTCGATAAATTTTTGGGTGTGTTTACATATATGTATGTATAATACATAATATATTCTTGAAAATTTAAAGCTCTTTAGTCTTTCTGCTTTCTTCGTCTTCTTTTTCATTGCTGAGTATATACTTCGTTTAATACGCAACCGTTACGTATAAAACCATAACAATATAAACAATCGTATCTCATTGTCAGATCGTCAGCCCATCTCTCGGGCTGCCTTCCTACATTTCTGCGCCCAATCCGTGATCTCCACTCCAGCACTTTCTTCCGCCACCATCCATCAGGCCTGCGGCGTATGTGACCCGCCCGCCTCCATTTCCTTACGGCTATTATTTTTGCTATGTCGGTTTAGTCTAATAGACCACGAAGTTTACGAATCCTACGTATCGTTACGTTATCATTGGTATCGAAATCGAAAAACCTCATACTAAGTTTTAGTTCCAAATACGCTCACAGGCGGACGTTGTTCCAAACGTCATACAAATTTCTCGATAACGTTTACTACTCGATTACGTTACGCAGGTTTCGAATTCGTACTTGGGGCTTTGTTCTTCTACCTACGGATTTCGGTATTCCGTACTTTCTGCCTTAAATAAAAGAAAATGTGTTGTAATTCCACGTGGGAATTGAGTCTTACAATACATTGTGAAAGATGGACGAATATTCATATGTGTATAAGGCTAAATCGATAGACTGTTAACTTTAAAACGGATACCTACTTTATAAATTACATTACATAAATAGGGCGGTGATCAACAATATCTGGTATAGTTAAAGTGAGAAAAGCTTTCCCCTGTCAAATTGCTTATGACATTGACATAAGATTGATTTTTGCCTGGCCCGTAGGAAAGGTTTTTCTATGGCTATAGCCCCTTGTCTTCTGTTTACTTTCATGTCAGCCGAAAGACGTCCACTGGTAGACAATGCCTTCCCCGCGGCTCTCCACTCAGACCGGTCTTGTGCTTTCCGCGTCCACTGCGGTCCCGCGATCTTTACCAGGTCGTCGCTCCATCTTGTTGGAGGCCTACCGACAGCTCGTCTCCCGGTCCGTGGACGCCATTCGAGAACTTTCCTGTGTTATAAAGAAAACAATGCCCCAACGCCTTCGTTAATCAAATGCTGTGAAGGACAAAGTTTAACTTCGAAACAAAAACAAAATTGATGACACAAATTCGATGTTACGGCGTAACACCTCGATTGGTTTCAAGTAAATGAATTATCAGGGTAAGTTCATTAAGACACGATCTCGTTGAGTTCCTTTTAATTAAAATTAACCTTGACTTGAGAGGAAATGTATGTATTTAGTTGTCAAATATGCCAATGCGTAAGTATACACTTATACGCATCGGCATATTTGACAACTACTTTGACTAAAATGCCGTTAAAGTTCGTTTGTCCTTTTTTGTCACATTGACATTTCCGTTAGTAAGAAGAAGACAAAACATATATTAGCTAATGGAGGCTTGAGTGGCGTTAATGAATAATGGCATTATTGTCTAACTCTTTCGCAATCGCCATCATGCTCATTTTGATAGATTTGTATGGGCTGACATTGACAATTGATATCGGAAAGAGCTGGCTGTCACAGGCATAGAAAAACTGTCATGTCAATTCAATTAAGAGTGTCAAAATAGTTAACAATTATGCTGAATAGCCTATAGTGGTTAGAAAATCTGACAACGAAGCTTGAGGTCCCAGGTTCGATCCCGGCTGGGGATGATATTGGTAGGATCAATAGAATGCAGTGTGCGTCTGGTTGCCGCTGGGTCGTGCGCTCCCAGTAGCGCTAGCACGACTAGCCGCGACTTTGTTTGTCGCGCGAGATTATTACTACCCGTCCTGTTGCATTCTGAGTGACAGTGTGACAATGTGCAGTTCCCAACTACCCTCTTCCTTGTGTGACGAACACTTATGACCTCGGACCGTACGGATTGCACTGGCGCCCCGTGCACTCCGGCGATTCACTCAACGCGCGCGCGCCGCCCTGACTTTTCGAAAAGGAGTGCTATCCAAAATCAAAAACAATAACTATAGTGTTGTGGACGGCTGCCGATACCCTCAGCCACTTCACGCTGCTGTGCCCCGAGAGTCCTGACTCCAGTGTTGAAGGACTGCTATATTGTACGCCGAGTCGTGAGTACCCTCCCTTGTCCCCTACACATTGTCACAACAGTGCCCTAAGCACGACTTGTAGAATCCTGCGTCACGTAAAATCGAATAGTAAACTATAACGAGTTTGTATGACGTTTAGAACAGCGCCCGCCCGTGAGCGTATTTGGAACTAAAATTTAGTATGAGATTTCTCGATCTCGATACGATAACCGTAACGTAACGCAGGATTCGACAAGTCGTGCTTAGGGCACTGAAAAGGACGGGCAGTTGTTCTCTATAGAAGTCGCACTGTGAGTTGCGCTAGACCTACAGAGGAAGCACTACAAATAAGTAATCCATTTTATTTCACTATAATTGAGTCTCACGGTAGTTTCATGTTAAAAAGGATCAATGCAAATTTTGGTTTTCGTGTCTTAGGAGTACAGTATAAATAAATAAGAATAATAATAAGCACAGTTGACATCAATGGACCCAGTCCCAAGCTAAGCCAAGCTGTACTGTACAGTCTACTGCAAAAATACGTATCGAATTAATCCACCACAGTAGACTCAGCACGAGTTTTCGAATCCTGCGTAACGTTACGTTATCGTATGGAAATCGACAAACCCCATACTAATTTTTAGTTCCGAATACGCTCACGGGCGGGCGCCGTTCCAAACGTCATACGAATTTCTCGATAACGTTAAGTACTACTCGATTACGTTACGCAGGATTCGAAAAGTCGTGCTCGACCTTCAGCAATAATAACCTAACCACAACTTTTATTCGTCAACATACGAGCCATGGGACATTTTTTCTGAGTAAGTTGCATGCACCCATATTTTTTCACTTGACTTTACAACGGACTAATATACCTATATTATAGGTACTACGACTATCTTCATGAACGTTATTAATACTGTGAAGAGCGGAAACGCGAAGTGTATAATTATTTACTAGCGGGCATGGCATTTACAGCCTGTATTGTTGCAAATTTTATTAGTCTGTGGGCAGAGCTAATAAATACGTAGCTCCAGCATTCCAGTTATTTCCGGACATTGATATAAACATCAGGATATGCCCTTTGGATCATTTTGAATACAAGAACGGCGGGACGAGCCCGCCGACGGGAGGCGCGCGGCTGGTGGCTAACGTGTGCGCTGCTCAAATCTCTGGCCACAAAATTGACAACAGTGCCCTAAGCACGACTTGTCGAATCCAGCGTTACGTTAGGGTTATCGTATCGAGATCAAGAAATCTCATACAAAATTTTAGTTCCAAATACGCTCACGGGCGGGCGCTATTCCAAACGTCATACAAACTCGTTATAGTTTACTATTCGATTTTACGTGACGCAGGATTCGACAAATCGTGCTTAGGGCACTGTTCAATGATACGTACGTATGACAATATTGCCGTTTGCTCTACGTCCGTAGGAACTACCTTAAATAACCCTACACGTGATACCCGGGTGGTGCTAACAGAGCAACAATTTGGCTGCTGCACCGTCCTCTATAGAATCTCGCAGAGCTCACTGGATGCAAAGATTGCGAAATACAAATAATCCAGTGAGATGAAAAAAATGCCATACGATAAATAAAAATAATGACAATTAACGGATTAAATTAATTTGCTCCTCCACGAAGTAGTGCAGTATAGTCATGCAAAATAGCCTCGTCTGCGCTGAGTATTTATTTTCATGCACTAATTTTCCCGCCCTCCCTTGGCAAATTAAAAATAAAATAATCAACGCAAACGCTTCTAAGCCCACAACCAAAACTACCACCACCAGTAAAATAGTACCGGACACGTGTTTCGCCTCTCTCCGGGGCATCCTCAGCGGACGTCGTCGATGTTGACACCCCGACCGTCAGTCGACGTCGAGTCGAGTCTGACGGTTGGGGTGTCAACATCGCAGCGCATCTCAGCGCATCTCAGCGCAGACGAGGCTATTTTGCATGACTATACTGCACTACTTCGTGGAGGAGCAAATTAATTTAATCCGTTACTTGTAACATGGACCTCCGCAAAGTTACGCCTGAATCAATACAATATTTAATAATGACAATGTCAGACTTAACAACTTACTGGTGTATAATTTATTTACATAGTAAAACTAAATAAACTAAAACTTAAAACTAAATTAAATCTAAATAAGGCCCCCGTGGCATGGTGCCCAAAAGGCTGGCAGCGTTGCCTCGCTGAACAGCGATGCTGATTCTTTGAGAGAGAAAACTGCCAGCCCTTTGGTCACAAGTTGGATTTTAATCTCAAAATGTAGAGCACTCAATAGACTATAAGTTACCACTCAGTTACAATTATTTATGTAACTTGTCTTTTTTAGCACTTTAAAAAAAGATTTTTACGAAAATTATATGGATAATTACATCGTTCCAAACTTTCAAATCGCGATAACTCAAAAAGTTGCTAAAGTGACTAATACCTAGACATGTTCTTTCCGTGTTCCCTTAAATAGTCTCTACTAAACGTATATAAGTCGAGTTTAGCCCGACTTGTTTCGGACTAATTCGTAGTCCTTCCTCTGAGAGCGCACGACCCAGCGGCGGCGAGACGCACACTGCGCGCCGCGGCTCTGCTCGCGCGACTACTAGACGCAGCTGACAGCGGCACACAACTACCCTCGTTTCGTTTCGTCCCAGAGGAAGGACTACGAATTCGTCCGAATCATGTCGGGCTAAACTCGACTTATATACGTGAGTGATCCGTCTTTATTCACTATGATTGTGTCTCACGGTAGTTTCATGTTAAAAGTCTCTACTAAACTTTAGGAATTTTCAAAAGTAGCGAAAGTGCGTAAAACGCTTCTGGGAACAAGACACGGATTTTTCCCAGCATCAGAAATGATTGAGTAACGCAATAAATCAGACGAATTTCAACAGCAGTTTTCCCGCGGAAATGGAGAAAACGGGAAAAAGAGTAAAACGATTTCAGGAACAAGAAACAACGTTTCTATCTTGCCGCTGGCGTGGAGTCGGTTCCGAGCTCAGAATAAAGAACATTAGAAAAGTTGAAAAACCCCCGACATTGTCATTTCAAAGTTCAGTATTTAAAAAAGCGGGTTGAACCGATTATAATTAAGCTTTCGATTATAAAAAAACAGCCAAGTGCGAGTCGGACTCGCGCTCTAGGGTTCCGTAGAAAGATTTTAACGCTTTTCACCAGTGTTTTTAAGCCAAACCAAATTTCAAGTTTCTAGGTCAACTGGAAGTACCCTTTAGGTTTTCTCAGTACCTACGGCGATTTGTATGGAAACCACCTTTTTAATGACTGTATCTTTTGATTGCGTTCACTTGGAAGGTTGATTTTTTCACAGCTTCCAGGGACCGCAGGCTTGAGTATTTGATATTAATTTCAGCATGCTACCTAAACGCGTTCCAAAGAAAAAGGGTCTTGACAGACAGACAGATAGACAGACAGACAGACAGACAGACAGAACCCTAAAAACTGCATCGACGATCAACGGTCCATCCGTTTGGGAGCTATGATGCCACAGACAGACACACAAGATACATAGGTCAAACTTATAACACGGATCCCTCTCTTAAAACAGAAGCAGCGTTCAATCATAAAGGGGTTTGTAAACGGGCTATAGTTTTTCTGCAATATGTGTGGCAAGCAACTATAGAAGTCTTTGTCTAGCTTTCATAATACGAGTCAGACAGCAATAGTTGCCGGCCACAACATGTTGCAGAAACCTGTTTAGACGCCCCTTAATATCCGCACGCCGCGCACTGTGTAATAAACACTAAGTACTTACGCTTTAATTTTTTTTAATACCACGTGCGTGGCAAACAAGCATGCGGATCGCCTGATGTTGAGCAATTATCGACGCCTAGGAACGCTGGCAACACCACAAGTATCACTCGAGCGTTGTCGACCCTGCATAAACCTTTTTATACCCACTTGAAGACCGCCAGGCTGTATGTCGCTGGGAAAATCTTAACAGGAAGTTCATTCAGCATAGATATTAAGTGTTCTTGGGAGGAAGCATCTTTTAAACCGGACAAGTACCTACGTGACAGTTGTAGAAGGTTCTCGAATGGCGTCCGCGGAACGAGCTGTCGGTAGGCCTCCAACAAGATGGAGCGACGACCTAGTAAAGATTGCGGGACCGCGGTGGATGCGGAAAGCACAAGACCGGTCTGAGTGGAGAGCCGCGGGGAGGCCGCCGGCCAGCAGTGGATCTGATCGGCTCATTTTTCGATTACTGGTTTCAAAAACGATATATCTCAAAAACGGCTAAGCCGATTTTGATAAAGCATGTCTAAGAACCATCGCTAGAACCTGTTTTCAAATAAATCATGTTTTCAAATTCGAATCGGTTCAGCCGCTCAATAGCTACGGTGCCACAGACGACACACAGACACACATAGCCGTTAAACTTATAATATACCTCTTTTTGCACCGGTGGTTAAAAAGTCATACAGGAAATTTACTCAAAGCACGAAAATCCTATGACTTAATACACTTGCAAGGACAAACAATCTCACAAGCCCTCCCCCCCTTTGCTCAGGGGTAAGTAATTCCCAGCACGCTTTCTCCACATGTAACCATCCCATATTCCATTATTTATTCATACCAAACACACACGTATTTGACATTTCACTCCCTTGTAACCGCGTGCAGATGAAAATAATAAAAGAGACAATATTTTCAGGCAGAGACAACCCTGTTAACTCTGGCTACCCGAGTCTCTAATTGGTATGAAAAAGTGACGCATTTTGGAGCCACTGGGTGCTTTATTACGGTTAGCCGCCTGCGGCAATGCGGTAGGGC
This sequence comes from Clepsis dumicolana, assembly GCA_963691665.1. Lineage (NCBI taxonomy): Eukaryota > Metazoa > Arthropoda > Insecta > Lepidoptera > Tortricidae > Clepsis > Clepsis dumicolana. The sequence goes on along the minus strand of OY829519.1, from coordinate 1,648,200 downwards.
TGGCCAAAATTTGCGCGGAATTTGAAATTATGTTTGTCTCATTGCGGTTTATGGGTTTAGGTGGCGACGTAAATAAGCGTTGTTTTCTCATTACGCGGCGAGCCAGGAGTTAATTTCGTGTTAAAAAAATAATAATTTGAAGATTGCGTCACGTTTTTGCCACGGCGTCAGTAATTTTTAGTAATTAAATTCGAGTTTGCAAATAAGAAAGGTGTCTGCGGTCACAATTTTAGTGTTGCTTGCTTAGTAAAAAGTTGGCATTTCATGTCGCTAATGATAAAACCTTTTAAGTCACCGCACCTACCGTTTTTCGACAAACACCAAAAATATCCGACGAACTGAGAACTTCTTCCTTTTTAGGGTTCCGTACCTCAAAAGGAAAAACGGAACCCTTACAGGATCACTTTATTGTCCGTCTGTCTGTCTGTCTGTCTGTCAAGACCCTTTTTCTCTGGAACTCGTGGAGGTAGCATACTAAAATTAATATCAAATACTCAAGCCTGCGGTCCCTTGAAGCTGTGAAAAAAACAACTTTCTAAGTCAACGTAATCAAAAGATACAGTCATTAAAAAGGCTATTTCCATACAAATTGCCGATTTCCAAAAGCCTAAAGGGTACTTCCAGTTGTCCTAGAAACTTGAAATTTGGTATGAAGGTAGGTCTTATAGCACAACCACTCATAAAAGTCTCAAAACCTTACATTTTTATGTCTGTTTGTAGATTTTGAAGACCAATATAAGTTGACAACACACTGCGTACATTTTGCTTAGGAGCAGGGCTCTGCTAATACTGGACTTCTTAAAACACTGGGAAAAAGCGTTAAAATCTTCCTACGAAACCCTCGTGCGCGAGTCGGACTCGCACTTGGCCGGTTTTTTTATACGACAAGGAAGGCAAACGAGCAAGTAGGTCACCTGATCGTCAGTGATAGACACCCGCAACCTCGGGGGTTTGCAGATGCGTTACTAACCTAGAGAGCTAAGATGAAATGCCTCTTGTGTCCGTAATCACACCAGCTGTCTTACTCTCCAAACGGAACGCAACAATGCAAGCACTGCTTCTTAGCAGCAGGATTAGCGAGTACCACACGCAAAAAAAAGTTGGAGTCCATTGATTAGTAATCTTCCAGATGCGTTATACAACCGATAGTTCGAAAGAACTGCTATTACCATTCGTTTCAACGATGGCATTAAAAACGAACTGTATAATCTCAATAAAATGTTATAATCCTTAACTAATCCTAATCCCAATTCTAACTAATATTATAAATGCGAAAATAACTCTGTCTCTCTGTCTGTGTTTGTTACCTCTTCACGGAAAAACCGCTGCACCAATGTAGACGAAATTTGGTAAGGAGATAGTTTGAATATTGAGGAATAACATAGGCTACTTTTTATTCGGGAAAATTGTACAGTTCCCGCGGGATAGCGATAATCGAAATCTACGCGGACGAAAATTCTGCCCGCCCGCTCACCCTGACTTACAATAACAATCCAAATGGATGATTCCTACCTACCTTTGTACAACCATATTATAACTATGAATACAAAAAAACGTAGCGTCTTTCGAAAGCTGCCGGCCATGTAAAGCGGAAAAATACATAATAATGAACGCTTAGAAATATGAATGGAAACGTTCCCTTACTTTATTTCATGAGAGATTTTCCCCGTCCTTTGAGGAAAATTCCAACCTCACATGGACCTTCTACCCACGCCTTGAGGTAGGGGTTTGACTGGCCCCGAAATTTCAGGTTGGACTTACATATTTTAGCAGATTGGTTGTTACAGTTTGAGGATGTTTTCACTCGCGTTTTACCATAATGTTCTTATTGTTGCTGCGTAGGCTAATGCTGAGCTTTAAATTATGGCTGTTTAAATGGACTTTGGGTTTTGTTTCTCTGGTTGTGGTAATTTTGCGGCCGTGTCGCCAGTTAAGTCAGTGAGGTTTTAGGCTGCAGCATAAATTGGTGTTACACAAAGAAAGACGTGTGCTTATTTAAAACAATACGGACATTATGATCTGTATGTTGCGAGGTATTTTGACCTATCGCCCAAACGTGGGACAAACTCTAAAAATCTGGAAACGCTTCGTCGTAAAACCTTTTATTAAGTAATGCGAAGCAAATAATAAGTAGGTAGGAATAATCTTTCCGTTATTCCAAATAAAAACGTTGTACATTTAAAACCAATATTTTACGGAAGTACGCTCTGCATCTAGGGTGCCCTCAAAAGTACACAATTTGAGCAAAATTTATTTACCCCCACTATACGGGCGGAAAACACGTTTTTTACCCTGTTTCATGTGGGCACACAATTTCGGGCAAAGCAGAAAAAAGCTATACGGGGCGCTTTACACAGAGTTTTTAATCACTAATATAAGACACTGACAAAAGGAGTCGACCAAAATGAAATAGGGTTTTTGTTTAAAATAAAATACTTGTGACTTTTATCGTGAGACTACAGTGAGAAGACTGTGTTAATTGCTGCGTCAACAGTTAGCGCGAACGAGCCTTTACAGAGTGATGTGATCAGTGTAATGTGCTACCCTACATTTGACAATAATAAAAATTACGATGAAAACGAGGGTAGTTGGGCGCTGCTGTCTGAGGGTCGAGCACGACTTTACGAATGCTGCGTCACGTAAAATCGAATAGTAACGTTGTCGAGTTTGTATGACGTTTGGAACAGCGCCCGCCCGTGAGCGTATTTAGACTAAACTAACTAAAATTTAGTATGAGGTTTCTCGATCTCGATACGATAACCGTAACGTTACTCAGCATTCGTAAAGTTGTGCTCGGCCCTCAGTTGCTTCTAGTAGTCGAGCGAGCAAAGCCGCGGCGCGGAGTGTGCGTCTCGCTTCCGCCGTGTCATGCGATCCCTGATGAATTTTGACGTAGATCCATACCAGGTGATATAACGTGTTAATGTAACAAGATCTCAAGTAAGAATACCACGTTGGATTACAATATTCATAATTGATTACCTAGTTGAATGAAACTTTCGTGTTACACATTTTTAATTCGAATGCGAATAACGTAAACATAGCGGTGAAAGTTTTAAAATAACATAAATACATTCATGGGTTCGTGGGGTGGATGCATGAATGTAAATTTATGTCATGTTTATATCAGAAAGCATTGTTTGTTTTGATATGAAAAATAGCGCATACAGGGAGTTGGGTGACTTGGGGATAATCCGTGAATTGTTTATTTCATTTCGTCGGTTTAATTTTCATTGTCAAAAATATAGAAGCGGTTTATTTTGGTTTTTGATAGAAATTAAAATATTATGATATCCTTAACCCATAGTAGTGTAAGGGGATATTATTTCCCACTTCGTCTGTTCATATAAAGTCGTATGTGTTTTTTAAACGGCAACACTTAACGATTCTACCATACCGCTTTACGGTTTTGGTAAGTATTAGCCTTAATTTTGCTGGCAACACCTTTCACTCAAACTTCATCTGTCAACACACGTCAAAGTCAAAAGTTGTGATAAATTCGTAAATAACGGTGGTTTTTGGCAATATGTGCTCGAATTCGAATTCGTTCGAATTGTGTTGTACAATAACGAGTTGTGAGGCTCATTTCTATAAAATGTATAGTTTGTTATATTATTTATTTAAGTTTAGTACACAGTAATTACTTTTTAACGCATATTTTGTGTGAAACAGCGGGGTAAGTCCGCAACGTTTTTGAGCGTGCATAAAGTACAGTCAGCGTCATATATATGGTGACATTCAAAGTGATTAAATACTATATACAAATCGTATGGTGCGCCGAAGTATTTGATCACTTTGGATGTCGCCATATATATGACGCTGACTGTATATGTTAATGTCATTTTCCATACCAAAAACTGACATAGTGCGAGTCAGACTCGCGCACCGAGGGGTCCGTTAAATAATTTAGGTGTGTATATATCACGGGAATCCAGTCTCGAAGTCTTTTCTCGCTTTTCTCGAATGGTTAGTTAATATGTGCACTGTAAGATCATTTTATATAGATCTCTGACATAGATCTAAGTACAGACAAAATTAAAAAAATAGATTTTAAGATTTAACTGATTGGTTGATTGACCTTCATACCAGGTTTCAAGTTTTTAATACAACTGAACGTACCCTATAGGTTTTGATTCCTCGGCACCTTGGAAACACCCTTTTCGGGTTGATTGATGATTCTATGAAAGTCAACTTTTTTTCATGTGGTAAAATTTTACTTGTTAAGAATTTCTCGGTTTTTTTTTTAATAAAATAAAATCAAGAAAACATAGGAAAAAATCTTAAAATTAATCAAATAATAAACATTCTATTCACGGTCAGACGGGTTTTTTCATTGTGATCATCGAACAAGGGGAAATAATTTCCCATCAGAAATCACCCCCTTCCACTTACCCCCCCACTTTTTCCTTCCGGAAACTAGACATCAAACTTACATATAAATCGACCCCAGTTTCTCATTGCCATAAAATAATTATCCTGTCCTATTAAGGGTTAACGAATGCATTTTTGCCAAAATTACGGACAAGCCAGCAATTTGTATTCGTATCTGTTTACAAAACTGCACTAGTTTCAACGAATTACAACTTAAATAAATCCATCTTTTTAGGGTTCCGTACCTGAAAAGGAAAAAACGGAACCCTTATAGGATCACTTTGTTGTCCGTCTGTCTGTCTGTCTGTCTGTCTGTATGTCTGTTAAGACCCTTTCTCTCTGGAACGCGTGGAGGTAGCATGCTGAAATTAATATCAAATACTCAAGCTTGCGGTCCCTTGAAGCTGTGAAAAAAATCAACCTTCTAAGTCAACGCAATCAAAAGATACAGTCATTACAAAGGCTATTTCCATACAAATTGCCGAAAACCTAAAGGGTACTTCCAGTTGTCCTAGAAACTTGAAATTTGGTATGAAGGTAGCTCTTATAGCACAATCACTCCAAAAAGTCTTAAAATTTTAAGTTTTTATGACTGTCTGTAGATTTCGTTTACCAATATAAGTTGACCCCACACTGCGTACATTTTGCTCAGGAGCAGGGCTCTGCTAACACTGTACTTCTTAAAGCACTGGGGAAAAGCGTTAAAATCTTTCTACGGAACCCTCGTGCGCGAGTCCAACTCGCACTAGGCCGGTTTTTATTATTTACTTAGTCTGTAATTGTGTCCCACAGCTGGGCCTACCCTCTTCTCTTGACTCCTATCTCCCTATCCTGAGCCGCATCTGGCCAATCCTTTAATTCGGAGTCTATAGGTCGTCTCGCCATCTCCGCCTGGGCCTGCCTCACCGCCGCTGATTGTCGTTCGATGCCCACCATGTGGCTGAGTGTGCCCACCTTTCTGAGTGCATCCGGCAAACAGTCATGTCCGGCACAATCCCATTTAAGCTTGGCGGCCTTTTTCCTACATCCATGCAATGATATTAAAATTAAACAGTAAGTAGATATTTATGTTAATACCGCACCTGAATTGAAGATTCACAGACTACCCTATTGACCACTCTTTCTGACAGTTTACTTCAAACAACTCTACGAAAGTGACGTGACAACCGACTATATACACTCAAGAGCAATAAAAACGTGTCACTTTGTATGGAATTGTTCATACAAAGTGACCCGTTTTATTGCTCTTGAGTATATATTATGCAAACACGACTATTTTTAAAAGCAATTTACTAGCAACGTTATATCTCCACACTAGAATATCATTGAATCCATAGAAGCCAGCACGGCAAACACATGCATACTTACTTGTAGGAAGAGACCTAAAAGAAATCTTCCTTATTGAGATACTTTCCCCACATTGAAATGCAATTTTACATGTATTATAAAAGATCAAACGAACTTACCAAGTGAAGTTCGATCGCTATTATATGAGTCGGTTCATTCGAAGATATAATTTTTAACCAGGTAGTTTCTTTAACTTGCTAGGCAACATCGCACGGTATTCAGAGAAAAAATAAACGATTTTTGATTAAAGAGTACTTTTTTGACTTCCGCCCTACTCCTGCGACGCTCCGCCATGTCTACCTTTACATCATTTTTTCAGAGTCCAGAGCAAAACTGAAATGTGGGATTTCAGAAACCAGTTCTGATATATTGAGGGTGGGAGGGTGATTATATCTTCGAATGAACCGACTCATATAATAGCGATCGAACTTCACTTGGTAAGTTCGTTTGATCTTTTATTATATTTCGTCGGTTCATTCTTCAGATATAATTTTTAACCAGGTAGACCTTTAGAGTGCCTACTAATTAGTTTTGCTTGCTTTTTACTGAATAAGAATACATTATGTTTATGAAAGTTTGTTTATATTTTATACAGAAAAAACATATAAGGTACACCCTGTACTTAACTAAAATAATTCTACAGCTTGTCTAGCTAGATTATAATCAAATACGTCATATTGACGGTAAGCAAACGGTTCTTGCGAAACCCTCATCGTCATTGTCAAGCAGCGGTCTATTATAGAACTTTGCAAACGTGCTGGATGCGGGAGTCCAACCAGCCGTTTTTCGGATGAGATCAACAGAGAGGCCGGCGGCGCTGGCGGCCGAGGTGGCGGCGTGGCGCGTGCTGTGCGCGGTGAACACCGACACGTCGACGCCGCTGGCGCTCAGCACTTGCTTCAACCACCTGCTTATAGTCTGACTTGTAGCTGCTTTGTGTGGGGCTTTATGTGTTAAGAGTAGTGCTCCTTGACTCTCAACTCTCTTATTTTGTGTTACTAAAATATAATCTTTGAGAGCTGAGGCAGGGCAAATTCTCAGATTATCTTTGAAATAAGGTAAATTTAGTAAGGGTTGCTTTCGACCTGGACCTGATGTTTTAATTGAATCAGGTATCGTAATTTTGATATAATTTTCCGAAATAAAAATATTTTCTACTTTGATAAGGGACAAGGTCTGGACCCTGTGTGCGGTACAAAGTGCGAGTAAAATGACAAGTTTCTTTGTGAGCTTCTCGAGCGGTAACTCGATATTAGGATACCAGGTTGAAATGAAATTTAAAACAACCTGTGGGTCCCAAGTATGTGTATATTTTGGTGCACTGGGTTTCAATTTATAAGCACCCTTGAGCAACCGTTTCACACAGTCATCAGAACAAATATTGGGCCCTAGTAGGAGGGACAATGCGGAGCGATGGCTGTTTAAAGTCCCATACGAGCAACCTGTACTAAATAGTATTGATAAAAATCTAAGTACTGACGTCTTAGACACCGTTAAAGGGTCAAGATCATTCTTAGCACAAAATTCCCACCAAAGTTTTAGCGACACGTTATATTGCTTTAGCGTGTTCTTTGACAGAGAAGCCAAAGGCAGCGGCATCGCCTCGGTCGGTACGCCTCGTCCGGAGAACGCTGCGCAGAGAGCGTCGCGGCAGCCAGGGTAAGGCTGTTGCGCAGTCGGTGCGACCGGCTGAAATGGGATTGAAGCAACACTTCACTGGGGTTGAAATATAATATATCAGATACGATTAAACTTCTCAGAAGGGGGAACCACGGCTGAGAAGGCCAATAAGGAAAAACGAGAATTCCGTTTGCTTCATCGTCAATAATTTTTCTTACACATTTTAACATTAATGAAAAAGGTGGGAAAGCATAAAAAAAAAATTTGAATTCCAATTGATTGTGAATGCGTCAACTGCAAATGAATCTGGTTCTTGGAACCAAGACACAAAATTTACACATTTGGCATTGGTGCGTGATGCAAAGAGATCAATCTCGGGTTGTCCAAAGCGCGAAGTGATTTTCATAAAGGCTTGGTTGGACAATGCCCACTCCGTGTCGGGATTGGATATTCTGGATGCGCCATCGGCGCGGTTTTCCTTTGTGTTCACATAGGATGCATATAAAATTATATTTCGCTCCTCGCACCATTGCCAAATTTGTCGGCTTAAATCATTAAGGTGTGGGAATTGAATTCCTCCCATTCTGTTTATATAGCTGATAGCAGTGGTGCTATCTACGCGTAACAGAAGAGTGCAATTGGATTCGTTTCGTGCAAAACTTTTCAAACCAAGGAAAACTGCAAGCAGTTCTAAAAAGTTTATATGGTGTTCTTTCTCTGTAGATTTCCATGGTCCACCCACACTAACGTCTTCGCATACAGCGCCCCAGCCTGTACGCGATGCATCAGTATAGATTTCCATCTTAAAGTTTGAAGTTCTCATTATTGCTGAAATTGTGTAAATGTGGTCTCTCCACCAAATTAAGTCCTTTAAAATAACATCAGAAAGATTTATTTTAGCTTCGTAATTTCCATAATGTCGTTGAAGAGCTAGAAACTTTTGTCTTTCTAATACTTTGGTGTATAGCCAACCATAGTTAGTAGCTGGGCACGCTGAGATAAGAACACCAATAAGTTGAGCAAAGTCGCGAATAGTGCAGCGAGGTAATTTCATGAACCTTTCTGTCAAACGTGAAGTTTTTTGTCGTTTGTCGAGTGGTAAGGAAATAGTAAATTTTATTGAGTTATATTGAAACCCTAAAAATTTGCAACTTTATGACGGTAGTAACACACTCTTATCATAGTTTATAACGAACCCCAAACAGTTCAATAGCCTAACAGACTCATTTATATTGTTCGTGCAATCCTCGTAGTTGTCCCCAATACACAGTAGGTCATCCAGATAAATTACAGACTTAAAGCCTTGGCTTCGTAAGTGAGTGACTACCTCTTTCATTAGTTTGGTAAACACTTTTGGTGCTATCGACAAACCGTATGGCAATGCAGTGAATTCGTATGTTTCAATTAGATCAGAGTTACAGGCTTGAAGTTGAAATCTAAGGTATTTACGATCTGCTTCGCAAATCGGTATAAGCAAATATGCTTCTTTTAGGTCTATGGTCGCCATAAAACCATTGCGAGGTATTAACTTCGACGCAGTCCGATAATCTTCCATTTTAAAATGGGATTTAACGACAAATTTGTTAAATGACTTAAGATTCAAAATAAACCGGCTGCTGCCATTAGGTTTTGGAGCTAAAAATGTACTAGAAATGTACTGGTCTTTTTTAGGCGTACATTTTCTTACGGCGCCTAATTCGAGCAATTTGTTTAATGCCATGTCCATTTGTTTACTTTCGCCTGGCGACCGCTGAGTATGAGGGACTGAGTAATATAAGTCACTGTAATTTAAAATGTAGTGTAAAATCTTTAATACAATTAAGAAATATTGTATGCCAAAACTGGCTGATTGTGTTGGAACGCCTGTAAAAAACATAACAACTGTTGTATTTGTGTACCCACAGTCTACAATAAAAATACTTTGACTTTGACTTTGACTTTGACTTTGAGGACTGATGAACTTGTTTACATAGAGGTATAGAAAAACCATTTCGAATCCACGACAATACAGTCATGTTATTTGTCACTTTAAGCCAACATTGGTAAAAATTTTGTAAACGACCCGCATGTGTTTGTACCTGAATTAAGGCAGACGTGCTTGCGCACGCGTCTTGGTCTGGTTCGCGGGTTTCGTCTGAGCAGTGATGTACGGGCGCCGGGTCGCCGGCGCGGGTGAGGGGTCCGTCTTCCGACTGCCTCCCCGCCCCCCCCTGTTCGACGAGTAGCGAGGAGGTCCTGACCAGTTTCCCTGAGATGTGGATGGCCGGGCGCTCGTCGTGTTAGCTTTTATTGAGCTAGGAACAGTCTTTTTGATCTGTTGACCTTGTCTTTCGATGGCCTTACTCGCCTTAATTTTTTCAGACAAGGAATTCCCAAATAAGGATTCATCTCTCTCTGAGTCTTGAATGATGTGGAGAAAGTTCTTCTCCAGACTAGGTGTGACCAACTTTGTTCTATCTTTAGTGAAAAAGTTATGTAAATCAGAGAGAATACGACAACTATCGCTTAAATATTTAAGTGCTTCGATTTTGTTGTCATTCTTCAGCATGACGTCCATGGCCTGATTAACAGCCGCTATCCCTTGGCCGAGCTGTTGCTGTACAACGACATATTTTTTGTCGCGGCCGCGAACTACCTCCGACACGGCGGCCGATATCTCGGCATTCAATTTAGGCGCCTGCAATAATTTGCAGTTCGACGGGATTAAATACTCTTTGAGGAGTTTGTCTTTCGCTTCTTTTGGCATGCCTTTTTTCAGAAGAGGCAACCATAAGGTAGCTAAGCTATCGTGAATGCATGGCCCGAATTCGGGAGTATCGGAGGTGGATTCTCCATTGTCTGTTCAGCTTCTGCAGATTCTGCATTGAAGTTTTCTGGTTGATCGGCTAAAACAATTATTTTATGTTCAATTTTACAACCAAAAAACTAACTATTATTTTATATTATCTCGCAGATAATATAGTGTTACAGATGTACATTGTATTGTGCTAGTATAATGTTTTCGCCAAAATTAACTCGCAGTTAATTCTGTTAGAAAAATAATTATGATATTACATTATCTCGCAGATAATATAATGATGCACTGAATATCTAATTGTAGATTGTATGTACATTATTACTATAAGATAGTCGAAATTAACTCGCAGTTAATTCCGTAAGCGTGGTTAACTCGCAGTCAACCCCGATTTCAATTTAGCTTAGAATGTTGAAAGTCATACATTTTATTACTTGGGCACACGGCCCATCAAATTAAAATTGGTTACAATGATCTTATATAACATATTATTGCATGTGGGTAGTTCGACACACTTAAGAAAAATGCTATTTGGAACTCACCTGAATCGCTATCGGAATCATCAGAATAGATGATATTTGGACGAATACGTCGTCGTTTACACTGTTCACTTTTATTAATTTCTTCTATTTTTCGCTTATAGCGCTCAATTTTTTGCGAATTACTTAGATTTTCCTTCGGCATTTTCACGCAGTGTTACGTCGTTGGCGATGTGCGAACGTTGCCACGCACGAAAAAGGAATGGTGTAAAGGTAGACATGGCGGAGCGCCGCAGGAGTAGGGCGGAAGTCAAAAAAGTACTCTTTAATCAAAAATCGTTTATTTTTTCTCTGAATACCGTGCGATGTTGCCTAGCAAGTTAAAGAAACTACCTGGTTAAAAATTATATCTGAAGAATGAACCGACGAAATATAATCACAGTGGATATTATTTAGCATTAAGTACTGCGGCAACCCCATTCCAGGGGTTTTAACCGTGAGTCAGACAAATTGTTAATTTAAACCAAGAGGCCGGCTTACGATGTAAATAAGAGATAACTCACGGTTTAAAAATACTTAAACGTAATTTACGTAGAATATCTCCTCAACATTTATTGCAATTCAAATAAACATTAGAAAAGTTGAGCGCTTTTAGATTGCTTCTTTGCGTAATCCTGCTTTTGCTTGTATGAGGGTTTTTTTTATCTAGGTACCAATGTTTTGCTTATCGCAGAGGTGTTTCTTATTAATAACTATTACACTGTCACCCCACACTGCGTACAGTTTGCTTAGGAGTAGGGTTCTGCTCGGTCTTGTGCTTTCCGCATCCACCGCGGTCCCGCAATCTTTACCAGGTCGTCGCTCCGTCTTGTTCTAGGCCTACCGTCAGCTCGTCTCCCGGTCCGTGGGCGCCATTCGAGAACCTTGTGAGCCCAACGGCCATCAGTTCTGCGAGCAATGTCCCCACCCACTGCCACAAAGTTTCGCAATTCTTCGGGCTATGTTGATAACTTTAGTTCTACTGCGGATATCATCATTTCTGATTCTGTCCCGCAAAGAAACACCGAGCACAGCCCTCTCCATCGCTCCCTGAGTGACTACGAGCTTCCTCAGTCGCTGAGTCTTGAGTGGAGAGCCTAGGGCCTATGTTCAGCAGTGGACGTCAATCGGCTGACAAGATGATGATGATGATGAGGGCTCTGTTAACACTGATCTAGAATAGGTATGATGAAAATACCTTTAAAGTAGGTATCAAATGCCATGGCTTTTTCGTAATGGCTTTGCCGGTTTTATAGTTAGATTATTGTAGCTGATCGTATGGCTCTTTTCACGTCATTTTATGACACTGAACTTAAACGAGACACAGCCGTGTTTATGATCACGTGAGCTGCTTTACGAGCTCACGTAAAATTATAGTCAAATGTAGTCTGAATGATTCATGGCGTGCTTGGTTTTTATGCGCATTTGCAAATGTCCATCTTTTGTACTGCTTCTGTTGATGCTGAGTTAATGATATTTTTAATACAAAACTCATTACTGAACTCCACATAGCGAACGAAACAGAAAAAAACCGGCCAAGTGCGAGTCGCGATCGAAGATTTTGAGAATTTTCTGATTGATTGTGCTATAAGAGCTACCTTCATACCAAATTTCAAGTTTCTAGGACAACTGGAAGTACCCTTTAGGTTTTCGGGGTACGACAATTTGTATGGAAACAGCCTTTTTAATGACTGTATCTTTTGATTGCGTTGACTTAGAAGGTTGATTTTTTCACAGCTTCAAGGCACCGCAGGCTTGAGTATTTGATATTAATTTCAGCATGCTTCCTCCACGCGTCCAAGAGAGGAAGGGTCTTGACAGACAGACAGACGAACAACAAAGTGATCCTATAAGGGTTCCGTTTTTCCTTTTGAGGTACGGAACTCCAAGAAGGTACAAATAAATAAATATTACGAGACAGTCGACACTAGTTGACCTTGACTCAAACTAATTATATAGACAAAGCCAGTACCTGTTATGGGTACTAGAAAATGATAAACATACTAAACTTATATATAGATGGAGCTCCAACAAGATGGAGCGACGACCTGGTAAAGATTCGTATTCATCGTACAAACATCGGCCCTGGATCGAACCTGGGACCTCAAGCTTCATAGTCAGTGTCTCTAACCACTAGGCTATAATGGTCGTCACATAAATCACATAGTCTGAAGCAAGAGTACAGACTGAAATATTTAGTGTTCAGCAAGGTACTATAAATTTATGACTCATCTGCATACTATATGTACAAAATGTACGTTGTTACTTACTGGAATTTGAAACGATTCTAGGATTTTATTGAATCTTTTTGTACGGGCCGGACTGTAAAGACCCGCAGTTTTTGGGGATCAAATAAAACACGATGCTTTTGGCTTCTGATCGGATCCGTAGAACAGGTTGTTTCCTGGGAGATGGCTGGCTGACGACTGTGAGAAGACGCCGAGACGACTGACTACCCGGCGCCGCGCGGGCTCTATTTATACTGCTCGGGCGAGCGCGGGGGCCCGGGGCGCCGGATTTGTCTGTCTCTCTCACACTCGGGCGAGCGCGGGGTCCGCAGCCGGATCCGATGCTATTTTATTTCTATCTCTTTCTTATTTCTATTTACATTGTATGCTTAAGCCTATGTTTACTGTACAATATTTACCTATCTATTATAATATAATCTTAACCTATAACTATGAACTAAATTGTGGACTGCGCTGTCCCGCACACTTTTTTAGGCTAGCTTTGTGGGTACTGAAGTAGTCTATATTTCAAAGGAGGTAGTGGCTAGTGGTAGTGGTTCCTTTAGCTTTAAGTCAAGCGAAATCTCTGCATATTTTCAAAAATCTTCTTAAGGCTTACTACTTGTCACTAACTTAATAACTTGTTTCTGTCTTCGGTCCATCTCGATTCTTACTGTCTCTGTTATATCTAGTCCTTTGAAATCCTTTTCACCTGTGGCCTTTTTGACATTTTCATTCATGTTTTTTATAAGTAGTGTATGTATTGTATATGTAGGTATATGTTTATTTATGTAGTATAGTTATCTGTAGTTATTAATTTAATTTAAGTTGTTGTTAATTTTAAGTTTCTCCTTTCTGTTCATTTCTGCCACCTATTTTAGCTTCTTCATCTTGGTTTCTGTATTTTGGTTGTCTGTAAGAGATCACTTTTAAGCGATAAGACCGCCTATTGTCTACCATACCTGTTTTCTGTAATCTCTTTGTACTATTTTGTGGTTTTCAATAAAGAATATTTGTATTGTATTGTATTGTATTGTAGTGGATTATGTGGCTCCATTGAAACCAACTCTGTACTTACAATAATAAGACCTATTGTCTTGAAAATGGTCTTGAGATTTATTTATATTACCTACAGTCAGCGAGACAAGATAAAGTTACTTAGCTACTTTTGCTGCTCACTGTACGAGAACCACATCACTAAAGTTTCAAAGCGAGAACCTAATAAATCATTCTAAGAACATCCTAACGGGACTGTGTCCCTTACTAGAATAAGGATAACAAACATTCAAATACGCCTACTAATCGCCTTTACTCTAAAACGTCCAAGAGTTAACCAGACCGCCTCTAACTCGTAACTCGGTTAAAGACCTCCCGAAACTTGACAAGTTTCAATGTTTATTTCAAATGGATCTAAACCGACCGACACAAGACTCAGTTTCGAGTACCCCGGGAATGTAATGTAGAACTTTGAAATACTAGTCGAGCCCACGGTTTAATTTAACAAGGAGTGTGATTTAATTTACTAAATGCGATGTAGGATTTAAATTTGAGTGATTGGTTTTGTTGCTTTGTTATTAATAAACTCTAGTTAGGTTTTAACGTAATTAGGTTATTCCGTTTTTGTTGAGGTGAGGTATTTTGTTGCCAAGTCTATTTAGTTAAGGGAATTCGGGGGGACTTTGAAAGGCGTACCGCTTTTAATGTGATAACGGTAATGCAATTCGGGCTCTTACGTTTGAAGATATTCAGGATGTTTTCCTAGAGTCAGGCTATTGAATGTTGATCCTAGTAGATATTTAGACTGCAACATTACGTCAAATGTCATAATTGGGAAATGCTGTCAAACGATCTTCGTCGTGATCCGGAGTGACATCTGGTCACCTGATTCCTGGTTCTTACTGAACCAGCGGTCTGCGCTATTGGCCTCATCTTCACTTACCATCAGGTGAGATAGAGATCAATCGTTGGTCAGTTTTTTTAATATACATATATTTTTTTAGTTTATTTTATTTCTTGAGTCACCTTTTATTAAAGTTTGCTTAACTTTTGCAACAGGTTCTTGCAAGTTGACTGTATTATGATTGAAACTGCTAATAGTGAAAGTAGAAATATCAAAACTGTAAATCCTTCGTATACGACGTGCTGCAAATTAGTTTTTTATTTTTCAAAAGTACCGACTTTTTGCAAGATCAAAATTCAGTGGCCAGACTCTATAAACATAGCTATTGAGAAGAGACATAAGAGAAAAATATGGTTAACAAGTGATTGAATCAACGCTTGAAATAAATAAGAAGTGTTATTATCTGACGAATATTTCACTGGAATAAGTTTTTTTGTTAAATTTTCATTTATGTTTTGTTTCCTGTCGGTACTTCTGACACAACTTGCAGGGAGGGACTGGATGCAAAAAGCACATGACTGTACAACCTGGAACAAAATGAAAAAGACCTAACTCAGCATTTTGTAGTAAAAGGTTGAAGAAAAAGAAGAATCCACATAATTACGATGTCAAATTTGTTCAGGAAATAAGTCAAATTTAACTTGGATAATTAAATTTCAAACAAGAATAGACAGATCTACAACGAGATGTGAAAAACGACTTGTAACACAACAAAAACCTTGTACTTCAAGAATAAATACAAAATCACCAGTTATTTCCCCAACAATGTAATTAACATAAAATGACATGGAGACATTAACAAATCGCCGAATTTGAAGAGGGTATGGCACAAGGGAGCTCGTGTCTCGTAATATATGGCATGTAAAAATGTCCCGGAACGCTAGGGATCATCCTGTCACAAGCCTGAAAAAGGATATTTTTCCCGTGTAGACTGCCCCGGACGCTGGATTTAGTTTATTAATTTCCCAGGGTAGTATACTTGGGTTGGAGAGCTATTGTTAAAATGAAAGCAACGCGACGTGCAGTTTATTTTGAGGTGTCAGAGGCTCTGCACAACTTTAGCGAAACGCGGGTGAATGCGTTTCGTCAATCTGCCCGTGATCATAATGCATGTAACTGCGTCGAAATATCGGGAGCTCAACAAAACCTAGTTAGATAATCGCGGTCAATATCTCGTATTTATTGTACCTAAAGATAACAGAGGTGTTGGTTGGTCCCTAATATTATAAGTAAAGTTACGCCATTATGTTCATCATCATCATCTTATATAAGAGTGCTACTCTTGTCGATGCAGTTGTCTCCAGTCCGTTCTTTCCAATGCAAGTTCTTTCACCTCCCGATACGACACAACGTCTATCTTCTTTTTTATTTGATCTAAATACTCTATCCTCGGCCTTCCCTTTCCTCTCTTTCCTTCTATCTTTCCTTCTATAATTTTCAGTATCAGATCGTCGTGTCGTATCAAATGGCCCACCATTTTTCCTCTCCTAGTCTCTACCACATTCAAAATACTTCTTCCCTCCCCAACTCTTTCCAAGACCCTCTCATTGGTAACTCTCTCGGTCCAACTAATAAGGTCCATATGTTCACAAAATAATAAAAATAACATGTTCCGAGCGTTTTGACATTTGCGCAAAATTGGCAAAATTGGTATGGTAAAATTACAATGAAATTTAACCAATTTTCAAGTGGTCGGATTGACTTAACTTTGGTGTATGCATAGAGGTGTAATGGCAATGCATGTGACTTCAAGCTGGTCCGAAGATGGAAGATGGAGCACGGAGTTGGTGAGAGGAACGTAGTGATGGCATCCTCTAGTAAATCCGCTGTTTGGGCTCACTAGACGAATCTTTGCGTGCATTTTGTGAATATGTGAAAAGCTTGTTTTAACAATTACGCTTTTATGGTTCAAACGGGTCTTTGACGTGGACAAAATGAAGAGGTGGACCACTTTTGAGCTTTATTTGCTGATTGCACGGGAATTGTCGAACCGGCTCAATGACATATGAACTGTGCTTATCGGAACAAGCACAGTCATAATAATATATTAGGTATGGTGTGTTGAAGTGAATTTAAGATGGAGCTGATAGTTAAGAAATCAACAAATTTTTGTAGCATATTTATTACTTTATCGCGTGACTGTAGGTATTTAATTGCGAGTTTTACGTACGGTACATAATTGTAACTTTTCCACCCCTTTTCCTTTCCTTCATTCTTATCTTATTATTCAAAATCCACGAGCGTTCCCACTTAATGGCATCATTCCATTTCATGTTTCTTTCTTTTCCGTTCTCAAACGACGCAGCGTAATGTTTTTTATTAAATTTTCATGATTCCTTTTGAGTTACGTCAAGCTAATTGACGTTTTGCTGAATTTACGACATAATTTTTAGGAAAATTCTTTGTTGTTATTAGAAGGGAAAACGTTATTTAAATTCATCGGGTTCCTTTGTCTTGTAGTTTTTTTGTCATAATGTTATGTTTGCTCGAAATCGAATGATTGTTTGTCATAATTTTTCACGGACACCGAAAATATTCAGGTTAGGTTTATTTTTAACCCCCGAAGAAAAAGATTGGTGTTATAGGTTTGACCTGAGTATTTGTGTGTCTGTGTATCTGTCTGTGACATCATAGCTCCCAAACGAATGGACCGCTTTCAATGCGAGATTTTTTAATCGAAAGCTAGTTTAATCGAGATGGTTCTTAGCTAAGATTTATTAAAATCGGTTCACCAGTTTTTGAAATATTGAACTTTGAAATGACGTTGGGGTTTTTCAACTTTTTTAATATAAACCTCGTGAAGGCCGAGAAGGACAAAGTCAGCAAGTACCTTGACTTGGCTCACGAGGTTACCGCCATGTGGCCTGTTGATTCGACGATCACTGTCCCGATAGTCGTTTCGGCGAACGGTCTAATAGCGAAGAGCCTTGACCATCACCTTAAAAGGCTCTCGCTAGGTGGTTGGGTCAAGGGTCAGATACAGAAGGCGGTACTCCTGGACACGGCTCGGATAGTCAGGAGGTTCCTCTCTCTGCCGCCCTGACCACCGGTAGCTTAGGCCCCGCCTCGCTGCCGGCGGCACCCTAGGTTAGGTTTTTATAATGTTTTTATATTTTGTATTAATGTTGTTTTATTACTTTTTATATGAATATTGTGAAAACCTAGCCTAAGATTATAATAAATATACGGGAATAAAATATCACGGGACAATTGACACCAATTGACCTAGTCCCAAACTAGGCAAAGCCTGTACTATGGGTACCAGACAACGGATAAACATACTTATATATATAGGAGAATAAACATTCGTATTCATCATACAAACATCTGCCCCGACCGGGATCGAACCCGGAACCTCATGCTTCATAGTCAGGGTCTCTAACCACTAGACTTTTATCGTGAGACTACAGTGAGAAGACTGTGTTAATTGCTGCGTCAACAGTTAGCGCGAACGCCTTTACAGAGTTATGTGATCAGTGTAATGTGCTACCCTACATTTGACAATAATAAAAATTACGATGAAAACGAGGGTAGTTGAGCGCTGCTGTCTGAGGGTCGAGCACGACTTCACGAATGCTGCGTCACGTAAAATCGAATAGTAAACTTCGTCGAGTTTGTATGACGTTTGGAACAGCGCCCGCCCGTGAGCGTATTTGGAACTAAAATTTAGTATGAGGTTTCTCGATCTCGATACGATAACCGTAACGTTACGCAGGATTTGTAAAGTCGTGCTCGACTCTTTGGAGCGAAATGAGGGCCCTTCACAATCTACCCGCTACTTTTTTTTTCTTTGTGACGGCTACACTATATGAACGAATCAAGTATATCTACAAGTACGTTTAAACATTTTACGTATGTTGTCTAGAGAATAATTGCTTGTACTCGAGACAATATACTACTTTATTTACATAATAAAAGCAATTTACAATGACATTAAATCTAAGCTTAAACTAAATAAACTACAACTTAAAACTAAATTAAATCTAAATAAGGCCCCCGTGGCATAGTGCCCAAAAGGCTGGCAGCGTTGCCTCGCTGAATAGCGATGCTGATTCTTTGAGAGAGAAAACTGCCAGCCCTTTGGTCACTGTAGTCTCACGATAAAAGTCTAGTGGTTAGAGACCCTGACTATGAAGCATGAGGTTCCGGGTTCGATCCCGGTCGGGGCAGATGTTTGTATGATGAATACGAATGTTTATTCTCCTATATATATAAGTATGTTTATCCGTTGTCTAGTACCCATAGTACAGGCTTTGCCTAGTTTGGGACTAGGTCAATTGGTGTCAATTGTCCCGTGATATTTATTATTATATATTATTTATTGTTGCAGTCGCGTTTTTTGCTTTTAATTTTAAATTGGTTAGGTTATTTAAACTCCTCTGTTAGCAAATCTAATCAAAATACATACGCATTGATTGCAAGCCCCAAGTGATTAATTCTGCTGGCAACCGTGTATTAATTAGTACCCTCGTTTAATAAATCCACGTCACACTAATTATGTTACAGTAAACAATGTGTCAGGATCGCGAAAATGTGTTTCGTTAAAGCAACATTTAATAACTGAACTAAGAAAATTTTGATGGTTCTATTAGCACCTCTATCAATCTAATTATATGTGTACTTATTAATTTTATTAATAACTAGCTGTTGCCCGCTACTTCGTACGCGTAGATTTCGGTTATCGCTATCCCGCGGGAACTGTATAATTTTCCCGAATAAAAAGTAGCCTATGTTATTCCATAAGAATAAATAATAACATAGTAGAACGGAAACCCCCGCTCCGGACGGGCTCAAGGTCACGATATTAGAGTATTCGTTAAACAGACTACTCAGTCAGGCTGTCACGGCCAGCGTCGCCGCACGCGCGTTTGGTTGTTTGTAATTTGGTTGTAATAGTTTTACGTGAGCCTGTATGTATTTTATTTTATATTTGTAGGTAAGTAATACTTACTTAAATCACCTTAAACGGCTTCATTTGGTATGGCACTTATAATAACTTCTTATTTAGAAGTGTCTATGATTATGTAGGTACGTAATGATTTATAAATCTCATATTTTGTAAAACTGGAATAAAATAATGATTTTAAAGCAAAGAAAAACTTATATCTTCGTGATATTATCTTTAGACGTAAGTACCTAATATTTAACAGCAAGCAACCTTAGCAACGCGCCTGGATGACAGAGGGGTGTAACTACGTGAAGGGGGAAGTAGGTATATAAATGGCGGCGTTTTCGACTCGGTCAAAAGAGATTCCGTTCTACTATGTTATTATTTATTCTTATGGTTATTCCTCAATATCCAAACTATCTTCTTACTAAACTTCATCCAGGTTGGTGCAGCGGTTTTCCCGTAAAGAGGTAAAAAACAGACAGACAGAGAGACAGAGAAACAGAAAGACAGAAAGACAAAGAGACAGAGTTACTTTCGCATTTATAATATTAGTTAATTAGTTAAATTAAATTAAATTAAATTGTTAAATTAAATTAAATTATTGTTATTATTATTTATTATTATTAGCCTGATCTGTCCCACTGCTGAGCAGAGGCCTCTCCTCAATACTTCCACTGCTTTCGGTCCTTAGCAATTAGCGGCCAGTCCTTCAAGAAGGAGTCCAGTTCATCCCGCCATCGCCGTCTAGGTCTTCCGGGTCGCCTCTTCGAGTTTGTGGGACTCCACTCGGTGGCTACCTTGGCCCACAACTCGTCCGGCATGCGGCAAACATGACCAGCCCAGTCCCATTTTAGCCTAGATGCTCTTTGACCTGCGTCTGCAACTTGAGTCATGGCGCGCAGGCCTGTGTTGCGGATTCGGTCCACTAGTTTTACGCCTAGCAGGCTACGCTCCATGGCCCGCTGGCAAACCCCGACTTTGGACTTCAGAGCGTCCGTCAAAGACCAAGTTTGAGCACCGTAGGTGAGAATTGGAAGTACGCACGTGTCCATTAGTTTCCTTTTTAGAGATATGGTCTGGTATATATTCATCAGGTGTTTCATGGACCAATAGCTCCTCCAGGCGTTTTCTGTCCGTCTTTCGACTTCTTTTTCCTGCCGCGCCTGGAAGGAAACGAATTGGCCCAAGTAGATGTACTCTTGGACATATACGATTTGTTCTCCGTTTATCTCGATCCTACGTTTGGTGCTATTTGTCATTAGTTTGGTCTTCGACAAATTAAATTAATTAATGTTCATATTAGTTGGGATAGTTAGGAAGTTAAGATTATTACCATCATCGTCATCACCAGCCTTGTTTAAGCCCCACTGCTGGGCACAGGCCTCCTCTCAGAATGAGAGGGCTTGGGCTGTAGTTCCCACGCGAGCTCAGTGTGCATTGGAAACTTCACACACATCGTTGTAATGTTTCGCAGGAGTGTGCAGGTTTCCTCACGATGTTTTCCTTCACCAAAAAGCTCATGATAAATTACTAATGTAATTCCGCACATAAATCCAAAAAACTCAGAGGTACGAGCCGGGGCTTGAACCCACGACCCTCTGATTGAGAGGCCACAGGTCAAACCAATAGGCTATCACGGTTTTTTTTTATTATATAAAGAAAAACGTTTTAATGCCTGTTGTGTGTGGAGAGTCTAATAGCCGGGGAAATAACGAGCACATGAGGCATTGCATCTTAGCCCTAGGTTGGTAACGTCTCCGCAATCCTTCTGGTGCTGCGTATGTCTACGGGCAGCGGTGATCACTCAACATTAGAGTGCTCATTTGCATTCCTTTTCGTAAAAAAATCGTATAATTATTAAATAAATGATTGTGAATACCAATTTTGCGCTCCAAACTTCCAATTAAAATAAAGGAAGTTATATTAATAATTTTCATACTTTGACACAGTTCTGCGGCTGACACAAATTTTCAATTAGCGAAACGCCAGGGGCTTGGCAAGTAATTAATTTTAAATTCCCAACGGCTCATTAGCTGTCCGTTAATCCCTGTTATACAAATTTCCTTTCAGGCGAATGTATTAAAATAATTATTTTCTAGATTCTCAGCGGAGAAATGGCGATGGTTTTAATGTTGGACGAGTTCAAAAACGGTCCAGTTAGGTAGGTCCAACTTCGAGAAAGAGGTCACTCGTCGAATCCGAACCGGCTGGGCAGCGTTCGGGAAGCTTCGCAGCATCTGCCACCATACTACGAAATTCGAAAATCGAAGTTCGTATCGTATGGTCCCGCTTACTCTCGTGTTAAATAATATTAGGTTGAGAGGGGCGGCACGATACGAAGCCCGAATTTTGCACTTCGTAGTCGGGGGCCTGTTCGTCCAAATTACCGCAGTGTTTGAAGTCAAAAGTCTTTGACCAGTGTGTGTTACCAATGATGACTAGATGACTTACGAATCAGAGACGTGGGCACTAACGATGGGCCTTATAATAATGAAATAATAATAAAAAAACATTTATTGTTCACAGTAGTTAACGGTTACACGGTAGGCCAAGTGCATCAATATAATAATAGGGACATAAAGTTTATTTACATAATAAAAGCAATTTACAATGACATTAAATCTAAGCTTAAACTAAATGAACTACAACTTAAAACTAAATTAAATCTAAATAAGGCCCCCGTGGCATAATGCCCAAAAGGCTGGCAGCGTTGCCTCGCTGAATAGCGATGCTGATTCTTTGAGAGAGAAAACTGCCAGCCCTTTGGTCACAAGTTGCATCAACTAAGCGCTAATAATAGGTACTTAACTAAAGTGAAGCAAAAGTCTCAGGCTCAGCGTGTGCGGTGAGGTGACCACATAGGTTACTCTTCGCCGCGCTGGTTTACAGCCTGCTGAGATGGTCAACGTAGCGTTATCGCTTCCGCGTATCAAATAAGTTATAAAATACAGACTTAGCGCCCATAAATTTCAAGTAACGCAGACAGCAACGTTCACGTGTAGAAAGTTTTACCCAGAATACAAGGGAACAAAAAATTATCTTAAACAAAACTTAAGATTTATAGAGTCGACCAACGCGCAACATAAAATTAAATTAGACAAAAGAAACCTGACTCGCTTTCTTAAAACTAAGTCGTAAAAATGACGCTTGACAAGTCGATACTTAAGAACCCATTATAGACAAAGGACCTTGTGCAATCTTTCAATTGCTAGGATACGTAAATTGCTTCCACGTGTTGCTCTAGACTCGAGTGAAACCAGTCAAAAAAATCATAGCAAGCAAAAACATCATGATGCTGATGATGATGTTTTAAGGGCGGAGCTTACGCTCTAGCATGACTATCGTCCAATCGCAAGGATCGGTCATAGTCATTAACCAATCATATGTACGGAATTACTCGTGGGAATATTTTAAAATTACAGAGACAAGCCCACAGCTCCCGGAGAGAGGTGGAGACCCGAAGGATGACGCTGACGGGAGTGGAGGAGGAAGTTGGGGCAGTTGGATCTTGGCTCGCTTCACGACAAGAACCTAGAAAAATCTTAGCGATTCTCTCTGTTAGAACCGATGAGCTAGGGTTGTTGAAGGTCCTAACATATCGAACTAAAATCTAAATAAATAAGTTAGTTTGTAATTTAGCTAGGGAGTGAAAAGTGCATCCAGGAGTTATTCGGTAAAGTACCCGATTTCAGTTATTAATACAGGTTATCAAATGAATCCACTACTTGTTTATTACTGTTCTGTATTATGGTAAAAAATGAATCTAGACGAACTATATGAGTCTTGTTATCGCCTGATTCAGGTTGAATATAAGGGTTGGAACTCAATAGAGGTCATAATGTTGATATTGTTCGGATTAATGATCATGGTTCTATTGATCTTAATGTGTGAGAAATGTGGGAGTATTTGGAGGTGTTTGGGCTTGATTGTAGTAGAGAAGTCACACCTAGAGTTCGAGGGATTGAGATGACCGACGTTGGAAATTGAACTTATAAAGGGTCATGGATTTATTTGACAATACTGGAAAGAGTAAATTGTAAAACGTAATTTTATGTGTACTAAGTTAATCTGTGTGAAATGAATAAGAAATCTTGTAATTCCCTTGATTCATAGCTTTAGATTTACTTGCCGATCTTTGATACTGTTTTCCTAATTGTTTTAAACCTTGATAACGAATAAAGAGCGAACTTCATTGTCGCACAACAGATAATAAGTGTGCAGTCACAAGGGCAACCCGTTGCAAGCTATGTAAATATAGCACCATTCACCAATGTAATAAGGTGGAGAGTTGAGGCTAACGTAAATTAGACCCTCAATTAAAGCTCCTTTTCACACCAACTAAAAGCGAACCTAAAATCTTAAGTCTATTCATTGTACTCAGATGAACTAATTGTGTATATATTTTATTGTGTGATTATTTGTGTTTATTGTTGTGTGATATGTTTATTAACCACTGTGTGCATGTGTGTTAGTGTGTAAATAGCCAAAAGGGTTTTTTATTTGGGGGTTCGTTTTCCCTTTATTAGTATGGCTCTGTAGGAACAGAATCCTCGATTTTCATTGAAATGATATCATCAATGAAAATCTAAATAATTGAAATAGTTTCTTTTGCTTCCTCAAATGTATTATAAGGTAGATCTTCCTATTGAATAAATTAATTGATCTACTAAATTTCATGGTTTTCGTTATATTCTAGATAAGTTGCCTAACTCGGAACTATTTAATAATGGAGATTTCTCATTAATAAATTGAGCGGATTAAGCTACAATGAGATTTCTAAATCAAGAGCAAGTAAAGTACACTTCGTGTAATAATTAATCTCCACTATTGAAGATTTCCACACTACATCTCGATCACAGATTTTCTATACAGTTCGATCTCGATGGCATTTTACAGATAAATTATTAACCACGAAATAAATACGGGTTAATAAATTAAATTGATTGATGAGACTTTATATTGTTAAAATTATGCCGATACACTAGTAATTTTGCTTCAAATTGGTAATTTAAGCTTCTTCCAAGCAAACTGAGAGTTAACGTAAGGTCCATATTTTGATTAAACAGACCAAATATGCATTTCTGAGACCAGAGTTGAGAACAAGAGTCACAAGTTATTTGAGTAATAAAATCCTGCGTACAAACGCTAGGCGATGTCCTAACGGATTTTAGTGGCTAAATGTCACGTGTACCGGGAGACACAAATGGCAGTGGACCGAGAGCGGCGGAACCAGTGGGTATTGTTCGCATCGGTAGATGCAGTAAAGGTAACGACCCTGTAAGTCACAGCTGGGCTTGTGAGGCTGAGTTAATTGAGTTTGAGACATTGAAGTAACGGAGGTTTCAGCCAATAAGCTGATTTGGGAAGGTTGACCCTATATACTCATGTACATGATTCGGTGGCGATCTGATAGCAATCCTGGGTACCCAATACACGCCATGTCTTACAGATTGACCTCCGACCTTGGTTTGGCCAAACCATATCAAATATTATTGAATTTCATAAATCCATGGTAAAAGGGGTAGGGGCCCGCTGGGCCCCAACATTGAAAGTACGCATCCTCGGATGTTGGAAATGTAAACGCTTCGCAGCGCAAAGGAGGTCAACTGTCACCCCAATAACCTGACGACAGGGCCAGTTACTGGCGTAGGGATCCCCGTACCAGAATGAGATTGGTCATTTGGTTCAGGCATACCTGTTTCTAGTATTTTCACTGTCTATCACGCTATCCGAGCACTTACTTTATTCCATACAGCCAACAATAGTACAAGCGAGCTTCACTAACTTGTATTGAATGAGGCTCGCCTCATTACAATAAACCCTTTGTCTACCCCGGAACATAAAGGTTCCAGGTAAGCGGGTGGAATGAATGACAGTCGGGGTACTAGACCACTCAATCCAATGTACTGTATAAAGCCTTGAAATTGACAAATAAGCTGCCTCCTTGTTACGGAGATGTGCTCTAACTCTACGATGTTTTCCTGAATAAAGTCTAAATACATTCGATACACTAAATAAATAAATGTATAGACGATCATAGCCGTACCATCACACTGCACCTTTACAAAGCGAACAACTAGACCCGAGTAGGGTGACAGTAACATAAATTAAAACGAATTTATGAATTTACGAAAGAAAAAAAAACGTTTCGTTAAAAAAGAAAAATGATATCCAAATAGGTAAGTCTAAAGATCCTGCGCGATATTGCCTTACTACTGTATGGCAGAGGTCGAACGGAGCCGATCAGACGCGACGGCACCCGTCGGAGTACACGAGGAGCCGACCGGCTGCAAGCTGTGTAAATTCCATTCAAATGTGTGATGTTAGTACTGAGCAGACGCTCTAAATTCCTTTGGCATCTTGTAAAATGTGATAGGCCGCCGTCCGGCCCGACTCGCTCAGTGGGAATCGAACTTTAGTCCGACCCTTACGCCTTAGTACACCGACGCGGCGCTGCAAACTGCGCACTGCGCCATTTATCCGTACCTATAAAACAGTACCGTGACTGAGTGACTGACTGACAGAGAGCGCACAGCCTAAACCACTGGACTTAGATACTTGAAATTTGACAAACATAATATACCTTGAGTATCCTAGAGGTGCTCTAACAGGAGTTTTTCGGAATTTCCACGGGATAGGGAACTAGCCCATTTCGAAATATTTCACGGGGGCAAAGCCGCGGGACATAAGCGGAAGTCTCATTCTGTCACCTTTTGTTAGAAAGATACTTTCGCTTGTAAATTGTAACTTGTAGGTTTATAAAACACGGCCCTGCGGTTGAACTGCGAAACTCGTGTAAAATGTATGTAAAAAAGTGAGGAATCGCATTTGTACCGCAGAGGGTCGAGCACGACTTTTCGAATGCTGCGTAGCGTTACGGTTATCGTATCGAAATCTAGAAACCTCATACTAAATTTTAGTTCCAAATACGCTCACGGGCGGGCGCTGTTCCAAACGTCATACAAACTACCGACGACCGGATAGCCTAGTGGTTAGAGACCCTGACTATGAACCTTGAGGTCCCGGGTTCAAATCCCGGTCCGGGCAGATGTTTATATGATGAATATGAAAGTTTGTTCTCGGGTCTTGGATGTTTAGTATGTATATAAGTATGTATTTATCTACATAAGTATGTTTATCCGTTGTCTAGTACCCATAGTACAGGCTTTGCCTAGTTTGGGACTAGGTCAATTGGTGTCAAATTGTCCCATGATATTTATTTATTTATTTAACTCGACAACGTTTACTATTCGATTTTACGTGACGCAGGTTTCCAATATTCGTACTCGACCCTCTGCTCGCAGCGTCGGTGTGTTAAAGGCGTAAATGATGTTTGGCTTGAGAGACATTTACGTAAATGACATAGACATGTCTTTTACGACACATGCTAATGTAGAAAGTCAATGGTAATTAGATGTCGTTTAGTGCGACAGTCAGTGACGCTGACACGTACTGATGCGTTTCCGATGCCGCATCAATCATGTCCCATTTGGACAGTTTGGTTTGATGGACATTTTAAACTTAAACCGTCACAAAATGATGTTAAAGTGACAGCAACGACAAGATCCGTTTTAGAATTATAGGTACTATGTTTCTAGGGTAGACGAAAAAATGGACAATGACACAAACTTATGTTAGCGTCGAAAGAAAATGACACGAATCACATGTATCGCTTTCTATGTAAGTATACACTTTTGCGGGTGGAGCACAACTTTTCGAAACCTGCGTCACGTAAAATCGAATGTAGTAAACGTTGTCGAGTTTGTATGAGGTTTGGAATAGCGCCCGCCCGTGAGCGTATTTGGAACTAAAATTTAGTATGAGATTTCTCGATCCCGATACGATAACCGTAACGTTACGCAGCATTCGTAAAGTCTTTATCGTTTCCGCGTAGTAATGCGTTTCGTGGTAAGGGATGGGATGAACTACGAGCACATAACCTATAGAGACGTAATATAAGGCGACCCGACCATGTTAAGTTTTCAATGATTTGTCATTGATATATTTCGCAACCTATTTGCTTTCCGTCAGTTTCGACCATAAACTAGAACCGAAGACGGTTTGACATTTAAAATATAAATCACCGTCAATTTACATCATCACGTCCTGTTGTGCCGTTAAGTGGTGCAGAAACAACAGCAAAACATGTAGTGTAATAACAAACAATATCACATTTCATCGGTAAGTCCATTTCTTTATTTTACCAAAATATTTTCAAAAATTTGATGAATGCAACGCGGGTCAAGTTAAACTGGACAGGTCCGTCACGTGTCCACTCCCCGTCCTTTTTGCTCTTACTGTAAACATGTACGTCTATCTCTTATCATCGTAATTACCATTGTGAAGACTCCACAGTGTGAAGCTCCACCGTAAGCTATGTACGAATAGGCCCACCGCACCTCACTCACACATGTACGAAAATCAACCAATCAAATCAAATCTTACGATCGCGACAAGAAAGCACTGCTTTTGATTACTTGAAAAGCGTTCACTAATTTGGACTTAAAAATCCAATAGCGTTTGGCCTAACAAGACTCAGTAGGTCTATGACACACGGGTACCCGGGATCGAATCCGGGCAGAACTGTGAAACTTTTTCCTTTTTTTTCCTGTTTTATTTTTATTTATTTTTTAACTTTGGGCATCCAATGAGTATTCACTACTGAATATCATACATAGATCTACTCGAAATTATCTGCCTACCCTGGCTAAAAACTCTATGCACGCCACTGTCTGTGGCACTATAGCTCCTAAACGGTTGAACCGATTTCAATGCGGTTTTTTTTTTATTTGCAATAAGGTTATCAAGGGATGGTAAACTCCACCAGTTACGAAAACTTTTAGTGATTTGTTGAAATTCAGAAGATTAAATAAAACAAAACGGATCACTCACGTATATAAGTTGAGTTTAGCCCGACATGTTTCGGACTAATTCGAGTAACTGTCTCGCTGCCGCTGGGTCGTGCGCTCCCAGAGGAAGGACTACAAATTAGTCCGAGACATGTCGGGCTAAACTCGACTTACATACGTGAGTGATCCGTTTTATTTAACTAGATCCTGACCTCTAAAGTTCAACAAATCACTGACAGTTTTTTAACTCGTTTAGTTTACCATTACCACAAAAAATTTCAAAGTTGGTGATGATATCTTATCTGAATTATTTTATTTACATAATAAAAGCAATTTACAATGACATTAAATCTAAGCTTAAACTAAATAAACTACAACTTAAAACTAATTTAAATCTAAATAAGGCCCCCGTGGCATAGTGCCCAAAAGGCTGGCAGCGCTGCCTCGCTGAATAGCGATGCTGATTCTTTGAGAGAGAAAACTGCCAGCCCTTTGGTCACAAGTTGTATCAACTAAGCGCTTATCTTATCTTATATACTACTTGTAGATGTTAGTTCCTTTACCAGGTCATTTCAAATTGCATTTATTAGTGGCAAAATTAAAGTCACAGGCAAAAGCTAGTTACTGGTATAAAAGCAAGCATAGAAAAATGCAAAACCTTTTATCGATATCGATAGAAAAGCATTAAGTCATTATCGCACGCCCCTAGCGATCGGGTTCGGAATACTTAGGGATACTTCGGAGTACTTCGGAGCGATCACAACTCCCCCCGCACCGCAGCTAGTTGACAGAATTGTTTTCTTTTAAATTCGCATGTATTGGGTGTCTATAGGGTTATATGCTCGTAGGATGAAT
This sequence comes from Clepsis dumicolana, assembly GCA_963691665.1. Classification (NCBI taxonomy): domain Eukaryota; kingdom Metazoa; phylum Arthropoda; class Insecta; order Lepidoptera; family Tortricidae; genus Clepsis; species Clepsis dumicolana. The sequence continues at coordinate 1,618,827 of OY829519.1, read as the reverse complement.
GACGTTATCAGTGAAAGATAACAAACCTGTTTCGGCGTGTTTAGAATGTTGAATTTGTTTTGTTCTTGATTGGGGCATTTTGAGTAAATAATATAATATTATTTCAATTTATTATTTTTGACGATAATAAAACCAACACATATATTATATTAATGATCGGACATTTGATACGACACGACAACTTCTTTAAGACCATCTTAGAAAGAATAATTGAAGGAAAGAGAGGAAGGGGTCGACCTAGGCGAAGCTACATGGACCAGATAAACGAGAAGGTTGGTGTCGTGTCGTATCAGGAGATCAAGGAACTGGGTTATAGGAGAGACGATTGGAAGAGACTCCACTCCACTGACAAGAATGTTGTAAGTCTCAAGTTTGATGATGAATAATAACATTTAATTGAACAAATTGTTTTTTGTACTTCCAATATGTTCCGTTACTCTCACATAATAAGTGTGTTTGAAAAGGGTAACGGAATGAAACACAATGTTTTGGGACACCTTATCACGTATTAAATCAATAGTACTCGTTATTTTAAGTAGATATAACGTAAAAAAAAAGTGTGTACAACTTTTTTTTTATAGTTTATTGTAACTGCTTTAGGCATAAAAAATTCAAATTCAAATTCAAAAATTCAAAATTTTATTCAGCAAATAGGCAGTTGAATGCTCTTTTACACGTCATTTTTTTTGAGTCTACCAGCGCTTTCGGAAAGATCATAATTTCCAAGAAGAATGCGCCGCAAGAAACTTGGCACAAAGTCATTTTTTCTAAAAACAAGTTACATTAGCTCTTACAATACGCAACCACAGACAAACCACACAAAGAAACCTCACTCTGTCATTAAAAGATTAAGAGAGAAAAAAAATACCGCATTTTAGAAACAAGTGTAAAAAGTAATTATTAGAACAGCAAAACCAGAACACTTTACTTTACTGGCACGTTTTAATTGAGCAAGAGATGTATAGGGTCTCCAGGTCAAATATCTGTGAAAATTTAAATTACAAAGGGATGTATAGGGTCCCAGAATTAATACTATAATATAATACTTAATCTAAATGGCTTAGAGATGTATAGTCTCTAGGGTCAATTTAAACTAAATTTAAAATCAGCAGAGGTGTAAAACGCCTCCACGGTCACGCTCATACGACACACAACCACACAAACATACACATTCAAGTTACATCCCGCAGACACCTGATTACTATGTGCCCGCAAAACTTTATAGTTATACTATTTTCGTCCGTTACCTTGAGCTTTGTGTTTACCCGGTTGCCATGGCAACTGTGCCGCCTACAGCCTGGCACGACCTGTGAATTAAACTCTTAAGTTACCAATGGAAGTTACCAGCGATCGGCGAGCGAACTTGTAATTCACTGCATGTTTTTTCAGACAGCCGTTCTGCTTTGAGCGTCTTGACAGCGCAATGATGAGTTTCTCTGCGTCGTTTGTCGCGAGTGCCGTAGCTGGGGCCGTAACTGTAGTTAACACCGTCACTGTTTGTTCGTTGAGATTCCTAAAAGCTTTGACGTAGGACTCGAGCCGTCGAGCATAATAACTCTATCCTACTCCTATGGGTACCTACGGCTTGTGCGTAAGAGAGGGACAAGCACATCCTACTTAATGTTACTAGTGGAACAGTGAATTGTAGTAGACCTCGCGTGCTCATTTTTGAACACCTCTGTTTTTTTTTTCGTCACAATCAGCATGTCAGCCGAAAGACGTCCACTGCTGGACATATGCCTTCCCCAAGGCTCCACTCAGAAAGGTCTTCTGCTTTCCGCATCCGCCGCTGTCCCACAATCTTTACTAGGTCGTCGCTCCATCTTGTTGAAGGCCCACCGACAGCTCGTCCTTCTGACCCCATTGGCCATCAGTTCTGCGAGCAATGTGCCCCGCCCACTGCCACTTAAATTTAGCAATTCTTTGGGCTATGTTGGAAACCTTAGTTTTACTGAGGATATCATCATTTCTGATTCTATCCCGCAGAGAAACCCCGAGCATAGCCCTCTCCATCCCATTGTCTTCGAGCTTCCTTATGAGGCCCATCGTTTCTTTTATTGTATCCAAAAAAACAATCCACAAAAAAATACCGAACCTGATCACAAAATTTCAAGAGAATCAGATCATTTTTTGCATTTTTTACCTAGTTTGAGGACTATGTCATATGGTGCTAATAATTGTCCCATGATATTTATTATTTAAACACACACAGTTGTCAAATTTAAATCCAGCTAATAATGACTTATGACTGATGATACTTCATCAGTGCTTCTGGGTGATTGATTAATCAGCGTTATTCAAATATTTCCTAAAATACACTCTTTTGATGTGAAAATATTTCTACCAAAGCTTTTGCTTGGCGTAGGCTGTGTTTTTGTTTTTATTATTTCAGCTGAACCGAATCCACTGGCACCTTTATTCAATCAAAACGGATCGATTTGTAAACGCTGACATGCTTTGATTATACACATACTTCAGATTATTTGAACTGTCCACGCATGGCTTGTATAATTTAAATTAAACAATAATGGTAGACTGTTTACGACATTATACGTTGAATACGCATTCTTCTACAACATGGACACATCGCACCTTTAGAATGAAAGGGACCTAATAATTATATGGAAAGAAGAAAGAAAAACATTTATTTGATGCATAGGAAAACAACAGTAAAAATAGAGGGAAAAAAAGGGGATTTTTTTTGCAAAATGTTGTTTCGACGTCAAAAAGGTTGGAGCTAAGAATTATGCTGCGACAAATAGCCACAGCGCTGGTATCGAAATAGTGAGGCGCTTGGACTAGCCATGTTCGTTTTTGATTCTAAATTATATCTTTTTTATATTTCAAACATATTTTTGACATTTCAACCCATAACTGACCGAACGAACGACAGCTTAGGTAAGCTTTTTGATTTTTTTTAAAGAAAAATGTTGAAAATCGGTCACGACGTTTACAGCTCACAGAGCCACTAGTTAAAGACTTATTAGAGTCAACCCACAATACCCAACGAACTGACAACAGTAGAAATCTAAAGTTTGTTTATGGCAGCACTGATTTATAGTTGAACAACACGTTTTGAACTTTTGATTAGATTAAACATAAACAGGTCGTCATTCATCCACCATCAACCATTAAAATATACCTCTCATATTTCGTTTTCTAGAATTATTTTACCGTACCGTAAAACCTACTAAAAACTGACAAAATTGTCCTCCAATGGACAGAGCCATATTTAAGAAAAAAAACAGCAACTTTTGATTACTACTATCATTGTTATTTTGTTATTTATTATAATTTTTTTTTATAATTTAAGAAATGTCTGAGTGACATGAAAAAAGTATTACCACAGCGTGATTTTTCTGGGTTGCCAATTAATATCTTATGCAGAGTTATCGTGGGACGATATAGGTTTGGCCGGTGTAGAGATGAGTCTTAATGGACTTTTGTAATGAAAATCAGTTCAGTTCTTTAAGAATTAGGTAAAATGAAAATAACTCACAATACAGATTGCGACAGTCTGCGATGGCGGTCAGGAAAGAGAGAGGCGAGGCAGAGTTGCCAGCGCAAACAAAAAAAAACATGAAATTTAATTTATCCTACTAATATAAATGCGAGAGCTTGTAAGTTTTTTTTTATACAACGAGGAAGGCAAACGAACAAGTGGGTCACCTGATCGTAAGTGATCACCACTGCCCATAGACACCCGCAACCGGAGGGTTTGCAGATGCGTTGCCAACCTAGAGAGCTAAGATGAAATGCCTCCCGTGCCCGTAATTACACCGGCTAAGTGTAAGTATGTTTGATACTTCTTCATGCTGAAACGGCTAGATGGCTTTGGATGAAATTTGGAATGGGGATAGCTTATTCTTCCGATACATACCCATCGATGTTGCAGAAAAACCCTCTTGTATTATACCTACTGACATCTCTTTTGCCATGGATATTATTGACTGTTGTTTAGGTAACTTATCCTTTTTATTTTTATTTTTTGTATAATCTGTTAGTATTATTACTAAGAAATTTCTATCACTGTGCTTGTTATATTTAGAATCGCCGAAGTCGGAGAAACTCAATCTCAGTCCCCCAAGACACAGGTCTTTACCTATAGTTTGGGGGTCAGAACCACGACTTTTTATGTGATCTCTCGGTACGTCCCTCCTACTTTCTAAGTACTGTAATCTGCTTAATTTTGATTGTACAATAAACTATTTTAATTATTATTATTTTATTATTATTATACCCTATATTAAAACACGGGCTATCTTTCATCCCGGAAAATTGTATAGTTCCCGCGGAATAGCGATAGCCGAGTCGCTAAGCTAGTATAAAACAAGGCTTTACATTCACTGTAAATATAATGTTGGTAATGTTAGTTGCCGCTTTTAAGCGATAAGACCGCCTATTGTCTACCATACCTGTTTTTCTGTAATCTTGTTGTGTTGTTTTGTGGTTTTCAATAAAGAATATTTGTGTTTGTATTTGGTGGTAGTATTGCCTACAGCAGGTTTTTTCTTCCACTCAGTTAGACTCTAGAAACATTACAAAATAGCTATGTAGCTAAACATATTGTGTATCCAATGAACAGAAAACACAAACAAAGTCTTGGTACTTGAGGTTCAAATTTAATGGAAATGTAGTCAGGTTTCCGCACGGTAGTATTCCACTGAATAATTTTGTTTGAAGTTGAAGCTTAATGGATTTCAATAAATCACTAATGTGCCTTTACACTATAAGTAGAGTTTGTTATTAATTCTGCTTTCATTAGGCTGTCCAGGCTGCAAATGTTTACTTGTAATTTTAATGCCAAATAAGTTATTTTCTTACTTCTAATTCAAGCGTTTTCGTAGCTCGGTTTATGTACCTTTAGCGAGCCTAGCGCCATCTGTCATCCAGTAGGAGTACCAACTAGACTTTCTAACGACTCCCAGCGCCATCTAGTCATCGAACGTACTTCGCAGTTTTCTGTTCGACATCGCGCTGACGAAGTTTCTCAAGTCTGTTGCATAAATACAACTTCCAACTCTCTCCCTTCGGACGTCGGTCCCCAGGCATAACATCTTCTTGGGGAGAGATCTCTTAAGGTGATCCTTCTCACATACCTACTAAATTTCAAGGACCGAACCCTGAAAGTGGGTCATTTGCTAGCAAGATTTGAAGCAAACGAACAAATAAACGTAATGGAAGATGTGAGTTAGTAATAAATTTGAACACGGTTTTTGCTCTACGTCACTTTCACAATCATTTCCAATCTTTATGCAATTTCTTAATGCCAAGCTCAGAATACAGAACAGACCAGAAGCCGCGTTCAATCATAACCTAATTGTAAGTGTTTTTAGGGTTACGCACCTCAAAAGGAAAACGGAACCCTTTTAGGATTACTTTGTTGTCCGTCTGTCTGGTTGTCTGTCTGTCAAGACTCTTTTTTTCTGGAACGCGTCGAGATAGCATGCTGAAATTAATATCAGATACCTACTCAAGCCTGCAGTCCCTTGAAGCCGTAAAAAAAATCAAACTTACTTATACCTAACTATACCACGTAATAACTGACTTATCCGTCACGTGACGTGGCGTTGTAACGTGAGTGATCCGTTTTATTTCACTAAAATCAAACTTGTCCGTCAACGCAATCAAAAGATATAGTCCCAAAAAATGTTTTTTCCATACAAATTGCCGTACTGACTGTCTGTCTGTCTGTCTGTCAAGACCCTTTTTCTCTGGAACGCGTTTAGGTAGCATGCTGAAATTAATATCAAATACTCAAGCCTGCGGTCCCTTGAAGCTGTGAAAAAATCAGCCTTCTATGTCAACGTAATGAAAACATACAGTCATTAAAAATCTATTTCCATGCAAATTGCCGAAATCCAAAAACCTAAAGGGTACTTCCAGTTGTCCTAGAAACTTGAAATTTGGTATGATGGTAGCTCTTACCACTCAGAAAATTCTCAAAATCTTAACTCATGTCACAGACCAATATAAAATGACCCACACTGCGTACATTTTGCTTAGGAGCAGGGCTCTGCTGACACTGGACAACTTAAAACACTGGGGAAAGGCGGGAAATCTTTTGAGTCCGACTCGCCCTTCGCCAGTTTTTTTATAAACCCAACGGCATTTCTACATGTAGGTAAGAACGATACGAGATGGCATAATCGTAATTAATATTGTACAACACGTCACGATGCTCAGCTAGACTATTTCAATACCTATATTAGCCGCCTCAGTTTTAGCCGCGCTCGCGGGTTCTGGTTTGTTCTGTATTCTGAGACAGCAAGATAAATTATTAAAATACGAATATCTCTCACGTCCGTTTTCTTTTTTTCAGGAAAAACAGCCCTCTGAGGGTTGCCTGTAGGAGCGCAAGTCACGTAAGTAAACCTACGAAATTAGTTCAATTTCTTCCAAATACGGTGTTATCCTTCCGAATGCGGTTGGCAAACTCGGCATTGCTTCCTCACTAAGAGCAGTTGTACTAGACGCCGAAAATTGGGACTGTACAGTAATTTGTCAGACGGCAAATGCAAGTTTGCACAACACTGCCTACATTTCAGCGAGGCATATAATTATTTTACTCTTTTATCTGTATTTGCTTCCCCGTTTTAGGGTTCCTCCTCTGTTTGTACTAATATTATCCAAACATATTTTCGGTAATGGTTACCCAAATGAACTTTGGAGGTTGCGCGTATTTAATTTTAATATAAAACGTTGTGTTGTTTTAAAACTTGGTTGGTTGCGAAATTGGATACATGTTTCACTTCATTTCAATTAATCATGCGGTGTTTAAGTTTTCATACAAAATTAACACCTATATAGTAATAAAAACAAAACAAAAGTATTATTTTCATGGCATGGTGGCGATGAGAATTGATTGAATACAAATATTTTGATTAATTTGCTGCCGTGCTAAGCCAAAAATGACGAAAATTAAAAATCTGTTTTAAGCCGTAAGGAATAACATTCTAGAAGCAAAATGTTTCATTCGCCTCTTTGACTTGCAAGTGCATAACTACAGGTGGCAGGTAGGTATGCAAAATAGCTGGACACTTTGAAATTATGCGATCTAATAAAATACAGCTTCCTGAGTCTCAACGTTCTAAATTTAGAACAAATTGTCAAAGATAATTTAAATTTTTCTTTAACGACATCCACTTTTAAATTCAAACTTATCTAAATTGGAATGAGAGGCCTCGCGAGGCTAAAACATTTTACAATACTTTTTTAGTTCATAAGTGTTGAAAGTAATCACCTTGTCCAGCCCTAAATATTACTTTACTATTCTAACAGAACCCAAAATACGTTCCAATTTTATTTTGAATATAAACTAAATATTTCTCCCGTTTTAGTTTCTTTTGAAAACATGTTTCGCTTGCTTATTGTTCTAATCTCCTTTGCCCGTAAAATCCAAATCTAAAACCTATTAAATATAAAATAAAAGTAAAAACCTTCAAGGGTTTTTAATAAAAGTTCCTTTAAGACACGAAAAAGGTTTTTGGCAGAAAGAAAACCGAACTAAAGAAAGCTAGGATTTGAGTAAGGCGGACCCTTTTTGTTAAGAACCGTTTTGGGCCTTAATAGTATGGGGTTTGGGTTTCTTTTCACTTTCCTGGCTTTGAAGAAAAGATTGTAGAGTACGATTACAAAAAAAATAATTTATCGCTTATTTTTATTGTACCATTTTTTTGCTTTTTACTTACCTACCAACCAACGTAGGAGGTTAAAACAATCTACAGGTTTAGAGTTTAGACAGATACACGCTTCCACACAAACGTCGCAAACACAGGTCAAACTTATAATACCCCTCTTTTTTACTCAGGGGTTAAAAATGGTATGTCTTATGCTACTAAATTCCCCAACATACCCTCCATACTGGAATTCAACAGTGTAATCACTGCTCTTTAGATTGGCGAGATTAGTTCCACTTTTGGGCTAGTTAAATCACTGCTGCTTAGCGGTAAAATTTGTGAGTGTAGTTCCACTTTTGGCCTAGTGAAATCACTGCTACTTAGCGGTAAAATTTGTGAGTATAGTCCCACTTTTGGCCTAGTTAAATCACTGCTGTTTAGCGGCAAGACTTGTGAGTATAGTTCCACTTATGGCCTAGTTAAATCACTGCTACTTAGCGGCAAGACTTGTGAGTATAGTTCCACTTATGGGCTAGTTAAATCACTGCTGTTTAGCGGCAAGATTTGCAAATGTAGTTCCACTTTTGGCCTAGTGAAATCACTGCTGCTTAGCGACGAGTTTAGTTTCACTTTTGGCCTAGTTAGTCTTAAAGTAACTTTTTGTATTATTTTTATTTTTACGGTCATCCCGTTTGAAATTAATTTTTCACAAATTTCAAATTTGATGCGTAAATATACAGAAAAACCAGAAAAATTTGTTCTCGAATTAGGGTTCGAACCCAAACCTTTACCATACCGTGGTAACGCGCTAATCCAATTACGCTATCCGAGCAATTGGAAGTTAGCACGAAAAACTCGTATATATTCACGCATCAGATCTTGTTACTTAGCGATATTGATGTATTATTTTTATTTTTACGGTCATCCCGGATGACCGTAAAAATAAAAATAATACAAAAAGTTAGTTTAAAATCAACGATTAGCGCCATCTCTCGCTTAGTAGGTGAACGTAGATGTTTCATACTAAGGTTTATTGATCTCGTACAGAGATTATTGCATAGATGGCGTTAGCGAGTCAATATCGCTAAGTAACAAGATCTGATGCGTGAATATATAGGAGTTTTTCGTGCTAACTTCCAATTGCTCGGATAGCATAATTGGATTAGCGCGTTACCACGGTATGGTAAAGGTTTGGGTTCGAACCCCAATTCGAGAACAATTTTTTCTGGTTTTTCTGTATATTTACGCATCAAATTTGAAATTTGTGAAAAACTAGTTAGTCTTCCTTCTAGGTACCTACCGCCTCACTCCCCATCTCCCATATTGCCGTATTATGCGGCAGTGTCAACGACCCCTAATGTAAGGCAGCACATATTTACGACCTGCCAATGCTTTTTTACGATCAGCCTACTTGTACACCATAAGTGCGGTTGCCAATCTCGTATCTCCCTGAAAATGGGTATTTTTAAATAAATTATTAAATAAAAATAAATATCACGGAACAATTTGACACCAATTGACCTAGTCCCAAACTAGGCAAAGCCCGTACTATGGGTATGGGTGTTTTGGGGCTATTATTGTCATACGTAAGTCGAGAACTGTATCGTTATAGAAGGAAATAGTTTTTGGGGGAGATTCCAATAGAGAGATCCCTCTCCAGGCAGATGTTGAGAGAAGAGAGGTGGAAGTTGTATTTATGCAACCGATTTGAGAAACTTCGTTAGCGTTAGAACAGCACGTTTAAATATGTATTTTAGCAACGTAAATTAGCATAAAAACTTATTCTTTTTTTAAACTCACTCCTTCTTAAGAACCGGTAGAGCAAAATATTCTATCGAAAGCAAAAACTCAAACAAAAGAACATTTTAGCCCATGTTCATATTAATAATAATACTTTCTTCGTGCTTAAAGAGCCGTATAAAAAAAAACCCAAATTACAATTCCACCTTTTTCCGTATCCATTTTTCCAAACATGAAAAGCATCGTTCATAAAAATTTAAGCATCTTATCAGATAATAAGTCATTCCATAAAGACCCGTGATAAATATGACAATCAGCCAGAATGAACTCCGTAGACGCCATCAATCAAACATAAATTAGATTATTAGTCATAGGCTCTTCTTAGAAAGAATCGTCCAATAACATCAACGAGGCATGAAATTCGTGAGCCCATTATCTTCAAAAAATGAAGAATCATTGGTAGATCATCAATCTGTTCTGATTAAGATGGGTAAACGGAAGTCCACTGGCCTGTGCTATACCTACTGCGCCTGTGCTGTGTGTATTGACCTAATAGATAATTGTTGTATACCTAACAGTTTTAAATGATTCGCGGTTAATTGCATTAGACATAATGAAAACGGGATATTGACCGCGATTACCTTATAGGTTAACCTAATGTCTAATGTTGTATACCTAATCAATCTCTCGGTCCGAATTATAATTTTGTTCCTGTCGGGTTTGAAACTTTGGGTCCATGGGGTCCCAGCGCTTACAAGCTTATTTCTGAGTTACAAAAGCGCTTAGTTGATGCAACTTGTGACCAAAGGGCTGGCAGTTTTCTCTCTCAAAGAATCAGCATCGCTATTCAGCGAGGCAACGCTGCCAGCCTTTTGGGCACTATGCCACGCGGGCCTTATTTAGATTTAATTTAGTTTTAAGTTGTAGTTTATTTAGTTTAAGCTTAGATTTAATGTCATTGTAAATTGCTTTTATTATGTAAATAAAGTATTATTGAAGTATTCTTTTGTAATTAATGAAGTATATTGGACACGTTCTAGGCATTATCAGGACATTTAATTAGCATTCTACAATAATAATAATAATATTTGCATGCTAAAACTAGCTAAGTGAATGAATAGTGAGTGAGTGGTGAACTTCATAACTGGGGTATTATTCTCTAAGACTATTCACAGCTGTTTCAGGGTCAAAGAGTCGAATTAGCTGTGATATTGTATCGAAAATACACGACGACCGGATAGCCTAGTGGTTAGAGACCCTGACTATGAAGCTTGATGTCCCGGGCTCGATCCCCGGTCGGGGCAGATGTTTGTGTGATGAATACGATGTTTGTTCTCGGGTCTTGGATGTTTAATATGTATGTACGTATGTATTTACCTATGTAAGTATGTTTATCCGTCGTCTGGTACCTACCCATAGTACAGGCTTTGACTAGTTTGGGACCGGGTCAAAGCTTGTCAATTGTCCCATGATATTTATTTATTTGTTTAAAATTTGACACTTCTATCCGACGTTTAACCCTTGAATTAATTATCTCCATTTTTAAATATCTGAGTACATGATCAATTAAAGCTTAAACTCTAGTTTAACGGTTGGTGACCACAGGCCTTACTATACTATTATTAACTGTTAATACACTACTGGTTATAAAATAAATACTTAAAATGACTTCACAACTAGGATGAAGAAACTATAAGTGAATACAACGTCGACTCGAAGTAGAAGTCACGAAGCGTCGAAGTTTCCCCGGCGATAACTTTAACAACTTTTTTTTATAATGGCAGCATTAATTAATGTAGATTGTAGAGGGTGATCTTGGAGTTGGTTATCTTTAAGAGATTAGTTTGAAGTCAGCTCATTGTTCCGTTGTTTTTGATCTTATAGAAAAAAATTATATGTTTTCAAATTTTTGACGATGTCTTGGCCTAAAGCAGACAGACGTGAGGCGCCTTTGGCTTACCTAATAGTTATGCACTACAATTTTTCTGCCACTTTTTGAGGGGAACGAGGAACACACACGCACAGCACACGTCTACGCTCCTGGCAAAATTTGTTACGTTCCTACAAACGCATACTAAAACAAAACTGTCACACAAATGCCAAAAACACACACAATCAACAGACCTTGATCATTTTGGTCAGACTTAATGTTAGAGATTTGGCAGAGGGGAAATCGCGCGTTAACATCTCCATTCCTTTCCTGCTCTAAGTGTCTTGGTTAAACAATTTGTGTTTATTGTAGGTAAGGTAAAAAGGCACTCAACGTTTTTAAAAATTGATATAACTTGCCATTAATGACATAGTTTTTACAAACGTTCCCATCCAAATCGCATTGCATGCTTGCGTCAATGCGTACATACTCATTACACATTCTCAAAATCATGAGTAAGTAGTAAGTAGTATTTCAGTAGTAAAAATAAACCCTTACAAAAATGCCATATTTGTGACTTTTTCCTGTGTCTATAATTTATTTATTTATTTATTTATAATTTAAGTCTGAGTAGAAAAAACAGATGTGAAGTAGGTATATCAAAATCTGATAAAACATGAAATGGTACACATTATTTTAAAACGCTCAGATACGAAATTGATAGGTTTTTGCTTGAGAAATCCAAAACAAAAAAATCTTGCATTATACATATAAGCTATATACATATAGGAGTTGAAGAATAACCCAAAACCTCTGAAGAATCTGCCTTTAACCCGTTGAGTATTTACCAAAACTTTTCCAAGACTTCCTTCGAGGAATCGTTTTAATCTGCGCGTTGATTGGCTAAGTTTTTACGAGCTATTGTGGCCTAAACCAATCAGGAGAGGCTGTTTATAGTTAATTAACTTGAAAAGTGACGTGTTTAAGATCACTTTGACGTCACCATAGCCATTAAAACTTTTCAAGTTAGAGATTACAGTAGAAAGATGCGGTTATTTTTAATCGTCTCTGAAGAATAAGCTTTGTGGTTTAACTTGCACGGTGTGACAAAGTTAATTAAAAATAATATTTGGGCATCTGATTAAAAACATGTATAACTAACTCATCATCATCAGCAGATTCTAGTCCACTGCTGGACATAGGCCTCCGCTAATGAGCGCCATAGCGCCCTGTCTTCAGCTTGCCGCATCCAGCATCTGCCTGCAGTTTTTTGCAGATCGTCATCCCACCTGGCCGGAGGGCGTCCTACACTACGTTTCCCGACTAACTACATTACTATAGTCATTAGTCGTTTATTGCAACCAGTGTTATACAGGTCTAACTAAATAGATACCTTTAGTTTCATAATGGGCTCTGGTCGGGCATGGCAATGTCACATTCATTAACCTGAAATAATTTTAAACATTACATCGCACACCCAACCGAATAAAGCGGTAAAACTTTTTACCAGCCTCTTAATTTCCACTGAACAAGTGTCATTCCATCCGGCCACTTGGCATCTTCACGTGCTATATCATTCGGCTCTAAAATGGCCGGCACGTTCACAGTGGCAGGGCCCTAAGAATAACGTTGTTCGGGAAAGCACAGTGGGACAGGTGGCCGGGGCTTGTTTGGCAGGAGAGGCCGTGGTGGCTACCCGTGATCAGGATGCATGATGATGCATGCAGCTGCGTCGAAACATAGAGAGCTCATCGAATTCAGTATTCCTTACTCGCGATCAATATCCTTCTCTGAATAAGTTCAATGTAATTAACCGCGAATCATTTAAACTGTTCATTGTAAACCGGTACGGGCCTGAGTGTGCAAAATTGGTACAGTCTACCCGTGATCAGGATGCACTTAACTGCGCCGAAATATCGGGATTTCATCAAACCTTGCAAGGTAATCGCGGTCAATATCCCGTTCTGAATATTTCTAATATAATTAACCGCGAATTATTCAAAACCGCTCTTGTAAATAAAACAAAAACTGGTTAAATCTTATGATTAGTTATTAGTTAACCATATTACGTAAGCAAGTTTACTTAAATCCTAAGAAAATTATAACAAGTACCGAATTAAATAACAATTTCAAACCTATTTTTTTATTACTGCCTGACTATTCTGTGATGATTATAATGTAATTGTTGATACATAAATAAGAAAATGGAGTTATGAATATTGCTGTCACCAAAATATACTTTAGTATGCATAAATAAATGTCCAAGTTTAAAACATTTTTGCAGTTGTGTTAAATTTTTTTGGCAAAGAAATTGACAGTGATACTTCCTTGTTTTTTAACGTTTTATAACTTTATTAGATGTAGTGAATGTATTTAAACTTGTTTGTTACTTAATCGTAATACATATTCCGTTTGATTAAGCCAATTTCATTCATAATAAATAAAAATATATCCATTTTTGTTGATTTTGTCCAATTTTCACTGATGTCGAGTTAAAATTAAAGAAATCATTACAATTACATGCAACATTAGGTATATTCATTACGAAAGTTATTGTTCCTTAATAGTTCATTAATATAATCAAAGTTTCATTACTCTATCTTTTGTTTTGTTCTGATTATACATAAAAACCTTATTTTTACCGACTTTTTGTAGATATTTTAGTAACAATATCACTGAACGAATAAAGCAGTAATATACAAATACCCAAACAATAACTACTTAAAAGTGCACGAATAAAGACGAAAGCGATTCATGTGCTGCATGATTATGGCCCCAAAACTGCTTTAATAAGGTATGTATATCATTGTTACAAAAACAGTTCTCCAGCATTTTTGCCGAATAAAGATGTATAGACAGTTTAAAAAAATTACTTTGTACAACATGCATGCGAATATAAATGTAATACGAGGGCTGTTTGATAAGTACCCGTTTATGGAAAAAAAAAACTTTTTTTTTGTATATATGCATTTATTTTTCTACCTTTTAACTCTATACATTTGTTCCACCTATACTCAAGCTTCAATAAACCATCAAAAAATTATGATTAGGAAAGTCATTAAAATAGGCCTCTGTGGCGGCAATGACTTCGTCATTTGATCCAAATCGCTTGCCACCGAGCCATTTTTTTAGGTTGGGAAACAAAAAGAAATCGCATGGGGCCAAATCTGGAGAATACGGGGGGTGAGACAATAGTTCGTAGCGTAACTGTGCTAATTTAGCCGTCACAACTCTGAACGAATGAACCGGGGCGTTGTCGTGATGAAACAGTACTTTTTTTCTTTTTTAAATGGGGTCGTTTGTCCTTCAACACGGCGTCAAATTCATCCAATAAATTGACATAGTACTGCCCTGTTATCGTTTTTCCCTTTTCTAAATAGTCAATATGTACAATACCCTGCGAATCCCAAAAAACGGTCGCCATGACCTTTCCAGCCGATGGGACGGTTTTTGCTTTCTTTGGAGCAGGTTCACCCGGTAAAATCCACTGCTTCGACTGCTCTTTCATTTCCGGGGTGTAGTGGTGGACCCACGTTTCGTCCACGGTCACGAAACGACGCAGAAACTCCTTCGGGTTACGTTTGAACACGGCCAAACACTGCTCCGAAGTAGTCAGTCGGTTCCGTTTTTGCTCCTCCGTGAGTAAACGCGGCACCCACCTCGCCGATACTTTCTTCATACCCAATTTTTCTTCTAATATGTGTTGTACCCTCTCGATTGAAACGTTTACAGCATCAACGATTTCTCGAAGTTTAATTCGGCGGTCGGCTAAAACGATATTTTCAATTTTCTTAACCATATCGTCTGTAGTCACCTCAGCTGGCCGGCCTGGGCGATCCTCATCAAAGACGGTTGTTCTCCCCCGCTTAAACTCGTTATACCAATATCTGACGGATGTCATAGAAGGAGCACATTCATGGTAAACCGCATGCATTCTTACTTTTATTTCATCACATGTTTTTCCTTCCAAAAATAAGAATCTAATTACAGACCGATACTGTTCTTTCTCCATTTTAACAATTTTCAGTTCACGCCTTCACTGAATCGTTGTCAAATGAGAAAAAAAACAAAAGAATGCAATTTTTTTTTAATTTTCCCGCCTCTGAAAAATGGCTTAAGAAGGTGGTATACTTATTTGCGGCCAGTGATATTAATATATTTAGAAAACGGGTACTTATCAAACAGCCCTCGTATACATATTGTTGAATTTATAAAGAATTACGCAATGTAGTCTTAATCCATCAAAACCATGTAAAAGCTTATTTATTTCTGCGTAGTTTTTAATTACACTAAACTTTGCAGCAAGAACTTGAGCAGTACGAGCGATTTACCTTATTTTATTTTTCCTGTAAAGTAGTGGTTTTGCCATTACCACTTTATTCGGTTGGGGGTGCGACGTGTCAATTTAATATCAACACATGTATTTTATGTCAAGTCTCTATCATTAAATAATTCTATCTGATTCCCTTGATGGCGGCCAAAAGGATTCAGCCAATGACAGTGTTGTTGATGACTGTTGTTGATTCTGCTCCGGGACATCAACGGGTAGACAGCAGCAGAGAAATAATTTAGAAATAAAAACCCTTCCGATGATCGCTGATGTGGTATTCAACCTAGGACAAACACAGTAACATTACAATTAAGTACACAAATGGAGAGTTAGAAAAGACATTACATAATTCGTCTACGTTCTAAACTTTTTTTTTGACGAAACGAATATTCGAAACCTGCATCACGTAAAATCGAATAGTAAACGTTATCGAGTTTGTATGACGTTTGGAACAGCGCCCGCCCGTGAGCGTATTTGGAACTAAAATTTAGTATGAGGTTTCTCGATCTCGATACGATAACCGTAACGTTACGCAGGATTCGAAAACTCGTGCTCGACCCTCAGACCGGGTTCTAGTATCTACTTTTGTTCCGTCAGTTTGCCCGTGATCATGATCCACTATTGACTGTGTCATTCTTCAGATAGTCGTAAAAGTTTACAATTATTTACGAATTCTATTTCAACAAAGTCGTAGCAAAATAGAAACCCTATCGCGCGTGACCTTAAAGTTGGAGTATTTCGTTGAATCGATACCAAACCACGCACGCCGCCGAAATAACTACGACCTATTTTAACGGGTCATCGGTTCTGCGTGTCTTTGAAATTACGTAATAGCCTCCCCTAGTTTGCTTTAGTTTTAAAAAAACCGGCCAAGTGCGAGTCGGACTCGCGCACGAGGGTTCCGTAGAAAGATTTTAACGCTTTTCCCCAGTGTTTTAAAAAGTCCAGCGTTAGCAGAGCCCTGCTCTTAAGCAAAATGTACGCAGTGTGGGGTCAACTTATATTGGTCTGTTAAATCTACAGACAGACATAAAAATTTAAGATTTTGAAACTTTTCGGAGTGGTTGTACTATAAGAGCTAACTTCATACCCAATTTCAAGTTTCTAGAAGTCTGGAAGTAACCTGTAGGTTTTCCGATTTCGGCAATTCGTACGGAAATAGATTTTTTAATGACTGTATCTTTTGACTTAGAAGGTTGATTTTTTCACAGCTTCAAGGGACCGCAGGCTTGAGTATTTGATATTAATTTCAGCATGCTACCTCCACGCATTCCAGAGAAAAAGGATCTTGACAGACAGACAGGCAGACAGACAGACAGACAGACGAACAACAAAGTGATCCCATAAGGGTTCCGTTTTATTCCTTTTGAGGTACGGAACCCTAAAAAACGCAAAAGTCCTGATATGATTGTAGAAATAGTTTGTAAGGGATTTAGTTCGGTTCAGAACAGAACAGGACAGATGCAAGCACAATCAGGAGGCAACGCAGTTAAGGTCACAGTTCTATTAATAACACCACTTTGTTTGTCATCTCATTTAACCCTAACTTAATATTATAAATGCGAAAGTAACTCTGTCTGTCTGTCTCTCTCTCTGTCTGTCTGTTTGTTACCTCGTCTCGGAAAAACCGCTGCAACAATCTAGACGTAAATTTGGTAAGAAGATAGTTTGAATATTAACTTTATAAGGAGACAAAAATGTACTCAGTGAGACGTATAATAATACTTAAAGTAGACTGCGCAACTACTGTTTATGTCCACTCAAGCCGCAGGCGGGGGTGCATAGTTAAGTCGAGGGTGAAATGGGTTTTTATTAACGAGTTACAAACACTGTTTTTCACTTCGATTGCAAGGAAATTAAACAACAGCCAAATTGTAATCCTAGTCCAGTTAGCTTGGACTAAATAAATAAATATCATGGGACAATTTGACACCAATTGACCTAGTCCCAAACTAGGCAAAGCCTGTACTATGGGTACCAGAGAACGGATAAACATACTTATATAGATAAATACATACTTATATACATATTAAACACCCAAGACCCGAGAACAAACATTCATATTCATCATACAAACATCTGGCCCGACCGGGATTTGAACCCGGGACCTCAAGCTTCATAGTTAGGGTCTCTAACCACTAGGCTATTCGGCCGTCAACTAGTAAGATCGTTTGATTTCTTTTTGACCCCCGACGCAAAAAGAAGGGTGTTATACGTTTGACCGCTATGTGTGTCTGTGTGTCTGTCTGTGGCACCGTAACTCTCACCGGTTGAACCGATTTGGATGCAGTCTGTTTTTATTTGAACGCAGGTTTTTCAGCGATGGCTCTTAGACATGTTTCATCGAAATCGGTTCAGCCGTTTTTGAGATACAACATTTTGAAATTAAAATGTCGTGGGGGGGGGGGGGTTTGTCAAGTTCAAATCACAAACGTGAGAGCCCATTGATGTCTTCAGTATGGCTAAGTTCGGGAACCAGAATCCGGGAGCCCAGTCGATATTTCAGAAGGTGAATGATAACATTTTTACTATGTAAAAAGTGACAAAAAAATTGAAATTCAAAAAACCCCGACTTAGAAAACAATACAGTAACTCTTTAATCCTAATCCTATCCTAATCCTAACTAATAAATGCGAAAGCAACTCTGTCTCTCTGTTTGTTAGGTACCTGTTCACGCAAAAACCGCACCACCAATCTAGATGAAATTTAGTAAAAAGATAGTTTAAATATTGAATAATAACGGAAATCTACGCTTACGAGGTCGCGGGCAACAGCTAGTAAACCTATAAAAACCCATAAAAAATAAAACAAAAGCGAATTTCTGAGCATTGTGCTTTAATTTAAAATTTTAATAAAAAAAAAAAATCTGTTTAATTTTCAAATGGTTTAACTGTAAACTTAAGGAATTTATTCGGAAATAAATTAATATCATTTCATTTAATTAGGAACGATGTTAACTTTTACGCAGTCGGGTGTCGTGTTTTTAATTTAATTATCTGCCATTGCTTTTTTAAATACCAATCGTGCCTTTTCGTAATGAATATATTTGTTTGACAGGATTCCCGGGCCCCACAGCAGCAATGAGCCCCCACACACGGTTCAGCAGACTTGAGACAGACTATATTGCGGTTATGTGGAGGCGCGGGCAAAGCCGGTCGCCGTAGCGTTTCTCTCTGGTAAAGAGGACAGGAGATCGCAAGTAAGTGAGATAATAGTAGTTGCATATGATGCATAATGAGGGTCCTTAAAAAACGAGTGTGTTTTTATGAAACGAGGCGAAGCTGAGTTTCATAATAGGATCACACGAGTGTTTTAAGGCCTAATTATGTGGAGTTGCATACATTACTTTATCTACACACATATTATAAGTACTCTAAGACGGGTTCAGAAGCCGAAGGCATATATCATACCCATACCTGTCACGAATTTGACTGTTTTTTTTAATCATAGATAAACATACCGACCTGACGTTTCATAAACAGTTTTTTTTTGTATAAGAGGGAGCAAGCGAGCTGGCGGGTCTGATCGAAGCAATCACCAGTCCAGAGGGTCGAGCGCGACTTTACGAATCCTGCGTAACGTTACGGTTATCGTATCGAGATCGAGAAACCTCATACTAAATTTTAGTTCTAAATACGCTCACGGGCGGGCGCTGTTCCAAACGTCATACAAACTCGACAATGTTTACTATTCGATTTTACGTGACGCAGCCTTCGTGAAGTCGTGCTCGACCCTCAGAACCAAATTGGTAAAAAGGAACCCATTATTATTATGGTGTGACTCGGACCGACTGGCCGTCCGTCACGGCTCATCGCAGGAATTATTATTATTACGAATGCCATCGACTTAAAACTTGGAATAGTTGTAAAACTTTTTTTTTCTGATTGATAATGCTGTGTTTTGCAAAAATAGAAAATGTTCAAAAACATTATTTATCTCAATAATGTTACTACTAGGTCATTTCATTACATTCTACTTATTATAGTACATAAATAGTAGACGTTTCTTAAAAATTACAGGAATAACAAAACGATATCTCTAAATAGCACAGTTTTACAGAAATCATCAAAAAAATACATATTAGTTCCACGATAAGACAAGAGATGGCATTGTCCGCTTGTCCGACTACCCTACATTGAACGGACTACTTTAGTAACGCAAATATTGTAACATCAGATTATGTCTCGGATCCCTCGGTGCGCGAGTTCGACTGGCTCTTGACCAGTTTTCGATAATAGTTCTTCATCAGCATGTCGTGATATCGTGCAATGTCGTGTTTACGTCGACGACTGCCGCCTTTGATAAATGTGTCTTACCGACTTGGCAACTGTCTCCGTGATTTCGGGTCCTTCTTGATTTTACTGTTTTTATTTCATTTATTACGAAAACTGTTACAAAAACACTTTTGCAATGTAAGAATGCAGTTAAAAATAATATTTTGATCTTGAAATATAATAAGAAGTGAGAGCCTAGTGGTCTTACCTATGGCACTCGAGCAGAGGGTTATGGGTTCAAACCCCGGCTCGCACCTCTGAGTTTTACGTAATTTATGTGCAAAATTACATTTTGTAATTTATCATGAGCTTTTCGGTGAAGGAAAACATCGAGAGGAAAACTACACGTTCCTGCGAAGAAATTCAATGGTGTGTTTATGAACTATAGCCCAATTCTGAGAGGAGGCCTGTGCCCAGCAGTGGGACGTAAAAAAAAGGCTGGTAATGATGAATTTATTTCTATATTTTTTTACACGACAAGGAAGGCAAACGAGCAAGTAGGTCACCTGATGGTAAGTGATCACCACTGCCCATAGACACCCGGTTGTGGGTTGCAGCTCGCAGATCTGTTGCGAACCTAGAGAGCTAAGATGAAATGCCTCTTGTGCGTAATTACTCCAGCTGTCTTACTCTCCACACCGGAACACAACAGTGCAAGCATAATCATAATGTAGGTAACGTCTATGTTAAAGTTTCAATAATATTGTTTAGTTACAGTCATTGTAACAAGAATACAGCGTGTTTTACTGTTGACAAACTAAATGAAAAACTTACTTAAAACTTTGGAACAAAGCTTTGTTTTCTCTTTTCCTTCAGCGCACTGGCGCTCGTTAGGCAAACACCTATCCACTCGTCCAATTTCCTATCTTTGTATTAAAATTAAAAGCTACTTATACGAGTATATGAAATAAGGTAGCACCCTTGACCGCAGAAATAAAAGCGTGAAAAAATAAAAAATAAATGACTAACTGCTAATTGGTAGATTTCGGCAGCGCCCGCTTTTTTCTCTATCCCAGCGAATCTCGCCGAATTTCCATCCATTTGTTGTCTGTGACTAACCTCATTTTGTGAACTAATACTGACCTTGCTATGTCTGTGGTTGCGTTTTCATATCAAACTTTAGTATTATCTGTGACTGTGAATAATGGTGTTCATAAGAAGGCGAAACGGTACGTATTTTTGTTTACTTTTATCTAGAGTTGTGCCTGCTCGGTCTTTAAAGGGAGCGCTCCGATCTCGTTCAATCGGTGAAAGGAACTAGTTCGTTACTTTAGTTCCTTTAGTTCAGTTGCCCTACTCGGTCGCTCCGGTCGGTCACTCGCTCTCGCGCGCTCCCGCTCCGTTCCGCTCTTCCGCTCAGCTCAACCACTCCTCTACTTACTGAACTAAAGGACCGAAGACCGATTCAGATCGTGCGAAAGGATTTAGTTCCTTTCGGTCCGCGATGGGAATTCATTCCTAACAGTTCTTAGTTCGCGACCGACTCAAGCCTACTTTTATCTGTCTGGCGGTTTGACAGCTGTTTTTCACAACATTATTAGATTGCGTTTTGCTTCAGTCTGTTTTCTGCTTTTCTGCTTCAGACTATTTTACCAATATTAATGTACTAAGTGTGTCGCTAACACACCATCTTTTAACGTTTGACAGAATCTGAATATATACTCAGAAGCAAAATTAATCGCCCATTATTTTTTAAAAACTGTTATTTAAATAAAGAATACTTTTACAACAATAAGTAAAAAAATAGGGTAGGCGATTAATAAAATTGTGCCGCTGAGTATAGAAAACGGCATCTCGTTCACACGTGTTTCAAACAACCATCGTGTTTGATAATAAACCTACATGTCAGCTGGAGCCACTGTCTATCCAAAAAGTGTCACACTTGTATACAAAATAAATACAGCGCGTTTTTATGTTTCTAACATCAGCCTTAAAAGGTTACGTTCTTGGAAACACCCAAATGCCTCTTACACATATTTTTTTATGAACGTCTTCACCGCAAGAGGTAAAGTCTTAAATGTACATCCCGATTATGTTATTGTTACGATGTTATGTCACTTCTATGCTCTTTATTAGTTCTGGGCAAATCATGGGCTAAATGATTAAATAATAATCATAGTTGTAGTAAATAATGAAATATTGTCTAATAAACGAGCTGAGGTTTGAATAGGCACAATAAATAATCAACGTGTTGTACCAATGCTAGCTGTGGTGTAACGGTAGGGCACGTGACATTAAACATTTTTAGTTTCTTTTTTATAATTCATCATCATCGTCATCATGTCAGCCGAAAGACGTCCACTGTTGGACATAGGCCTCCCCCAAGGCTCCCCATTCAGACCGGTCTTGTGCTTTCCGCATCCACCGCGGTCCCCCGATCTCTGCCAGGTCGTGGCTCCATCTTGTTGGAGGCCTGCCGCCAGCTCGTCTCCCGGTCCGCGGATGCCATTCGAGAACCTTCTGACCCCATCGGCCATCAGTTCTGCGAGCAATGTGCCCCGCCCACTGCCACTTAACTTTAGTTTTTTATAATTACCAAATAACAAATCGAAACACAAAACATCTAAAGCCAACAAACAGGCATCCTGATGATAAGACAAAGTGATCTATATAATTATCGAACCTGCTCACGAAATTTCACGAGAATCAGCTGAGAAACGTTTAAGAGAACAGCCGGACTGAAATACGAAACCATCTTTGTCCGAGCTGAAACAGACGCTTCGCTCGTGCTTCGCACTCTTTCGGCCAATAAAAATTCTAACCCTTCCCCTCTCCCAACAGAAATGAATCTCCTGAACATGGACGCGGAGAACCGCGTCGTTCTAAACGTGGGGGGCATACGGCACGAGACGTACAAGGCGACGCTCAAGAAGATCCCAGCGACGCGGCTGTCGCGGCTGACGGAGGCGCTCGCCAACTACGACCCGGTGCTCAACGAGTACTTCTTCGATCGCCACCCGGGCGTCTTCGCGCAGGTGCTCAACTACTACAGGTCAGTCCACTACACCATAATCAGCCCACAGCAGTCTACTGCTGGACACGGCCCTTTTCCATTTAGTAGTGTCACTTTTCCTATCGCCTATGAATCTTTGCGTAGTGATGAGTCTTCAAGCTTGTGCTCAACTACTACAGGTGAGTCCCACAACTACATCATCATCATCAGCCCGCAGCAGGCCAGTTCCATGGTGCGCCACAACACTGCCTTCGGCAACTCGCATCCAGCTGCCCAACGCCACTACGCAATTTTCTTTTTAATTCTATGAATCTTTGCGTAGTCTGCATAGTAGGTTCTATAGGCAATTCTGGTCTATCTGCCCTGCACCATCCACCGCCGCGTATGTAGCCTGACCGCCCTAGGCTAAACAGATAGTCATCATCAGAAACCCTTTCACCTTTCTATATTTATACATATAACTCAATATCGCCAAAAGTGTCGCTTGAAACAAATAGCCTTTCACCCCTCGATATACTTATAGAAAGTCATTGTCACGGGAAGTGGAACACGAAATACATGGCTACGACAAATGTAAGGAGATAGAGGCCTTGTGGACTTGTGTCTGTCAGCTATTTGCTTTACTTAGAATATCAAAAAGCCACAAGTAAAATTTATAATTACTACCAATAATTAATTTTTGCTCAGCGCTCGATCACTTAATTTATCTCCTTGTATCTCGGACTATAATTCCAGCACAAGGTGAGGTTTGTTGACAAGTTTGGTGTTAGTCACATAAATATAACGATAGAAATAGACGGTAACAATGTAAGTATCCCTGTTCAATTGAAAACGGCCAGAACATAACTCAACAATAAGAAACGATTAGCCGAATATTACATTTAAAAACACTTACAGAATAGCCTCCAAAGATCATTATTCAAACTCCGTATTCTTTGCAACATTTTCCCCATTCAAGCTGTCAGGGTTTAGTCGAATTTCAAATACATTGTGCCTTTTGATCATCCCGTAAAGGTTGAGTTTCACGGCGCCGGGGTGAGTCGTAACAAGCGAACGAGAACCCTGTTTAAAAGCAGAAAGAATATTCCCGGTGAGAAAAGGGCGTTAGGGTTCTAGAAAGGTGACGATTCGTGTCACGTGAAATAATATTTGGCCGTGGACTGAATTTTGATGGGCGATCTTGAGACAGCAATTTGTCTTGTTCTGTCGCTTTAATGGTGATTAACGGTTTTGTTGTCACGTGAATTTAAAGGTGTTTGATATTTTAAAATACTGATTTGTCAAAAGGTGAATCGGTCAGTGACCTTTTTGGTGTCGCATCCGTTCCTATGTAGAATCTTTTCTGAATCTAAATAGTTCGTTACGGATTACGAGTATGTTATCAGGTTGGTTTCAAGGCCGTTGCCTGCCCTATGGCCCCTTAACAAAAATGACCTTTGACTATCATAGTGAAATAAACGTATGACTCGCGTGTTTATAGGTCGAGTTTAATTCATAGTCCTTACTTTTCCATACAAACATTGCCATATAAAGTGCAAATACACTACGGTGTAATGCGGCTTCGACTCCTGCACCTACTCCTTTAGCGCCTGCATACTTGGATCAATTTCACATTGTACTGTAAGATTTCCTTTTTTAGGGTTCCGTACCTCAAAAGGAAAAACGGAACCCTTATAAAATCACTTTGTTGTCCGTCTGTCTGTATGTCTGTCTGTCTGTCTGTCTGTCAAGACCCTTTTCTCTGGAACGCGTGGAGGTAGCATGCTGAAATTAATACCAAATACTCAAGCCTGCGGTCCCTTGAAGCTGTGCAAAAATCGACCTTCTAAGTCAACGCAATCAAAAGATATACTTGGTCATTAAAAAGGTCGTTTCCAAACAAATTGCCGATTTCCAAAAACCTAAAGGGTACTTCCAGATGTCCTAGAAACTTGAAATTTGGTATGAATGTAGCTCTTATAGCACAACCACACGGAAAGCTCTCAAAATTTTATTTTTTTATGTCTGTCTGTAGATTTCGCAGACCAATATAAGTTGACCCCACACTGCGTACATTTTGCTTAGGAGCAGGGCTCTGCTAACACTGGCCTTCTTAAAACACTGGGGAAAAAGTTAAAATCTTCTACGGAACCCTCGTGCGCGAGTCCGACTCGCACTTGGCCGGTTTTTCTAACATATTTCACGCAAGGATTGTAACGAACGCAACCCGCCGCGAAGCGGGTATAGAGATACGAAAAATTTCCTTCAGTGATTTATACACAGCCTGGTTAGGTCCACATAAGCCTTGTTCTTTATATAAAAAAAAACCGGACAAGTGCGAGTTGGACTCGCGCACGAGGGTTCCGTACAAAGGTTTTAACGCTTTTCCCCACTGTTTTAAGAAGTCCAGTGTTAGCAGAGCCCTGCTCCTAAACAAAATGAACGCAGTGTGGGGTCAATATTGGTCTGTGAAATCTACAAACAGACATAAAAAATTTAGATTTTGAGAATTTTCTGAGTGGTTGTGCTATAAGAGCTACCTTCGTACCAAATTTCAAGTTTCTAGGACATCTGGAAGTACCCTTTAGGTTTTCAGGGAACGGCAATTTGTACGAAAACAGCCTTTTTATTAATGACTGCATCTTTTAATTGCGTTGACTTAGAAGGTTGATTCTTTCACAGCTTCAAGGGATCGCAGGTTTGAGTATTTGGTATTAATTTCAACATGCTAGCTCCACGCGTTCCAGAGAAAAAGGGTCACACAGAGAGACATACAGACGGACAACAAAGTGATCCTTAGGGTTCCGTTTTTGCCTTTTGAGGTATGGAACCCTAAAAGTAGCTACTTAATATCTATTTTGGAGTGTTAAGAGGTAATCCCCTCTTTAAGATTTATGAATCCTAAATCAATGTTTCTGTCGCGCTGACGTAGGCGGGACCAGAATCAGTGAGATAAGGACAACTGAAGCTTCAATAAAAAACTTGCGGGTGTTAGGAACTTGTGCAAGGTCGGCCCGAATCGCTACCACCATCTAACTCGCTAATCCTGCCGCTAAGCAGCAGTGCTTGCACTGTTGTGTTCCGGTGTGGAGAGTAAGACAGCCGGTGTAATTACGGGCACAAGAAGCATTTCATCTTAGCTCTCTAGGTTGGCAACGCATTTGCAAACCCTCCGGGGTTGCGGGTGTCTATGGGCAGTGGTGATCACTTACCATCAGGTGACCTACTTGCTCGTTTGCCTTGTCGTGTTAAAAAAAAACCTTAGTGAAAATCTCAACAATTGATGTTTCCTCTTCCGAAACTTGATCAATCGTAACGAACTATCGGAAACTTGAATGGAAAGGAAATACTCTGTGTCGGACGGACCGTTTTTAACCCCCGACAAAAAAGAGGTGTATATCTGTGTGTCTGTGTATCTGTGTCTGTGGCATCATAGCATGGACCGATTTAGATGCAGTTTTTTTTTAATCGAAAGCTAATGTAATCGAGATGGTTTCATTAAAATCTGTTCACCCGTTTTTGAAATATTGAACTTTGAAATGACAGTGTCGGGGGTTTTTCAACTTTTCTAAAAGTTGGTTAGGTTAGGTTATGATTTTTGCGTTTACGAGGGCTGTTTGATAAGTACCCGTTTATGGAAAAACAAAACTTTTTTTTTGTACATATGCGTTTATTTTTCTACGTAGTCACCTTTTAATTCTATACATTTGTTCCACTTATACTCAAGCTTGAATAAACCATCCAAAAAGTATGATTTTGGAAAGTCATTAAAATAGGCCTCTGTGGCGGCAATGACTTTGTCATTTGATCCAAATCGCTTGCCACTGAGCCATTTTTTTAAGTTGGGAAACAAAAAGAAATCGCATGGGGCCAAATCTGGAGAATACGGGGGGTGAGACAATAGTTCGCAGCGTAACTGTGCTAATTTAGCCGTCACAACTCTGGACGAATGAACCGGGGCGTTGTCGTGATGAAACAGTACTTTTTTCTTTTTTAAATGGGGTCGTTTGTCCATCAACACGGCGTCAAATTCATCCAATAAATTGGCATAGTACTACCCTGTTATTGTTTTTCCCTTTTCTAAATAGTCAATACGTATCATACCCTGCGAATCCCAAAAAACGGTCGCCATGACCTTTCCAGCGGATGGGACGGTTTTTGCTTTCTTTGGAGCAGGTTCACCCGGTAAAATCCACTGCTTCCACTGCTCTTTTATTTCCGGGGTGTAGTGGTGGACCCACGTTTTGTCCACGGTCACGAAATGACGCAGAAACTCCTTCGGGTTACGTTTGAACACGGCCAAACACTGCTCCGAAGTAGTCAGTCGGTTCCGTTTTTGCTCCTCCGTGAGTAAACGCGGCACCCACCTCGCCGATACTTTCTTCATACCCAATTTTTCTTCTAATATGTGTTGTACCCTCTCGATTGAAACGTTTACAGCATCAACGATTTCTCGAAGTTTAATTCGGCGGTCGGCTAAAACGATATTTTCAATTTTCTTAACCATATCATCTGTCCGGCCATCTGGCTGTCACCTCAACTGGCCGGCCTGGGCGATCCTCATCAAAGACGGTTGTTCTCCCCCGCTTAAACTCGTTATACCAATATCTGACGGTTGTCATAGAAGGAGCACATTCATGGTAAACCGTTTGCATTCTTACATTTATTTCATCAAAGTCAAAGTCAAAGTCAAAGTCAAAGTATTTTTATTGTAGACTGTGGGTACACAAATACAACAGTTGTTATGTTTTTTACAGGCGTTCCAACACAATCAGCCAGTTTTGGCATACAATATTTCTTAATTGTATTAAAGATTTTACACTACATTTTAAATTACAGTGACTTATATTACTTAGATTCATAATTTCCCATTCATTTTTACATGTCAAGCATTTCTTACATCTACAAAGTGGTCATCTATTCTATAATACGCCTTCTCCACACACCATTTATACAGTTTAGCTTTGTATTCTGGGAAGTCAGTTCTTTTTAGTTCTTCAGGTAAGTGGTTAAATATTTTAACTGCCATGTACAGTATGCTTTTTCTGTAGTGTGCAGTGTTAGAAGTTGGCAAAATAAGGTACAAGCCGTGATTTTTTGATGTTGTTCTCGGGTTCACCTTTGCAGTTCTGTAATCTGATATATTTTTCTTAACATATAGACAAACTTCAAATATATGCAGTGAAGGTAGGGTTAAGAGTTTATATTTTATAAAAACTGGCCTGCATGAAACTCTTGGTCCCATACCATATATTGCACGAACACACTTTTTTTGTGTCCTAAATAGTTTTTGCATGGATGACGAGTTTCCCCAAAGTACGATACCATAGCGCAGATTAGACTCGACATGGCCATGATAGGCCAGTAAAGCTGTCTTTTCCGATGCAATATTAGCTAATTTACGCAGAACAAATACAAAGCTATTTAATTTTTTTGAGACATAGTCTATGTGTGATTCCCAGTTTCCATGAGTGTCCACCATAATACCCAGAAATCGTGCTGAGTCCACCTGTTCGATGTCAAAGCCATTGTATGTAAGTTTTATCTTCATGGGATTGCCTTGTGGAGCATAGAACTGCATGAGATTTGTCTTTTTGAGGTTAACTCTTAGTTGATTGCTCTGTAACCAATGGTTGACTTCACAGAAGACCTGATTCACCTCTGCTTCGTACGTGTCTAGATTTCTGCCACATATGACCACAGAACAATCATCCGCAAACAAAATTTCCCTATGATTGGTAATATTTGGGAGATCGTTAATATAGAGCAAAAATAATAGCGGGCCTAGTATACTACCCTGAGGTACTCCCTGCTTCACTATTGCCACATCCGATCTAACTTTAGCAACTGTTTTAGACTCATTGCACAAATGCGTCACCTCTGTGAATTGTTGCCTATTATCTAGGTAGGACTTCAGCCAATCATAGCATCTCCCTCTTATACCATAATTGTCCAACTTGTGCAGGAGTATCTCATGCGAAACTAAATCAAACGCCTTAGACATGTCCATAAAGATGGTAGTAACCGGCAGCCGCTTGTCTCGACATGTTGTTGTAATTTTAAGAAGTTCCAGAATGGCCAAAGTTGTTGATCTGTCTCTCCGAAAACCAAATTGACTTCCACTA
This sequence comes from Clepsis dumicolana, assembly GCA_963691665.1. Classification (NCBI taxonomy): domain Eukaryota; kingdom Metazoa; phylum Arthropoda; class Insecta; order Lepidoptera; family Tortricidae; genus Clepsis; species Clepsis dumicolana. The sequence goes on along the minus strand of OY829519.1, from coordinate 1,589,937 downwards.
AGTATTTTGAATTTTTCCAAAAAATTCATGAGTCTGGCATAAATAATTTTTTCGTATACTTTTGATAGTATGGGAATGATGGCAATCGGTCTGTAATTCTCGGAACAGTGGGGGTCCCCTTTTTTAAATATGGGTTTGACTATTGTAAGTTTAAGTCGGGCTGGGAATATCCCTCGTGTCATTGAGGCGTTGATCAGATGCGTAAGCGGCAAAACCAAATACTCTGCATTCTCCTTTATTATCATTGTCGTGAGTTCGTCATAACCGCTCGATCTGGAGTTTTTTAGACCACGGATGATTTTATGAACCTCTAAAGGGTCGGTAGGATACAAAAATATTGTGGATTTGTTAGGAGTCCCCATATAGCCAGATGCCTCTGTTGGATTAGTGCTGTTTGCATCATCACATGTTTTTCCTTCCAAAAATAAGAATCTAATTACAGACCGATACTGTTCTTTCTCCATTTTAACAATTTTAAGTTCACGCCTTCACTGAATCGTTGTCAAATGAGAAAGAAAACAAAAGAATGCCATTTTTTTTTTAATTATCCCGCCTCTGAAAAATGGCCTAAAAAGGTGGTATACTTATTTGCGGCCAGTGATATTAATATATTTAGAAAACGGGTACTTATCAAACAGCCCTCGTATTCTTGTCAGATTTGTAGACTAGGCTTGTGTTAGCGGCCTGTTTAATTGGGCCGTTTTAGGCATTGTTTGAAGCAAGCTAGCACTTATAAAAAGACAGGCTCAGGTAGGTACTTACAGCATGAATCAAAATCATTGGTCAAAAACGACAGTAAACAGTCAAGAACTCTTGTATGAACAACTTAAGTTCAAATTTCATTATTTCAAAAACTGATTTTTAAGAAACTTAGCTAAGAACTATCTCGATTAAGTAGTTTTCGATCAAAAAACTCGCATCGAAATTGGTCCATCCGTTTCGAAGATATGATGCCACAGACAGATACACAGATACACCCCTCTTTTTCGTCGGCGGTTAAAAAGTGACCGCTAATGTTACCTCTTAAATGGTTTCCCGAGTGTTTAATAAGCTGGTTAAATTTTTTTTTCCTTTACAAAGTGCTGCTACCTACTAAACCCCCATCCATTTTCCCACTTACTGTGATCTGATTCTTGAAGAGTCCTTCCGTTATGCTACGGCCACACAACATCTCGACAACGCAAACATTCGCATTATCGCGATGTGTGTAGCTGAATGTTCGCGAATAGTTACTTCGGCACTTCGCTCCACTGTCGGTAAACTCGCGCACATCAAAGCGTTTTATCGCGATGAACTTCGCTTGCGTGACTATATCAAAGCGTTTCATCGCGATGAACTTCGCTTGCGTGACGACATCAAAGCGTTTTATCGCGATGAACTTCGATTGCGATGAACACTTCAGTCGGCCTACAGGCCACAGGCGTCGTGCGTAGCGAATGTATTGCTTTATTGGTTTGCGAGTTGATTTACTATATGCAGTGTACAGTCACATTTTCTTTACTTTCTTCTTATTTTGCAAATTGCACAAATGCATAATAGTTATTTCTCAAAACTTTTCACCTCACTGTAGCGAGGAAAGCGCGACATCAGAAAAAAAACAGCTCATAAAAATAAATCTTCATCACGGGAATCACAATTTTTGTACGACATTATAACATAAAACTCTGGAAGTTGTGTATTTTTACGTGAGTCGGAGTCGGTAACAAAAACTTTGTTGACAATGTTGACATTTCTGACGATGCGTTTAGAAATTGCATCGACTCAACTTGTGCGTTCAGAATTACATTCAATATCATTAAGTATAAAAAAACGAATGTTTCTTATAAAGAATTTTATTAAATAAAGCTAAATTTGGTATTTTTTTAATAAATTCTCAAACCATTTATCATTTATTTAATGATAATTAATATCGACCGAACCATTATTATGAGCGTTTTACTTTTTGTTATCTGTCAAAAGCTACTTAAACACGCTCCACTCCAAGGTCAAATTACTTTCCCCACTAGTGGATAAAACGCGATTTAACCCGCTTGTATTAAAGGATAAAAGACGGCTTTCCGAGGTAGTATTTAAATATTTAGGAAAAGTAGTTATTTTGCGCCATGTAGTAATATTAGAGGGTTTAAGGGTGGTGGTAGAACCTCGAGAGTAATTCTTATCGAATTCCCTTTATTATTCACTAACATCTATATTATAATCATGGGTTGTCGCTGACACAAGCAATATGCGTTTATGTAGCAAGCAGTAAACTATTGTTACTGATAAACACTTTCCTTGTTATTCATAAACCTATATTAACTAATATGTCGTTAAAGTTCGTTTGTCCCTTTTTGTCACATTGAAATTTTCTCTAGTAAGAAGAAGACAGAACCTATTTTAGCTCAAGAGTGACGCTTATGAATAAGGCCATTAAAGTGGCCAATTGCCATACTACAGCGACAGCTTCATTCATTTCGCGATAAACTGTTGCAACATTTCTCTGTTTGTAAGTTGGCCATGCAGTCGCCGTAGGCCCGAGACGAAGTTTTATCGCAATAATTCTATCGCGATGTATGTAGCCGTAGCATTACAGCATTAGGTACATCCGGCTCCGATCGTTTTTACAGCCGATTCCAACGATAGTCCTTCATTAGTCGACTCCGTTTTGCTTTAACATAGACTTTATTTACCCTTTTGTGGAGCTAAAAGAGGGTAAGGGTTAGCTTTGCCATGTAACGTTTGTGTGTATTTATTTTCATTGGTTCAAATAGTTTGCATCGGCGATCAGTATTAAAATTTCAGGATGTAAATTAAAATAAAAAAGGGTATTTCGGAATTCATTTTTAAAAAAGGGTAGTTTAGAACTTACATAAAAGGGTAGTTTGGAATTTATAAAATATTAGTGGGTAAGTTGGTTTTGTCATTAACTAAATTCAGTACATGGTTTACATAATTATGTCAGTAGTGGAAGTGGTGGCATGTTGACCGGTTGTTGTTGTGCTTCGTTAATGGCCTCGTGAAGAGTGCCGAAACGCGTCAGCGTTTAGTTTAGCGGTGGTGGTGTTAGTTGGGTCTGTGTGGCATGTGTTGATTCGTGTAGCAGATATAACTATTTGTCACTTGTGGTCGCGGGTGAGCAAAGTAATTGTTTTTAGTTTATAACTTGGAAGTGTACAACTTTTTTTGCTGCCATTATGTTTTGGTGGCAATTATGACAGTGTTGTTTCGTGAAAATTATTTTGTGTGGACAGGTACGTCAAATTTGTTATGGAGCATTTTTCGGTTGAACAATTCATTTTAATTATTAAAACGTCGTTCAAAACATCTCGTGCTGCGGAAACTTTGAGAGAATGTCAGCCAATTTTAGATTAGAAGTCAGCTTTCCGCGATCACTTGTGGCAACTACTGACTTTTTTCTGTGAGGCTATGAGGAACGTGTCTTTGATAACGAGCTGATAAATTTCGATAATTAACAGAATATCAGAGACACAGTTACTGAGATGACGGCGGAAATGTCGAAAATGTAATGACAAACGAGACGATATTTTTTTAATTTTGATTTTTTTTTTTCTCAGAACGGGCAAGCTACACTACCCTACGGATGTGTGCGGCCCGCTCTTTGAAGAAGAACTGGAGTTCTGGGGTCTGGACGCCAACCAGGTCGAACCTTGCTGCTGGATGACATACACACAGGTGAGACATAGAACCCAAACTAGAATGAGAAAATAAGCACATTAAGGGTAAGGGTAAGGGCAGTCGGGTAATAACATTGCAATGCTTTCTATATGAAACTATCGTAAGATTCGATCATAGTTAAATAAAGGAATCACTGACGTGTGTCTGGCAAGTATAGCCCGATATGCTTCGGACTAATCCGTACTCCTTCCTCTGGGAGCACACTTTTTGGCGGTAGCGAAATAAAAGAACCAAAGAGGAAGGACAACGGATTTGTACGAAACAAGTCGGGCTATACTCGACTGGCAGAGTGGTGATCCGTTTATTTCACTATATAATAATTATTAATATGCTTAATCGTCATCTGCAAAGTTAAATAAAAAACAGACATCGGGTGCCGAACTAGCGTATAAGTATTCTATTTTCGGTTTTCCGTACCACGTTCTGCAATCAAAGATATACCGGAGATATATGTTTTAATTCATCTTTTAAAAGGCAAGATAAAAGATCAAAAGAAAAATAAAATGAAAGATGTTAAAAGGGGCAAGATATAGGTACAATCATCGATATACAAAACAGATACGCCACCGCTTCACCGCGCGGACAAGCAAATATCATGGGACAAATTTGACACCAATTGACATAGCCTCAAACTAGGCAAAGCCTGTACTATGGGTACTAGACAACGGATAAACATACTTATATAGATACATTTATACATACTTAATGTACATATTAAACATACAATGTAGATACAAATATTCGTATTCATCATACAAACATCTGCCCCGACCGGGATTCGAACCCGGGACCTCAAGCTTCATTGTCAGGGTCTCTAACCACTAGCTTGGCTATTTGGTCGTTCAAAAAGTGATTAGGTGACTCGGTGACTTAGTATTCCTTGATGTTTGAGAGTATGTCAGTTCAATGAGTGTATGTCATTTTTTTGACGACCGGATAGCCTAGTGGTTAAAGACCCTGACTATAAAGCTTGAGGTCCTGGGTTCGATCCCCGGTCGGGGCAGATGTTTGTGTGATGAATACGATGTTTGTTCTCGGGTCTTGGATGCTTGATACATATTGAAGTATGTATTTATCTATATAAGTATGTTTATCCGTTGTCTAGTACCCATAGTACAGGCTTTGCCTAGTTTGGGACTAGGTCAATTGGTGTCAAATGTCCCATGATATTCATATTTATATTTTGTCAGCGCTTAACAGGTGCGTGGCCTATCTTGGTACAATCTTAATGTCAAACTGAGTTAAATTTCTTAAATACAATATCCAAGTCAAATTAGATTCGAACCCATAATCCTCGCCGTCCACTCAAAAAGCGAAACCAAAAACCAACTACGCTCACGTTTAAAATTTCTAATTTACGAAAGCTTCTGTTTACGAAATATTTTGCCGCGGGCGTGCCCGGGAGCTTCTATCAACAGAGTTGCCAGACTAGCAAAAGTTCGTGTGGCAAAGTTTAATGTTTTTCGTGTAAACTTAACTCGTCTGCTGGACATATCGGTTTTTACGACGAACGTGCCGGTACTGTTATATTAAAAATACTTTCAATGCCCGCTGTGACAGAAATTTCAATAAGAGGGTGCTGAGTTAGGTAAGGTTTTGCTTCTTTTTTATATGACAAGGAAGGCAAACGAGCAATTGGGTCACCTGGTGGTAAGTGATCAGTGATCACCACTGCCCATAGACACCCGCAACCCCGGGGGGTTTGCAGATGCCCTACCAACCTAGAGAGCTAAGATGAAATGCCTCTTGTGCCCGTTATTACACCGGCTGTCTTACTCTCTACACCCGAACACAATAGTGCAAGCAAGTTGCTGTGTGAAAACTACCAATTAATAGATACCGTAATAACTGACTATAGTTGACCTAGTTCCAAATTAAGCAGAGTTTGTGTTATGGGTACCTACCACACAACGGATAAACGAACTTAAATAGATAAATACATGCATAAAAATACATATTAAACATACAGTAAACATTTGGCGAAATCGTTGATCGAACCCGGGACCTCAAGCTTCGTAGTCAGATTCTCTTACCACTAGACCATCCGGTAGTCATATATCTAATAATAAAGTGTTGAACTGTCACATACCACAAAAAGTTATAATATTGAAATATACACGTATACTTGATGCCGTCACTGACAGTTATTATAAGTGAAATTATATTTTATCTTTTATAAAAATAACAGCTTTCTAGATCCGAGGGTTTAAAATTGCAATTAATAAATTTATCAAATACAGTAAAATATGATTTATTCATTACCTTTCGGTCGAGGTTTTATTTAAAACACAACCTTTTCATATGCAAAAGATGTACTTAACGAGTTTCATAAGGACTGCTAAGCGAAAAACTATTCCAAAGTATTACAAGTAGCACACGTAGGTTTGCGTGTACATTTAACTCCGCCAACTAATTTACATGAAAAATAACCTTACAGGTGGCTCTGCATTTGAAAATAAGTATATCTGTTAAAAAAAAAATTAGTACAAACTTTTTGCTGACTCATGATCTCAGTAGGAGTATCATTTTGTATTTTTTTCTCCCAAAAACTCACTCACTTACTTACTTAGTCACTGCAAAAAGTGATAAAAACAAGCTAAGATTTGAATACATGGAAAAAATTCGGCCTTTCCTCTATGTCCAATCGTGGTGTAGGGGAAAAGCACACGACCCGGAGTGTCGAGGATCCGGGTTCGATTCCCGGGGTTGGCATTTTTCTGTTTTTTTTTCTGTGTATTCATGTTGTGATGGTACGGCTATGATCGTCTATATATTTATTTATTTAGTGTATCGAATGTATTTAGACTTTATTCAGGAAAACATCGTAGAGTTAGAGCACATCTCGGTAACAAGGAGGCAGCTTATTTGTCAATTTCAAGGCTTTATACAGTACATTGGATTGAGTGGTCTAGTACCCCGACTGTCATTCATTCCACCCGCTTACCTGGAACCTTTATGTTCCGGGGTAGACAAAGGGTTTATTGTAATGAGGCGAGCCTCATTCAATACAAGTTAGTGAAGCTCGCTTGTACTATTGTTGGCTGTATGGAATAAAGTAAGTGCTCGGATAGCGTGATAGACAGTGAAAATACTAGAAACAGGTATGCCTGAACCAAATGACCAATCTCATTCTGGTACGGGGATCCCTACGCCAGTAACTGGCCCTGTCGTCAGGTTATTGGGGTGACAGTTGACCTCCTTTGCGCTGCGAAGCGTTTACATTTCCAACATCCGAGGATGCGTACTTTCAATGTTGGGGCCCAGCGGGCCCCTACCCCTTTTACCATGGATTTATGAAATTCAATAATATTTGATATGGTTTGGCCAAACCAAGGTCGGAGGTCAATCTGTAAGACATGGCGTGTATTGGGTACCCAGGATTGCTATCAGATCGCCACCGAATCATGTACATGAGTATATAGGATCAACCTTCCCAAATCAGCTTATTGGCTGAAACCTCCGTTACTTCAATGTCTCAAACTCAATTAACTCAGCCTCACAAGCCCAGCTGTGACTTACAGGGTCGTTACCTTTACTGCATCTACCGATGCGAACAATACCCACTGGTTCCGCCGCTCTCGGTCCACTGCCATTTGTGTCTCCCGGTACACGTGACATTTAGCCACTAAAATCCGTTAGGACATCGCCTAGCGTTTGTACGCAGGATTTTATTACTCAAATAACTTGTGACTCTTGTTCTCAACTCTGGTCTCAGAAATGCATATTTGGTCTGTTTAATCAAAATATGGACCTTACGTTAACTCTCAGTTTGCTTGGAAGAAGCTTAAATTACCAATTTGAAGCAAAATTACTAGTGTATCGGCATAATTTTAACAATATAAAGTCTCATCAATCAATTTAATTTATTAACCCGTATTTATTACGTGGTTAATAATTTATCTGTAAAATGCCATCGAGATCGAACTGTATAGAAAATCTGTGATCGAGATGTAGTGTGGAAATCTTCAATAGTGGAGATTAATTATTACACGAAGTGTACTTTACTTGCTCTTGATTTAGAAATCTCGTTGTAGCTTAATCCGCTCAATTTATTAATGAGAAATCTCCATTATTAAATAGTTCCGAGTTAGGGAACTTATCTAGAATATAACGAAAACCATGAAATTTAGTAGATCAATTAATTTATTTAATAGGAAGATCTACCTTATAATACATTTGAGGAAGCAAAAGAAACTATTTCAATTATTTAGATCTTCATTGATGATATGATTTCAATGAAAATCGAGGATTCTGTTCCTACAGAGCCATACTAATAAAGGGAAAACGAACCCCCAAATAAAAAACCCTTTTGGCTATTTACACACTAACACACATGCACACAGTGGCTAATAAACATATCACACAACAATAAACACAAATAATCACACAATAAAATATATACACAATTAGTTCATCTGAGTACAATGAATAGACTTAAGATTTTAGGTTCGCTTTTAGTTGGTGTGAAAAGGAGCTTTAATTGAGGGTCTAATTTACGTTAGCCTCAACTCTCCACCTTATTACATTGGTGAATGGTGCTATATTTACATAGCTTGCAATGGGTTGCCCTTGTGACTGCACACTTATTATCTGTTGTGCGACAATGAAGTTCGCTCTTTATTCGTTATCAAGGTTTAAAACAATTAGGAAAACAGTATCAAAGATCGGCAAGTAAATCAAAAGCTATGAATCAAGGGAATTACAAGATTTCTTATTCATTTCACACAGATTAACTTAGTACACATAAAATTACGTTTTACAATTTACTCTTTCCAGTATTGTCAAATAAATCCATGACCCTTTATAAGTTCAATTTCCAACGTCGGTCATCTCAATCTCTCGAACTCTAGGTGTGACTTCTCTACTACAATCAAGCCCAAACACCTCCAAATACTCCCACATTTCTCACACATTAAGATCAATAGAACCGTGATCATTAATCCGAACAATATCAACATTATGACCTCTATTGAGTTCCAACCCTATAAGGGTTCAACCTGAATCAGGCGATAACAAGACTCATATAGTTCGTCTAGATTCATTTTTTACTATAATACAGAACAGTAATAAACAAGTAGTGGATTCATTTGATAACCTGTATTAATAACTGAAATCGGGTACTTTACCGAATAACTCCTGGATGCACTTTTCACTCCCTAGCTAAATTACAAACTAACTTATTTATTTAGATTTTAGTTCGATATGTTAGGACCTTCAACAACCCTAGCTCATAGGTTCTAACATAGAAAGCTAAGATTTTTCTAGGTTCTTGTCGTGAAGCGAGCCAAGATCCAACTGCCCCAACTTCCTCCTCCACTCCCGTCAGCGTCATCCTTCGGGTCTCCACCTCTCTCCGGGAGCTGTGGGCTTGTCTCTGTAATTTTAAAATATTCCCACGAGTAATTCCGTACATATGATTGGTTAATGACTATGACCGATCCTTGCGATTGGACGATAGTCATGCTAGAGCGTAAGCTCCGCCCTTAAAACATCATCATCAGCATCATGATGTTTTTGCTTGCTATGATTTTTTTTTTGACTGGCTTCACTCGAGTCTAGAGCAACACGTGGAAGCAATTTACGTATCCTAGCAATTGAAAGATTGCACAAGGTCCTTTGTCTATAATGGGTTCTTAAGTATCGACTTGTCAAGCGTCATTTTTACGACTTAGTTTTAAGAAAGCGAGTCAGGTTTCTTTTGTCTAATTTAATTTTATGTTGCGCGTTGGTCGACTCTATAAATCTTAAGTTTTGTTTAAGATAATTTTTTGTTCCCTTGAATTCTGGGTAAAACTTTCTACACGTGAACGTTGCTGTCTGCGTTATTTGAAATTTATGGGCGCTAAGTCTGTATTTTATAACTTATTTGATACGCGGAAGCGATAACGCTACGTTGACCATCTCAATGTTTCAGTGAGTTATTAGTATATAATTCCTAAAACGCAAATATCCTCCATTACTCCGACTGCTGAAAAGCTAACACCCCAAAATCTGCATTAGCTACGTTTTCATAAAGTAAATCCTCACGTTGTTAAGACCGGTGGCGTTGAGATTTACCGCAGCGAGCGTTTCGGTGGGAAGCCCCAAGGGGATACCTAACAGCCCGCCACTACTATTATGCCAGCGCCTGCGCCGCCATTCTCTGTGGTGTTATATCTCTAATGCACCTCGCTCGCGGCTTTGAGTACTTTTTAAACCCCGACGAAAAAGAGGGTGTTATAAGTTTGAGATGTGTATCTGTGTACCTGTCTGTGGCATCGTAGCTCCCAAACCGACGGACCGGTTTCAATGCGATTTTTTTCAATCGAAAGCTAGTTTATTTGAGATGGTTCTTAGCTAAGTTTCATTAAAATCGGTTCACCCGTTTTTTAACCGACTTCAAAAAAGGAGGAGGTTCTACGTTCTACTGTAAGTTTTTTTTTTATGTGTGTACATCGATTACTCCGCCAATTGTAGACCGATTTTCAAAATAGTGAATCAAAATTCAAAATGAGGTGGTCCCATTGTCACCAAATCATGATCTGATGATGGGATCCCAGGGAAATCGAGGGCAACCCTCAAATTTTATAGGCACGTATTATGTGTTTCAAATATTTTCTAAAGCCATTCCAGTATTTGCATCTGGTAGTCATCATCTCATGTTGATGAGCTGATGATGGAAGGTACAACTCCTTAACGGTCAGGAGTTGGAGAATAATTCTTAAAATGTTAAATCATTATTCGAATGGGTATACTTTTGGGGTGGTCCCATTGTCTCCAAGTCGTGATCTGATGATGGGATCCCAGGGAAATGAGGGCAACACTCAAATTTTATAGGCACTTAATATGTGTTTCATATATTTTCTAAGGCTATTTAAGTATTTGAGTCTGGTAGTCATCATCTCATGTTGATGAGCTGATGATGGAAGGTACAACTTCTTAACGGTTAGGAGTTGGAGAATAATTCTGAAAATGTTAAATCAACGTTTTTTTTTTTAATTTATTTAACTCAAAATAAGAAAATAAAAGTACAAAATCTTAGACATAAACTTCTGCCAAACTGCATAGCAGTTTGTTGGCAGAAAGTGGAGAAAATTGTGAAATTGTGAAATAAAAATCTTTTAACAAAAAAGTAAAACCGCCTTAAAAAAAAACCTTAGAAAAAAACGTAAAATAAAATGCATTTATTTCGGACAACTGAAACTAAAGCCTAAAGTTTTATGGCCTAGCACTAAGCAGCAGAAATATGAAGTCGGTGCGGTGCGAGCGGAATATTCTTTGAATGAAGCACCGACTTCATATTACTGCTACTTAGTGCTAGGCCATAAAACCGTAGGCTTTAGTTTCTGTTCTCATCGTGGTTACCCTAATTAGAGATTTAAAAGAAAAAAGTTTGAATCTAGTTTTGTAGTGAACACTTACCTTTTTTCTTACCTAGGTTGATAATTTATAAGTAAAATTCATTCTGACACATTACTGAAGTTATTTGTCATAACAAACCAGCATTTCGTTTGATTCTTTATTGTCACAGTTTAATTTTAAACAGAAGTCATGCCTCTTGCTTATCCGTTTACTAATATTCAGCGATCAGTGATGGAAGAACTTTATTTCACATCGCAGAATACGATGAGGGCACAAGAACTATTTCACGAGCGATACCCGGAGAGTCCAATCCCCACTCGTCAATTGATCAACACAAGTGTACAGAATTTGATAGACTATGGACAGTTTACGGTCCCAGCACATGCCCAAGGTAGAGGCCGACGTTCAAGGTACTTAGGGGTTTTTAGAACACGAGTACTTAGGTATTTTATCCGCCACCCAGAAGCCAGCACCAGAGAAGCCGCGGCACGATTTGGTGCAACCCACATTTTTATTTGGAGACTTTTGAATGCCGAAGGATTACACCCGTTTCACTTTCAACGGGTGCAAGATATTGTCTTAGCAGATTATCCCATCACGAGAGTACGGTTTTGTCGTTGGCTATTACAAAACCAACACCTTAACATTTTATGGTCAGATGAAGCTACCTTCACCAGAGTAGGACTGTTTAATATACACAACAAGCACTGGTGGAGTGATGTCAATCCTCATGTGACACGGCGAGACTCGTTTCAAAAACGCTTCTCAGTTAATGTTTGGGCGGGTATTCTCAATAATTATGTCATAGGACCTTAATTCATTGAAGGTAATTTAAATGGAATTAAGTACGAAGCCTTTTTAAGAAACTAGTTGCCAATGCTGTTGCAACAAATTCCCGAACAAAATTTGCAAAACATGCACTATCAACAAGACGGAGCTCCAGCACATTTTTACCTGCGGGCTCGGAGTTACCTGGACCAAGAGTTTCCTGGACGTTGGATAGGACGCAGTGGTCCAGTGGAATGGCTGCCTCATAGCCCGGATCTAACTCCACTGGATTATTTTTTGTGGGGTGAGCTCAAAAGACTGGTATACAAATGAGAGTCTGATACTGTTCTGGAGCTCCGCCAAAAAAATAATCCAGGCGTTTGAAGTAGTAAAAACCAACGAGTTCGTACTCAGGAGAGTGCAAAGAAATCTTCGACGACGTGCAGAGCTATGTGTTTAGGAAGGAGGTGGACATTTCGAACACTTGCTGGAGTACGTTTGAACTTAACAGTTAATTTTACTTTCTAATAAAAAAAAAAATTAAACAGATATCAATTGTAGCTCCTTATCATTTGTGTTGATGTTTTGATACACTGATAACTGATAACAAAGCTTGAAGAATAGATACGTCAAGTAAACGTGACGTCATGATGGGTGACCACACTAGGAGATTTTAATTTCTTTATTCTGTTAGCAAATAAGCAAAAGTTAATTACGACGTATTTTAATAACTCAATTCGTGCATTTTGTTCTCTGTCGTTAACTGAGCCGGAATTACTTAATTTGTACTACGTTCAATGTAACACCCTGTATAAGTATGTATTTATCTATATAAGTATGTTTATCCGTTGTCTAGTACCCATAGTACAGGCTTTGCCTAGTTTGGGACTAGGTCAATTGGTGTCAATTGTTCCATGATATTTATTTTATTTATTTATTTACATCATACCAACATGGGGTCTTGGATGTTTAATATGTATATAAGTATGTTTATCCGTTGTCTAGTACCCATAGTATAGGATTTGCCTAGTTTGGGACTAGGTCAATTGGTGTCAATTTGTCCCATGATATTTATTTATTTATTTATGTAACACTCCGTCCACTGCCCCACGAATCAACACAAGTCACACAGACCCAACTATCACCACCACGCGTTTCGGAATTCTCTACGATCCCATTCCAAAGCACCAAAGTAGCAGCCTTGTTCAATCAATTAACCAATACTTGCCTCGCCGTCGTGCCGTCTTACGAACTCCCCAAAGGGTAACTCACAATTTATCGCAGCTGCTCGCCCCTTACCCACATTTAGTCAATATTAAATACCTCAAGCAATGATTAAAGAACGATTATTCGGGCCGTGATTTAGTACAAACAATTTACCAGGGACTTAGCGGAGACGCCCACTGGGCGATAAATCTGCTCGGACTCAACTGTTTATTCAACAAATTGAGGAGCTGATTTGTGGCAATGAGGAGATTGATTTAAGAAGTGTATCTATTCGATATTGCTATTCTGTTGCTTTTATTTGAGGTGATACTTTAGGAGGCACCGCTATCCAGTGCCCTTAGTTTAATCAAAAACCGGAAAAGTGCGAGTCGGACTCGCGCACGAGGGTTCCATAGAAAGATTTTAACGCTTTTCCCCAGTGTTTTAAGTTGTCCGTTGTTAGCAGAGCCCTGCTCCTAAGCAAAATGTACGCAGTGTGCGGTCAACTTATATTGGTCTGCGAAATCTACAGACAGACATACAAACTTAAGATTTTGAGACTTTTCTGAGTAGTTGTGCTATAATAACTACCTTCATACCAAATTTCAAGTTTCTATGACAACTGGAAGTACCCTTTAGGTTTTTGGATTTCGGCAATTTGTACGGAAATAGCCTTTCTAATTACTGTATCTTTTGATTGCGTTGAATTAGAAGGTTGATTTTTTCACAGCTTCAAGGGACCGCAGGCTTGAGTATTTGATATTAATTTCAGTATACTACCTTCACGCGTTCCAGAGAAAAATGGTCTTGACAGAGAGACAGACAGATAATTTGTAGGATGTCTTCTTATTATTATTAGATAAGATACGCCACCGCTTCACCGCGCGCACAAGCAATTATAGATGATTAGGTGAATCGGAGACCTAGTATCCCTTGATGTTTGACATTATGTCAGTACAATGACAGCTAATGAGTGAGGGCCACATTTTTTCAGCGCTGAACAGGTGCGTAGCCGATCAATGGATAATACTTATGTCAATACAAAAGGTTACAAAAACACCAATTCGGGAAAAAATGTTCACGGTCGTGTTTTATAAAGCTACAAGTTGTAATTTACAATCGGAAATCTCTTTCTAACAAAAGGTGATAAAATGAGGCTTCCGCTTGTAAATTGTAGCTTTATAAAACACGGTCCAGGTGGTTGCTTGATAGATGCTTTAATTCTGTTACTGATTTATTAAATGATAATTAGTTTGGGGAAAATGTATTTTATTAAATATTTATAATGTATAGTAAAATAATACAACATCGAATTTGTTACACATTTGAACTGAATATATTATTGTTTATTATGATGTCCAAAATATGTATAAATGTTATAATTAATATTGTACTCTGAAATATTTCTACGCCAATGCTGGCAGAATATGCTGAACTAACACATTTACTAACTTATATTGTACCATATTCTTGGAAATAAATAAATGATTGATTGATTAAGTTCATAAAGCATACAAATAAAAATGTAATTTTTACGCTCGAAAATACTCGTTTAGATGGATTATAGTTCTCGCTAGGAACGAGCCAATAATTATAAAACTTGCCAAATAGCTATATCCACATAATACCTTCTGAAAACCCACAACGAAATATAATTTATCACGGTAACAATTTAGCCCTTTCACGGGCAATGTCCTTTTTAAGTCTACGCCGAAAATACGCAAGACATTTTTCACGGGTACCGCTAAAAGGGCATCTTTTGGAATTATTTTCACGAAGTTCTCGCCATGGTGACCCTTATTAGGCGCTGAATTGTAACCCTTAACAAGTTTAGTATTGGTTTGAGTCTCAAAATGGGTTCAATATTTTCCAATAGCGAAACCTGTGCCCTAAGCACGACTTGTCGAATCCTGCGTCACGTAAAATCGAATAGTAAACTATAACGAGTTTGTATGACGTTTGGAACAGCGCCCGCCCGTGAGCGTATTTGAAACTAAAATTTTGTATGAGATTTCTCGATCTCGATACGATAACCGTAACGTAACGCAGGATTCGACAAGTCGTGCTTAGGGCACTGTTAAGGCAGAACAGCCTAGTCTGTTTCATGTGTTCTGAACTGCCCTGACTTAAGAGTGTTGCATGGCAAGGCATTCAACACAGCTGACTAAGTGGCTCCATTGCCATTGTTTTTATAGTGTTAAAGAATTTTTAAATTATAATGGGTAATAACAAGTTGAAAGTTAAATTTAATTAATTCTGTGCGATGTGAAATCGTAAGGACCAATTACAATACATTTGCGCGTTGACTTTTACGTCGGCTGAATACTGCTTCTGACATTTATGTTAAGACCTGTTTGTAACGTATTCTAGCAAATAAATATTTATACAGTGAAACCTGGTTAAGTGAGACATCAAGGGACCTGCAATGTCGTTTCACTTATAGAGGTATTCCACTTACCTAGTGTCTCAGATATACAGGTATAAATAAATATCTGTCTCATTTACAGAGGGTACCATTAATAGAGGTGAGAATACAGGTTATTTCAGTTATACAGGTGCGATCATTAAATAAAATAACGTGTTATGTATGTAAATGAGTTTTAATAAAAAAAATTAGTACTTAAAGGTAATCATACAAATGTAATCAACAAAAATGTATTAATTACATATAAAAATCTGTCATTTTAGTTTGTCGTTTGGAATAAATATCTGTATGATAGTAAAGCGAAACTAAAACTGAAGGTATGTAATTGAAGCTCAAAATTACTTACGTACTTGGAATTACGTGTGGAATTTGTGGGTAGAATAAGAATGAGTAAACAAACAATGTTATCTCAGTTACAGAGGTTTATGCATATAAAATTTGCTCGCTGTCTCAGTTATAGAGGTAACTATGATGATAAATCGAAAGAACAAATCCCAGATATAGAGGCTTACCTTGTCCCGCTAACAGAGGTAATTCAGTGCCAAAGTGTTGGGACCTCAGCATTGGTTCCAGTTATGGAGGTTTCTCACTTATCCAGGTCCCACTTAACCAAGTTTCACTGTATTTCTAACTTTTTAAACCCGTTATATTTACCTACTTGTTCATAGTATTCAATATTGCGTATCTATGTCTAAAAGTTCCAAGTGTCCTAAGTGTTCCTAAGTCCACATAAGTTCCTAGTGTCCTAAGTGTTCCTAAGTCCACATAAGTTCCTAGTGTCCTAAGTGTTCCTAAGTCCACATAAGAACTTATAATGCGTATATTCACGATAAACCAAATACACACAAATCTATATGGTCTAGATATATGTTACGCGCCCGAGTTGAAAATTCGTAATAATACCCAATTGACCACTCTTTGACAGTCCACTTCAAAAAACTCTGAAATTTTCCGCAAAAAATCAGCGTGAAGCAACAGCGCCCCTGTTGCGTTTCGTTCGGTCAGTGAGAGTGCCGGAGGCCCGACCCTCCGCTTTCCTCAATCCCTTTTCCTCCTTAAAGGCCGACAAAGGACTAGTGATTCTCTTGGGGTTGCTGGTTCTCATGGGTGGCGGTGACCGCTTGCCATCTGCTGACCCGCTTGCTCGTTTGCCTCTCTATTTCAATAATAAAAAAAATAACGAAAGGGACGTGACGGCCTACTATGAAACTGGTTCTTTTTTCAAACGCATTTTGTTAGGAACGTAACATTATCTACATTGGTTCGCAGCAAGTTAAAATGTGTCAATTTTATATTATACTTTATTCCATTGCTTTCATTATGAAAATACTTGCAAATAAACAAATAAAGTTTTTTTTTAAACCACTCGTGTCTCGTAAAGGCTTTCATTTTTGGACACATCTGGACCGCCCGCGGGTTAAATTTCATTCCATTTGATCCCTGGGTCATCATTACTCAACACGTTCTGCGTTCTATTCGTTCACTCGTTCGTTCAATGAAATATATTGCATTGAAAATTGTCACGGCCGAATGATTTCGTGGTCAAAAGGATAATGGGATTTTAAATTAATTTCATTTTAATTCGCTCTGTTCAGAGAATGAAATTTTATGAAGCAGTCACATTATTGCAAATTTACTGTAGATGTAGTATACAATAGAACAGAAATACTTTATTTACATCATCATCATGTCAGCCGAAAGACGTCCACTGCTGGACATAGGCCTCCCTCGCGGCTCTCCACTCAGACCGGTCTTGTGCTTTCCGCATCCACCGCGGTCCCGCAATCCTTACTAGGTCGTCGCTCCATCTTGTTGGTTGTTCTTGTTTATTTACATAATAAAAGTAATTTATAATGACATTAAATCTAAGCTAAAACTAAATAAACTTAATTAAATCTAAATAAGGCCCCCGTGGCATGGTGCCCGAAAGGCTGGCATCGTTGCCACGCTGAATAGCGATGCTGATTCTTTGAGAGAGAAAACTGCCAGCCCTTTGGGTCACAAGTTGCATCAACTAAGCGCTTTTGCAACTCTGAAATAAGCTTGTAAGCGCCGGGACCCCATGGACCCATGGTTTCAAACCCGACAGGAACAAAATTATAGTTCGGACCGAGAGATTGATATTTTGATTTTTTATATTTTCGGCCGTTTCTGCCGCCGCACCAGCTTTTTGTGTGGTTCCCTGGAGATGTGAGGGTGCTACTGTATTGACACAGGTCGCATCCCAAACCAGAACCCTACCCATTCTCCAGGGAATCAGAGACATACCGTCCGGCCTTTTGAAGTCGTCGCGAGCAATGCCGCTTGGCTCCAAAATGGCCGGCACGTTTGGAGAGGCAAGAGCCCGGCGGATTATGTCATGAGCGCGGCATGACGGGAGAAACGGCCGGCGCTCTTTTGACAGGAAAGTCCATGGTGTCCCGTTTCGTCTACATTGGTGCCACAGAGGCAACGGTGTGGTAAAATTATCATCATAATACTGATTGAATAATTGAATAATAATTCAATGTCAGTTTTCAATGACAATTGTAAAGTTGGTGAGATAGGGGCCAGCCGGAAGACATCCACTGCTCGACATAGGCCACAAGAGATATAGCTCAGCAAATCGCACACCTTATCTGGCAGTGGACAGGGCACTTGGGTCTTAGAACTGATGGCCGTTGGGGCCGTAAGGTTCTAGAGTGGCGACCGCGTACCGGAAGGCGAAGTGTTGGTGCAACCTGCAAGGTGAACGGACGATCGGGTAAAGATCGCGGGAAGCCATTCGCTCCGGGTATCTCAAGACAGATCGTCGTGGAGATCCTTGGGGGAAGCCTATATCCAGCAGTGGTGTAAACAGTCTTTATTTATAAACTGGAAGGAGCTATAATTGGTTGAATCTTATATTACCTCTACAAGGAATCGTGTTCATTGCCCAGCAGCAGGGGGGCTAGCACGCGTGCCATTTTGTCGCTTGTCGCTCAGAGGGACGAGCACGACTTTACGAATGCTGCGTAACGTAAAATCGAATAGTAAACGTTATCGAGTTTGTATGACGTTTGGAACAGCGCCCGCCCGTGAGCGTATTTGGAACAGAAATTTAGTATGGGGTTTCTCGATCTCGATACGATAACCGTAACGTTACGCAGCATTCGTAAAGTCGTGCTCGACCCTCAGTGCGTCCTTCACTGATTCCATCACTATGAAAGGGACGCACTGAGCGACAAGCGACAAAATGGCGCGCCGTGCTACATGTGCTGATATAGCAAATTTTTAATACAGTTTTTCGAAACAATTTGTTCCATCCATCCATCCGTTCATCCCTTGCGAATAATAACAACCAGTAAAGGCAGAACTGGCAGAATTCACGAGACAAAAAACAGCATAGGATAAAGGTCTAAGTAATTACTTATGTGTAGGTAAATTGGTGTAATTTGATTTTGCCTCACAAGAATTGTAAATGCATGGTGTAAGTTAATTATTCACATGTCAGAAGTTTTCGGGATGAACAAAAGTTTATAATAAGCCCCAACTCGCGTATCGGGATCCATTTAGGTCAGCAATGCATGTAATAACTGTAATAAGGCATTCAAATAAGGGTTTAACATTTTTTTTTAATAAACTTTATTTCTACAGAATTATACCTTGATCAGTATTTTGATTGTAATTTTGACGACAGATAGCTTAGTGGTTAGCGACCCTGACTGTGAAGCTTGAGATCCCGGGTTCAATGTTTGTGTGATGAATAAGAATGTTTGTTCTCGGGTCTTGGATGTTTAATATGTATAATAAGTATGTATTTGTCTATGTATAATAATACTTACCAGTATGTCTATCCGTTGTCTATTTAGTACCCATACCTATAGTTGTGTAGCACAAGATCGGTCTGAGTGGAGAGCCTTAGGGGAGGCCTATGTCCAGCAGTGGACGTCTTTCGGCTGACATGATGATGATGATGATGACCTAGTTGTGTAGTGTTATAATAACAAGATTAAAAATTGCGTTATAAAACAACACGGCATTACATATCATTATATATGACACATATCATAAGTCCTTTATAATGAGTTTAGAAACCGTAGAGAATGACCAGCATTGCAGTACGCCGTCGCCTTCTCGCCGACAGCGCCAGCCCCAGCACCTCCTCCACCAGCAGCAGTAAAGTAATCGATAAGTCGATATCGAATTCGATGTATCGAATTTGACAACCAACGTAATTTACAATCATAGTGAAATAAAACGGATCACTCACGTATATCCGTGAGTTCAGTAAGTATAATTAATAATACGATTTTTTTTGTTTTTTTTTTACAAAAAATGCCTTCGGCTTCTGAACCCATCTTAGAGTACTTATAAAATGTGTGTAGATAAAGTAATGTATGTAACTGTACATAATTAGGCCTTAAAACACTCGTGTGATCCTATTATGAAACTCAGCTTCGCCTCGTTTCATAAAAACACACTCGTATTTTAAGGACCCTCATTATGTAGCAGTTGCATAAACTACTATATCATAAGGTTGGTAATCTAAAGTGTCATGTAAAATTAAATCACAGTTTCATCTATCTCTTAGTTCGAGAAGCTATTGTTAATAGACAAGATCGCGTTGAGGACATGTATAAATACTGTTGTGCATAATGGAGCGACATGGTAGCTTCGGCGACCAAGCTCATTAATAAAGAGAAAAAAAAATGAAAATAATCGATTTATTGATTATTTTTGTTTTTTTATTTTTATGAAACATTCATAGAATGAAATTCAACATACAATGACAATGCAAAGAAAAATTCGTTAAGCAGCTGGACTTGAACCAGCAACCTCGGTAATCCGTACCACGCTCCACCAATTAAGCTATACTTAACGTTGGTGTACCTAACGAATTTTTCAATGCCTTGTGTCATATTTTATTTGGAAGATCTCTCCTCAGCGCCATCTATGAGTAGCTTAATCAAGCGGCTCACCCACTACGGAACTTCTACAGTTACGCATTAGTGGCAAGAGATGGAGCTATTTTCTGAATCAATGAAAATAATCGATTTATTGATTATTTTTGTTTTTTTATTTTTATGAAACATTCATAGAATGAAATTCAACATACAATGACAATGCAAAGAAAAATTCGAAACGTTGGTGTACCTAACGAATTTTTCAATGCCTTGTGTCATATTTTATTTGGAAGATCTCTCCTCAGCGCCATCTATGAGTAGCTTAATCAAGCGGCTCACCCACTACGGAACTTCTACAGTTACGCATTAGTGGCAAGAGATGGAGCTATTTTCTGAATCAATGAAAATAATCGATTTATTGATTATTTGTGTTTTTATTTTTGTTCGAATTTTTCTTTGCATTGTCATTGTATGTTGAATTTCATTCTATGAATGTTTCATAAAAATAAAAAAACAAAAATAATCAATAAATCGATTATTTTCATTGATTCAGAAAATAGCTCCATCTCTTGCCACTAATGCGTAACTGTAGAAGTTCCGTAGTGGGTGAGCCGCTTGATTAAGCTACTAATAGATGGCGCTGAGGAGAGATCTTCCAAATAAAATATGACACAAGGCATTGAAAAATTCGTTAGGTACACCAACGTTAAGTATAGCTTAATTGGTGGAGCGTGGTACGGATTACCGAGGTTGCTGGTTCAAGTCCAGCTGCTTAACGAATTTTTCTTTGCATTGTCATTGTAAGAGAAAAAAAATCTATCTCTTCCTGCAAATAATGCTAAATCTTTTTGAAAAAATCCCTAAAGTTCCTGTTCGAGTTCTTCAAGATATTATGGTCTTGAATATAAAAGTGGACTGTAGATTTTAGCTGGTTTAATTAGGAATAAATTGTAAGAACGTTACAGTCATGAATCTCGGTGAATCGATACAACGACAAGAGAATGACGAACAGAATTTTGACAAGTAAGTTGCTATACAATAAAATGCAACAAAAAAGGAACTTTGTTTAACGCAGTTAATCCAATGATTGTATATGATTTTTAACTATAAATTGACATAATTCAACGACTATTCTTTAAATAGCTCTTGTAAATATTGATTTCTTGTATATAAATTTAATAATATTAGAATTAGAATTAAGGATTAAAATTAGAATAATTTTAAACGATTCTGTACACTTCTACCGCGAGGTCTTCTGTTTTGAATGCTCCAATTATTAACACCTGCTTTTGTCCGCAGCATCGCGACACCCAAGAAACCTTGGCAGTCCTGGACAGACTCGACCTTGACACTGAGAAACCGACGGAGGAAGAAGTAGCTCGCAAGTTCGGCTTCGAAGAAGACTACTTCAAGGGTACTGTCTCATGGTGGCAGCAGCTCAAACCCCAGATGTGGTCGCTCTTCGACGAGCCCTATAGCTCCAACGCTGCCAAGGTTAGTTTCGTACAGTCTGCAGCAGAAGTAAGCAACTGAAGCGATTGCAATGATCTAAGCACGGCTCTATTGTTAAGACAAGAGCTTGTGCAGATCATTGTGACCGCTTCGGTTGCTTAGCTACTTCTGCTGCTGACTGCACAGTAAAGTATATACAAAGGAAGGTAAAGTATATATAAATAAGGCTTTATTAGTTTAACAAATTAAAATTAAACTAAACTACAACAATAAACCAAATCACTATAATCATCAGCCCACAGCAGTCCACTGCTGGACATAGGCCTCTTCCATGGCGCGCCACAACACTCTGTCTTCGGCGCCTCGCATCCATCTGCGGCCAGCAACCCTCTTAAGGTCCTCCGTCCATCGTGCCTCACGCTCCACACGTTTCCCCGTCCGTGGTCTCCATTCGAGGACTCGTTTGCTCCACCGTTCATCGTTTCTACGACATACGTGGCCAGCCCAACGCCATTGCAACGAGCTGATACTTAAATTAAAATAAAATTACTTTACGAAAACGAAGCTCCCTTGGGCATGGTAACGATGCTGGCAGCGTTCCTTCGATGGGAAAGGCTTATTAAGGCTTATTAGCACCAGAATATTATAATGAAACAATAATAATCACCATTCGCTTTTCAAAATACGCTTTAACATTAACTCGAACAATAAGTCGATATAAACCAACAAAGCCTATAAGTACTAAAGCCTCTATAATGATGGAAAATGAAGGACCTATTCACTCAAGACAATGAAATTTAATATGAGAACTTTAATATCAGTATCACAGACAAGTAATAATATAAGGTTCACTAGATGGCGCTGTTTAGCCGGGATATTACTCCCATAGGTACATGCCAAACAACGCCATCTAGTGAAATATTATCTAGTTAGCATAGATAAGACAACTGTCACGTCACTCACTTATGTGTGAATGAGCCTTAAATCGTCATGCAGATCCTCTAGTGTAATTTTTAACACAAGAAAATGTTTCGATCGCGTTCGCGTTAACGCCTCTATTAGTACGGGAAAATCGGCAGCGCCTCTTGCGGTACATAATGGCAACGTACTATTCACATAGCATTTGACACGGTAACGCGAACGCGATCAAAATGTTTGTGGTAACGTGAATTTTGCACTAAGCGCTCCGAATTCACGAACCGTGTCTTCAACTCAACGAACACGTCTCGTCACATTTAAATGCGTAATTCAAAATAAATGAAGCGTTATTCTAGAGTTGTAATCCCCTTCTTACAATGTACATCAATTTGCTGAACGTTTCCCGAATTCGGGGTTTAATTTAAATTTATGCTAATCGGGACTCTTCCGTTATACTCCTTTTTGGTTGTTTTGGAGAATCAGTACGGTTATTGTAATTGGAATGGCTGTTTTAAAATGTTTTGACTCTAACACAGAAGTAATAACAAGAACTACATATAGAATTGCTATCATTCGTAATTCCTTCCAGAAGCAATGTCGCCGCCTTTTCCCCTCCACTTGCACACACGCAAAAGCACTACGCAATCACGCACACAAAAATACTAGTGTATTACACACTGACGAGTTTCCGCAATCACAAATGCGGCAAAACACCATTTTAGAACTGAGTCACAATTCGTGCACTTTTAGCGTACGTTACAAGGGACCTTGTACCTAAGGTCAAGCGACCATTCCAATTCTATATTTTTTTATTTGTACTGTGATCCCCACTAGGGCAACACTGGGTTAAAAATAAATCCTCATGTGAAGTTGTAGCCTGATTTTTTCTTGTAATTTGTATGTTAAACGCTGTAAAAACTGCCTTACAAACTTAAGCAAGCAACCTGTTAATAAAATTGTCATGACCGTAAATTTTTTAAGTAATGTGTTACTCTCACGTCATCCTAAGTTACATTTACACTTACAGTGATATGGCTACTTTTGAATTACCTATAACCTTTAAAATTAGCTCGTGTAACACAAATAAAATAACGACTATTCCGTCGAAGCATCTCGTTTGCCCGAATTTCAATTGCCATGCATAACCGTACCTATCATTCATTTGCCCGAAAGCGTTTTTTTCTGCAACCGTCAGGTATTTTTATAGATTGTTCTATAACAATACATTTTGAATAGTTCACAGTTTCATAAAGAAAGCTTTTCAGACAAATGAACGCATTATGGCAAGTGATACAATTATAATTTATTGAATCAGGCGTTACTTTGCGGAGGTCCATATTTATGAACTAAAAAAAAAAAAAAAAAAAAAAAGAAGTTTTTAGTTGATACAATTATGCGAATTGAAATTTGGACAAACGACAACAGGACCTTTCTTTTCTATTCTAAAATAAGCAACGGTCAATTTACTTCATTTTCTAAACTGTCGTTTTCTTTTCAGATAATCGGCGTGATATCAGTGTTCTTCATATGCGTCTCCATCATATCGTTCTGTTTAAAAACTCACCCAGACATGAGAGTGCCAGTGATAAAAAATTATACAGTGACGACCGCGAACCAGACAACGAGCTGGGCTCTGGACAAAGTGCAGACGAACGCTCACATCGCGTTCTTTTACATAGAGTGTGTGTGCAATGCGTGGTTTACCTTAGAGATCCTCGTTCGCTTCATATCCTCCCCTCACAAGTGTGAATTCATCAAATCGTCCGTCAACATCATCGATTACATCGCCACAATGAGTTTCTACATCGATCTCATCCTCCAGAAGTACGCTTCTCACGTAGAGAACGCGGACATCCTCGAATTCTTCTCCATCATACGAATCATGAGGTTGTTCAAACTGACGCGGCATTCGTCGGGTCTCAAGATCTTAATCCAGACCTTCAGAGCTTCAGCAAAGGAACTCACTCTGTTGGTTTTCTTCTTAGTGCTTGGTATAGTAATCTTTGCCAGTTTGGTGTACTACGCTGAGAGGATACAGACGAATCCTCACAATGACTTCAACAGCATACCGCTGGGGCTATGGTGGGCCCTGGTTACCATGACGACGGTGGGGTATGGAGACATGGCGCCGAAGACCTACGTCGGGATGTTCGTGGGTGCGCTGTGCGCTTTGGCTGGTGTAAGTATTATGGAAAATTCTACAGCGATATCAAATTAAATTAACACTGTTGAACACAATTAATTTGTTAGAACTTGTGTTTTATTCTGTTTTTTGTACAATAAAGTGTTTACTTACTTACTTACTTACTTAAGACATTACTGTTTTTAATGTTTTTTTTTTAAATGTACTGTACTTGCAATAAGTATCTTTGTCACGCTTTGAAAAGCATTTTTTAAGAAGAACGCTATTGGAAGAGAAGTGTCCTTATTGTACAGAAATTTGAATGACAATTTTATCTTTTAACTCTCTTGCAATAACATTCAGTTTTGAATAGCAGAAAATTTTGGACCACGCATAGTAATATAGCTTATGGAAAGCCCTTCAGTACTGTATGATTGGCAACTCTGTCAATGCATCTGATGCCACCGGCCGCGCACCGCTCCCCGCCTGCGGGCTCGCAACGCCGTTCCTATTTCAAACATTCCTAAGGGCATATCCTGATGTTTTTATTAATGGGACCACGCCACTCTCTTCTGGTCTTAGTTAACCAGTTGATAAGACACCTGTCTCTGAACACACAGGTGCTGACGATAGCTCTTCCCGTGCCGGTCATCGTGTCTAACTTCGCCATGTACTACTCACACACACAGGCGAGGGCCAAACTGCCCAAGAAACGGCGGAGAGTCATCAACGTCGAGCCAACGAGGCCTCCGATGCGTAAGTTAAAAAAAAAAGCGAGTTTATCGCACTCGAAACCGCTCGGCACCGAATCGGCGCCGCGTCACCTCATTGGCTCGCCGTCAAGCAGGTGTCGACCATTACGCAAGCGCGTAACGGAAACGACTCAGCACCTCCGAGGTTTCAGCGCGGCTACGGCTGGGCGTCAGCGTGCTTAAAGCGACTCGGCGTCTGGGCAAATCGTGGGGCGTCAACGGTGTGTCCGCGGGGGTACCACTGGTATACCGTCGGCGAGGCACGAACGCGGCGGCAGCCCGACATAAGCGCGATTACCACGAGTTACCCATGCGCCGTTTGCGGTTCACCAGCTTGAATAGAGGCGAGGCAATGCTGTTCCGATGCCGATATGAGTGCGTTACGGTACGGAGTTTTTTAATATTTAATGTTTATTTGGGCACAAACGGTCCAATACTACTTACATTATAATGAATTACATGAATCATCAACCAACAAAGTTGCCACAGCTTACAAAGAATACTGAATGGCTCGGTTGGAGGCGGTGCAGATCCGCTTACTTACTGAATAATAATTTTGATTTCAAGCAATCGAAAATGAAGGCCACGAAACAAAAAATGTAACAGCCAGCTTTTGAGTTTACAACGGTTCACTCCCAATCGAGAAACTCATTTGCTCTCTCACCAACTTCAAACAAAATGAACTTACAAACATCTGCTGTCTGCTACAGAAGCGTCAGCTGCAATTATTTAAAAACAAAGAAACAACTTTCCTTTCGTTGAAAGCTTGTAAAGAAAATACACGAAGCGTTTTTCGTTTGTTGCCCATTTAATGGTGTTTTGTTTGTCACTTCTTAATTGAACGAGTGTATGTATGCGGGTTCTCGGTGTCAAGAGTATTGTACTCGTATGTATGTGGCCGTCAAAATGTTTGGTTAACGTTGATCCTGAGGTTAGTGACATAAAAACAATTCTAAAGTTTGACCATGAGCAGAATCTGTTCAGAGGCTACCAGGATCCATATCTGGAGAGAATAGGGGGGGCACCGACTATGTCAATAGTACTTTCTCATATAAGTGCGGAAACTGTGTCATTTTGCACGAATCTCAAGGTATCAAGACTCGAGACGTGAGGCGAGGAACTAATTGGGATGAGTGAAAATAACACTTCCGCACGTGTACCACCAAAGGATGTGTCGTTTTGCCAAAATTTACATACATTTGCGAAAAAATTACAATGAAACCAAAAGCGGTGCGGGAGGCCGGTGAGCCAGGCGCGAGCTTCCCTATCCTCCTCCGCCGGCGCCCGCGGTGAGGCCAGAGGTCGAGCATCTAACGGCACATTGGAAAAATAAAAAGCACTACTGCGCAAAATCCAACTTTCCGCACGATACACAGCCACAAAAAGTATGTATGTATGTATGTATGTATATCTCTTTATTGCACATAAAACAAAAGTAAAAGAGAGTAAAAGTACCACTAATGCCTGCCTAATGCCTGATAGAAAGTGTACCTAGATGAGACCAAACGTGTAAGGAATGTAACGTTTAACGTTCAAGAACAGTTCATTCATTTTAATCTTAAAGAGACCTAAATTGTAGCTGATTGTATATTTTCTTAAAGAGATTATAAAAGATAATGAAGTTATCTTAACTTTGAAATCCGTATTAAAATTTGTAGCTATAAATTTGTATAAATATTATTATCGGATAAAGTTGAACTGAAATTCTGTTCTCAACAATATACCTTGGAAATTTAATACCTTGAGCCTTTTATCGAGTTTTCTTCGTCGCTGGAATTTAAATTCGTCTGAGAAATATTTTACAGTTCGTAATCATGTCTGATTTTATTAAGATGGTATGCTTTAAAGTCGGTTTATTTCGAGCCGAAACCATAGTACGGTATTTCTTTTTATTTGACGACCGAATTTATGGTTAGAGACCCTGACTATGAAGCTTGAGGTCCCGGGTTCAAAACCCGGTCGGGGCAGATGTTTGTATGATGTTTAATATGTATATAAGTATGTATTTATCTATATAAGTATGTTTATCCGTTGTCTAGTACCCATAGTACAGGCTTTGCCTAGTTTTGGGACTAGGTCAATTGGTGTCAAATTGTCCCGTGATATTTATTTATTTTTTATTTATTTATTTCGCTATGTCGTATTACTATTTTTAAATCATCAACTTTTTGTTCAGTGTAAAAGGCATGTCAAATAGCCACTAGGTAAACATCAATTCATTATCATCATCAGCATTTTTTACGTCCCACTGCTGGGCACAGGCCTCCTCTCAGAATGGGCCCGATGCGGATTGGGAACTTCACACACATTATTCTTCTCAGGAGTGTGCAGGTTTCCTCGCGATGTTTTCCTTCACCGAAAAGCTCACGGTAAATTACAAATGCAATTGCGCACATAAATTCCGAAAAACTCAGAGGTGCGAGCCGGGGTTTGAACCAACAGCCCTCTGTTTGAGAGGCCACAGGTCAAACCACTAGGCTATCACGGCTATTGAAATAGGCTATTAAAAAAATACAATATTAGGAGCAGGGCTTAAAATTCTGCCGAAAAGCGGGAAAATCTTTGTACTGAAACCTCGGTGCGCGAATCCGTCTCGCACTTGGTCGGTGTTGCTAGCAACACAAAGTTTATTTCCCTCATGCTGGCAAAGGATGTTTATAGCTCTATGCTATGCATACTCTATGGGAAGCGTGGCTTCCGTCTTGTCTGTTGATATAGCGTTAGAGCGCCATATTTTTTATGTGTGCCCTAAAAGGCGTGTTTAATTAATTGATACAATAAAAGTCGGTTAACAGAAAACGTGTGTGAATCAACTCCACAATAGCAACCTACAGTCCACGCTCGAAACAGTCGGTTCTTATTTTTATTTAAACCATGTCTTTTTCTACAGGGGCACCAGGCGCTCCCGGCGCTCCTGGGGCGGGACCCATGCCACCTGGTATGGGGCCCCAAGCCGTTAACCGCCGGATGAACGCCATCAAAACCAACCACCCGAAGGACATGATGGGACCTAACATGGGTAAGATCTGGAATAAATGAGACCAAGATGAGACTTGCAATGATACGCAATGCGAATGTAAACAAATTATGTTAGTTATTACTAATTTTAAGATAAATTTATTCCAACAATTGATGAAATAAGATAAAACTTTCAATGATTGTAAAATAATATAAATAATAAAAGATCCGATAATTATGACCTTAGATACTAGAATTTCCAACCAAACTTCCAAATCATGTGATAAAGCCTGGCCATCTATTTGCCACCATGTTTCGGAATTTTTATGGAACTAATTAGACTGGCATATTTTTTGTGTGACTGGCAAAGTCAAAATGTCCGTCACACAATTTGTTCTTATATTATCAAAAATTAATAAATTGAAGTAGGTAATGATTAATTGTCTACTCAAAAAATGACTCAAGCAAAAACGAAATAGAAATATTATTATTGATGTCTAGACGTATTTCGCCGTAAGAAAACTTGGAAAATTCGTAAGTGTTTTGCTAAAAGACAACTGACTAGTGACACGGCGTCGATTATCGTAGTAATCGATGTCACTATTTTATTGTGAGATTATAATGGTAAATCTAATGTAGTTCTATGAAATGCCAAAATCAGGATAAATCTCAATGACCATCAGATTCGGGACGATGACGTGACGAGGATGACGTCGAAATTCATGTCACTGTCAGGGTTACTATTACAAAAACAGATAGACCTTGGAAAATATTGATCCGGCTTTACTAAAAAAAATTCTACTAACAATTCTGAAGAAGTTAAATCTGAAGAACTGGGTCAAGTTGTGAAGGACCCTTAAATATAAATCCGTTTTTAAGCACAACTTCCGAGACTGCACTCGGCATGGAAATGAAAAAGTTGAAGAGCTTGCGAAGTTTCTTTTAAAAAGTTTTTTTAAGTGTATTGGATTGAGCGTTCTAAAAGTATTTATGGCTAACTTACTCGGCATTATATTTCTCTTATTCGTAGGTAAAATGTGACGCAAATTCGTCACTTGTCTTTAAATAAAAGTTTCAGGATATCCATCGTTGTCTACATAATGATTTTTGTGATGGTCCTAGATACATGTTCAATATTCACATAGAAAGAGCACTAAATGTGTAACTTTACAGTGACCTAAGAGACAGGCGCAATAATAAGCCCACTTTAGATTAATAATATGTTGATTACACTAACAGACAGTTTTAAATGCTTCTAGGCTCTTTACATTATAATAATTTATTTTCACCGAGATAATAATTGTCCAAGATTTTTTTGAAGCTGCAAACGCACAAAAAAAGAGAATCGGATGAAAAATGCCGCGTAGAGCACTTATTACATACAAGTAGTGGCCGACCGAACTTCCGGAACGTCCTAGTTTCGTCAAAAACTGGTTTCGGTTTAGTTTCGGTTTTGACTGGTATCCAGCCAAAATTACGGCCGAAAACGAAATTTTATTCGAGTGCATCGAGCTATGTAATGAGCGACGAAGTCTTATTTTACCGCGTCCGGGCTTCTGGTCGTGTCTTAACTTAACTAACTTTTGTTTTATTTGTGTCTGCGCGACATAACATTATATGGAAGTTTCATACTAGTTCAAAACTGAGACCAAAGCCGAAATTAGGTTTTGGTTTTGATTTCGGACGTAAAAAGTGGTTTCGGCCAGATTCTATATACAAGTACGAATATAATAACCGATACCACCTCCGCGTCTCCCCGCTATGCTTATCTGTGCGTTTGAAACTTTTGTGTGGTGCTCCCGATATTTTGATAGTCCACCCGTGATCATGATGCATGTAACAGCGTCGAAATATCGAAAGCTAAACACAAATCGAAATAACCCGGTGAAAATAAGTTTGATACACTAACAGAATTAAAAATACAAGACAAAAGTCCTGCTCATACTTCTAACATTAAGTTTGCATTTTGGATTAGTCCAAGCCCTAATTAACGTTTTCAGTTGCACTTAAGACTTATGCTTGTAAGTAAGCATTTTTAACTCAAGACTAATAATAATCAATAAAGCAGCAACATTCTAAAGTTAACCATAATAAACTAAATCTTAATTAGACTAATCTTTTAAACCAATTAAAACTAAAGTTTTTCCAGTCCAATTGACTATAGTGAACAGTTTAAAGCTGGAAACGTTAACCCTAATAATAACTCGTCCAAATGTAAAATACTCACAAAACTAACTGTAGCTTATGCAATGTAATCCTCCACAGATGGTGATCGTAGCGAGCTTGAAGCTATGATTCAAACGACACCAAACAACTGCAAAAGAAAAAATCTAAGCATGCTTTAGAAAGCATACACATTGGCGCCGTCGGAATCCCGAAGGCTTTCTATACTAACGCCTACACCCACGGAAATAGCTCACAGGAATGCTACCGAATAGACATCACTAATCATTAATCTCATAATCATTGCACAAAAGGTCTTCAAGCAGCACCAAAGGAGCCGACTATGTCCTTTCGCTTCGCCTGTGACATGGAAGGTTCGAGCACTTGACATTCTTGGGTTGTATGACCCTGTCCTGCGCTAGTCTGCTTCCCGCTTATGTCCATCAATGTTGTCGTAGACACCTGTAGATTGAGCTTATTAATTAATGAGAGAGGGAAAGAGTAAGCGCTTATAATTATATTCCTGATCACTGATCACTTCTTCTAAATAGTCGCTTTTTATAACAAGTTTAACTGTCAGCAATGAAAAGACTATTTATTTAGAAGTGGCCAGGTTGTGATACTAGTATGCGATCTTTGAGTTTCTAAACTGCTCGTTGACATTTTATGTGTTCCATTGGTGTCAGTTGGGATCTGTTTTTAAGTTTGTTTCCGTTGCCTAGAGTTTCATTGTGTTTCTAGTGACCTTATTTATTTTCAGGCAACAATCACCAACCAGCAATCAAAAACAACATTACTCCAGTCGCTTCAGACACACCCAACACTGCGGTACACTTCCTATACATATATACAAGCTTCACACTAAACGCCTAACACGGTCGTTTTACTGTTACAAGGTAACATCTTATAGGGTTAAATCCCGCCGGAGAACCTTGTACAAGTGAACGCGACAGATATTATTTGATAGTTTTTACATGACATCTTTCTTCTTAGAGTTACAACTTTATTTACATAATAAAAGCAATTTACAATGACATTAAATCTAAACTTAAACTAAATAAACTACAACTTAAAACTAAATTAAATCTAAATAAGGCCCCCGTGGCATAGTGCCCAAAAGGCTGGCAGCGTTGCCTCGCTGAATAGCGATGCTGATTCTTTGAGAGAGAAAACTGCCAGCCCTTTGGTCACAAGTTGCATCAGTAGAGTAGTTTTAAGAAGTTAAACAAAGCTGTCATAATTATCCTATCAGATAATACTACCTTTACTGTTTTACTGTTTACTGTATATTGTCCTGTGTATTTACGTCGTTACATGTCGTATTTAGTCAATGTGTCCTATATATATTTAACCCCAATCTTTAACCGACATTAGTCTTTCAATATTAGCATCTAACAGAGTTTCCTTTCGATGTCCAAGTAATAGCATGTCAGCATGTTTCTTCAAATTGCGTGGTCGTGATGCAAAAATGAAATTACTTATTGTTACTTATAACTTCTTATTCCCTGCAGTTGCGAGCCTGATGCCCGGTATGGACTTATCAGTCACCACACGACTGACTCCGAGTCCTCGTGACATGAGCCCCGCACTAGCCATAGCTCTTCCCATGATGAAATCCGTCAACATAGTCCCAGCCCAGTGCTTCGACAACATGGCTTTCCATGAAGCTGAAGACAAATCTGACATAAGTGAGAAAGATGAAAGTTTTAGCAAGCGGTCCAGTCGCCAGGAATCTTTAGAAAGCGATAATACTTTGAGAGTAAATAACTACAAAAATGAAAGATATATGAGCAAGGGTGTGGAAGAAAGAACAGATGCAAGAACTCCGCTTCTACGAGATCATAAGATAGAATCGCTGGATGAAAACAAACTTCGTGAGAGTAAAGCCGAGAAGAGAAAGTCCTCTGCTTCAACATAACACTTAATATTGTAAATAATAATGCTACTGCTATTTTAAACATTAAGGGAGACCATTGAAAATCTTTTACCGTCACACTTACAGACGTAATTCAAATAAGTAGTATGCTGGTAAACCAATAACATAAGCAATATGTCACTGTTAAAATCATAATTTTCTTACAAACTATTCCAAGGTAACTTATAATTTTTACAGTAGGTAATATCATCTGCAGATTGTTCAAGTTCCTTTACATCTTTATTTTGAACGTTTCTGATATTGTGACGGTATATTTTCAAATGGTCTGACCTATTCAACGAGACCAATAGAACTAAGAATGTTTTAACTAATAAAAGTTAAGATTTGTCCTCTTCATACTGTTAAAATAGTTCAGAGCAACAACGTATGGCATGCAATGCAGAGTAACCAAAAATATAGTAAGGCCCTGTTTAATCATTCCGATAAACTAATTTAACGTAGAGCACTCTCTCACGAGTCGTTGAGTATGCACCAGACTGTGAGCTGGGGAACAAAATATAGGTCAGCCTGTCAACCAAACTGTTATTGTCATACTCCTGACATAAGTAGATTCCTGTGGCAGTGTAGTGACATGAGAGAAAAAAACCAGCAATGGGATAGCCGTACTGAGCGAGGCAGGGAATATCCCATTGGTGGATTTTCCCTTCCGCATCGTTACTCTACCGCTGGAACCTACAGAGTTAGCTATATGGCTAAGTATGATTTAACTTAGAGCTAACCGACCCGTGAGACAGGCATAGATTGTACAAGTATAACGCGATACCGGAGACTCGATGTTGCCTTCGTATCCAGTGCTAAGTATTGAAGTTAAAATTTTATAAGTTGAAGCATTCAAGGCCGTGATAGATGTAAGTTAGCTAAGAGGTGCTTTAAGCACCTGCGATTTACACATACGTATGATTATTAGTGTAGATGCCTATCACAAACTAGTGTTAATGTTACATACCTTTATACATATACCCAACACCCGCGATCGACTGTTTTAAATAAAAACAAATATCAAATAAAATAAAAACAAGTCGTTACCTACATCGCTGTATTTAACTTTCGATACGCGCCTTTGTATCAAAAATCTGATTTGAGCTAACGCGATTCTCCAAATCGTTTTGTCAGGTTTATTAACGCGGAAGCACTCTTAATTAATTTCCACTCGCCTCTCATTTCACGGCGTCCAGTTTTGTTTGAAATAAACCTAACGGGCGTCTGCACGAAATTCCAATTTAACATTTGGTCGAACTCCCCGAATGTCAGCTGTTTTCCAATTTTTATTTGCGTGCGGCGAAATGTTTGCTTGCAAACATTTTATAGGTGTTTACCAAAAATACCGTTGCGTTATTGTTGTAAGGGTTTTGTGGATTTATTGTTTTGACCTTCCCAATTTGAAGCGATTTGAAACGGAAATTTTGGTCGACTCGTCAAGTGTTGCATTACAATGAGAAGTGAAGACCCTTTTCACAGATACGTGGTGAGTAGTTTGCGTTAATTTTTTGAAGCAAATATTCATGAATTCATTTGTGACTGAATTAAACATTCACTAAACATTTTTTTATCTTTCATAAGAAATTGGAAGGAAATGATCTTACGTTACTACAAGTAAGTACCAGTTTCATCAATTTTCAAACATTTATTTAAAACAGTCGACTGAGTCTAGTCTTTATTGTTGACCAGAATTTGGTACCATTAAAATATTTCAAAAGTCTA
Organism: Clepsis dumicolana; assembly: GCA_963691665.1. Taxonomy (NCBI): domain Eukaryota; kingdom Metazoa; phylum Arthropoda; class Insecta; order Lepidoptera; family Tortricidae; genus Clepsis; species Clepsis dumicolana. The sequence continues at coordinate 1,555,655 of OY829519.1, read as the reverse complement.
GTTGAATTCAAATGTTATCTTGCATACGTTTCCAGTCCATTAGTGAAACATTGTTTTTGGAAGCTTTGTCAGTAAAACAAATAAAATATTTAGCCAAAAACAAGAATACCTAATCAAGTCATTCGCTGCAAACCTTAAACCGTAAAGTCGAAAGAAGACGGTTCGCGAGAGAAGTAAAGAAAGTTTTTCTATAAATAATTAAAAAACAAATGTATACAATGTTTTGGACACTGACAAAGCATCCAGGGACAGTCCAAATAAGTTAACAGGTTACAGTGTACATAATAAAAATATAGCGTTAACGTTTTTGTATCTCAACAGTTAAAATATAAATCACTAGATGCACATATCATTGGCACTCTTTCATTCTTGGTGTTATTTTACATGTAAATAGATATAATAATTATAATTGTAATTAATACTAAGGGTAGATAGATGTCAACCAAGTTACGTTGCTTTTAAAATAAGCGCAAAAATGTTCTAATCGAAGTTTGTTTTTGTTGCAAAATCAAAATTGAACGACGGAAAATTAAAAGTGTACGTCACAACTCAGGGACCCTTGATGTTTTTATAAAATTGTTGTTTATTAAGAAGTATTCAAAAACAATACCGCTTGTGTTTTGATATAATTTAAAGCGTAACGAATATTTGTTTTCTGATTTTTAATTCTACGCATAAAATGCAATAATTTAAAAAATAATGTTATGTAGATAGCACGATACTGTTTATAAAAAAATATTTGTATATACTTTTAGGCTTGTAATATGATTTGTATAATTTTTACGAAGATTATTTAAACCTGTACCAATTAGTGTGAAATGAATTACTTAGATCTCTTAGTGATAATCAATAAAAATGTTTTATGGACGTTATTAGTTTGCCTCGAGATCGTTTAGTAGGAACCTTGGAGCTAGTGGACCACACAAGAAGTGCTCGTGAACTTTTTGTTATTTTAAATAAAGTACTTGGCCATTTTGTTACAAAATAATAATATACCTACACGGCAAGTTTTGATGCCATAAAGATCTGAAAAATCAAGAATTACGAGTCGTCATCATCATCATCACGTCCTGTTATCCCTAATCAGGGACGTAGGGTTCTCAGCATTTTACTCCATTTGGAACGATCCTGCGCTATGACCTCCAGCTCTTGCCAGCTCATGCCCAGGGATTGGATCTCCTTTTCGAAGAATTACGAGTATTAATCTGAAAAATCAATAATACTGAAGAGTAGTTCTGAAATGCGCAATTCAGATAAAAGAGATTTTTTATAAATCACGAGAACGTGGTTTGAAAATCATTGAATAATAAGAAATAATAAGAATTCTTAAAGGAACGGATTGCTGAGCAATTACATAATTTGAGTTCAATTCAAAATAAGATTATTAGTTGAATCATTTTTGATGTTATAATGATTGATAAAAGAAATACATAAGGCCTACAATCGGGAAATATGCCCAAAATCTAGGCTTTTATACGAGATACCTACGCACAAAGGGTAAGGAACACCAAAGGAATGGTACTTAACAATTTTAACTCTCACATTTGTATGGAAAAATTGAATATAATTATACACTAACAATTTGTATATGTCACGCCGACAAAGGCTCTATTACCTTCGACTGTCAACGACACGATTTACTGTTAAAAGATATTATATTATTATTTTTTTTTTTTTTTTTTGCTATTGATTAATTAAGTACCGAAGTTTCAAAATATTTTGATTGTTGATGTTTATTGTGACAAAACCATTTTAGTTTTTTTCCGACTAGAAATCTCACACTATTAATATTTTGTAAAGCCGTTTCACAATACCGACTTCATCAGTTTTCTGTTCGCTATGGCTACCTTTTATTTTATTACAGTTTTTTGCAATTCCATTGTACATTTCATTAGTATGAAATTATGAGACTATTTCACTTCTCGGGTAATCTCTACCTCTCCCATATTCTGTAAATTCTAATACCAAATCTCAATATTTGTTTCTGTGATGTGAAGACATTCTTTTAAAACGTTATTAGTTACGCACAAACCCATTTAAATAAATTATTAATAATGGTAAAGTATACTTATTTTGATTCGGTTTCTAATCGGAGAACGATTGTTGCGAGCAATGCTAGAATAAGGCTTCACAGCGAGTAAACAGGGCTTGTATCTAACTGTATAGCATCTATATAATATATATATACATATACAATTTTAAACAATACAAAACAAATTATTTGAAATATTGTTCATTAAACATGTGAAAAGTATCTCTGTGTTTTATTTACCTAATGCATTACACTTAAACTTTAACAAAACAACTATGAAAGGCATTCGACAAAATTACTTCAAGCCTGTTGTCAATTCTCTAAGCAAATTGCTTTTTGTTAAAAGATTTTTTTATTTCACAATTTTAGTTACGTTGATATTTAAAATATTATCCTCCAACTCCTAACCGTTAAGGAGTTGTACCTTCCATCATCACCTCATCAACACGAGATGATGACTACCAGACGCAAGTACTTGAATAGCTTTCGAAAATATATGAAACACATGATACGTCCCTATAAGATTTGAGGGTTGCCTTCCATTTCCCTGGGATTCCATCATCAGATCTCAGACTTGGTAACAATGGGACCAACCAAAAAGTATACCCTTTCAAACAAAAAAAGATTTTTTGAAATCGGTTAAGCCGTCTTTGAGTAATCGGGGAACATACATAAAAAAAATAAAAAAAATATTCCGACGAATTGAGAACCTCCTCCTTTTTTTGAAGTCGGTTAAAGAACATTACCTGCACATTTTTCTTGTTAGTGCTTTACCCTACAGAATTATTTTCTTACTTTAACTTGCTACTGGAAATAATAATCTGAAAGGAACGATATCAAAAAATAAATACCTTAGATATTTACAACGTGGTGTTACTCAAGGTTCAGCCCTAGGTCCCTTGTTACTCTTCCGGTAATTGAACAACCGCTAGATTTCCTTTCATTTTAACTTTTGCTTACACTCGTATTGTCAGGTTACATTGTTCAATAATATCTTCTATCTACTCTCGTCAGCCAGTATTAAAATTGTAAAGGGCTTCGTCCCTTTCTTATTACTGCCGACCTTTCACATTCTACGCTATAATGGTACATAATCACAAGGGTCCTAGTAAACAACCCTAATTTGGGTTTCAAACCCTATTAATTTTGACTGCTTCGCTTGAAACGGCCTAGGTCGTTAAAATGGTGATATAAATTTAAATAATTCACCACAGAACCCATTTTTTATATTTAATGCCTCACGGTACGGTGTGTGTTCTTGCACAAAGGTTCAGATAATTAAGCTCGTTAATATTATTATTATACATTTCTGAGGACCATTTTGACCCATTACTTACCCCATTGTAATAAATTTAAATTAATTCGCTTAAAATAGGAACTTTGCTTTAAATTTAAGAAGCGTAGCAAAAATCTAGAAAATAAATAATGTCTTAATGTACCCGCGGCTTCGCTTCCGCGTCAGAACTCCTTATCCCTTGAGAATTTTGCAGTTTTTTTGGGATCTTCTCCCTTGTCTTCGTCATGCAAAATTTCAGCTTTCTAGATCCAATAGTTTGGACTGGGTGTTTATGAGTCAGTCAGACAATAAGTTAGTTTGTTTTTAACACAATATTAATAATTAAAAACAACCAGCGTTACAACGAGATAAGTAGGTACTCAGTTCAGTAAAGCTCGATGCCGCACGTCATAATAAGTACGTCATTGACAAATAAGACATTATTCAACTCTTTAGTGTCATATTCTAGATGAAAGACTTTAAAACCTCTACAATAACTCTCGTTCTTCGAAACGTCATTTTATACTAAAATGTTATGACGTAACAAAATATCATTTTTCAAATGAAATCTCTCTTCTTTTTCTGTTTAACGACCTGGCTCAAAATTGCACATTGTTAAATTCAACAATGTGGGGTATAACAGCTTGAGCTCCATTGTAACCACCTTTCTACCATATCTTATCTTCCAGTAAAAGGGGATTTCCATCGGCTCAAGTCTAAAGTTAATCCAAGATTGATAAATCCTCTTCCCCAGCCATCTGTTATACGTCTTCAGCCGTAACCTTCTTGGGTTTCAATTTATTAATTTCTATAGACTGGGGACCATTTTCAAGTGCTATTGTTAAAAAATATTGTAAATTTGGTTTACAACTTATTTTTTAATAAGTGAACAATTTGAGGGATTTTATTAAATTTATGATAAATTTAAGGAATTACGGTCATAAAAAAGAGTTTACTTTACTACCAGGCGTATTAATAATAATAACAAAGATCCATCCGAAAATTACTGAGTAAACCGATTCGAAATTCCACCAAAGATACAAAAACTGTAAATTGATGAGTTTTTTTTAAATACCTACGGTCAAATTCACATTATATCATACTGTTGTAAATAACGACAGGTAATTGAATGTAATAAACGACATTCATAACAAATATCGTACCTAATTACAGTTTGGCCGCTAACTTCACAACTTAACAGCTAGATCCGCTTTTGGTTATTTCTGCTGAAATTTACCTATTTTAAGGCAGAATAGCCATTATGGTAAGTATAAGAATTAGTTTCATATGGTTCTACACCCGTCCCATGCGCTTCAAATGGATACAGCGAACGAGCCAATAGAGTAGTCTAAAACGTCCCAATTGCCATCCTCAGAGTAAGTTTAGTTTAGTATTTATTCGAATAAATGTAAGTCTGAAAAACCTGAAATAAAACAAAAACCGGCCAAGTGCGAGTCGGACGCGCACGAAGGTTCGTAGAAAGATTTTAACGCTTTTCCCCAGTGTTTTAAGAAGTCCAGTGTTAGCTGAAACCCTGCTCATAAGCAAAATGTACGCAGTGTGGGGTCAATTTACATTGGTGTGCAAAATCTACAGACAGACATAAAATTTTAAGATTTTGAGACTTTTGAAGTGGTTGTGCTATAAGAGCTACCTTCATACCAAATTGCAAGTTTCCAGGACAACTGAAAGAACCCTTTAGGTTTTTGGAAATCGGCAATTTGTATGGAAAAAAGGTTGATTTTTTCACAGCTTCAAGGGACCGCAGGCTCGAGTATTGATATTAATTTCAACATGCTACCTCCACGCGTTACAGAGAAAAAGGGTCTTGACAGACAGATGGACAACAAAGTGATCCTATAAGGGTTCCGTTTTTTCCTTTTGAGGTACGGAACCTTAAAAAGGGAGAGTAATTCTGCCAGTCAGTATACTCAGTCCCTACCATCGTGCGTTAGCAACTAATGTGGCGAGTTTATCACTACCGCCTCCCACTGGTCAAGATATTTGCTACAAAGGAAATTGTAATAAATGAGGTCAAGATTAAGTTGGCATGGTTCTACAATGTTAGTAATAGGAATGATTTTTACAGCTACGAGTAGTTCAGAAGTAAATTAAAAGTAAAACTATATATCAATTTCACACTATCGGATGATACTAAAAGTTAGTGATAGAAGTCATTGTGATAAGGTAAAATGACGCAGTGCCTGGCACTGATATTGCCCCAGCAGTTGGCACCTCCAACAGGCAAACAGGATATCAAACATTGGCCAAATCAAGCTTTTATCATTTTACTGGAAGTGACACCCGACCTTTAGATGATCTTCTTTAAAAATGTATTTCTGAGCAAGATTTTGCTGTTAAAAGGTGAGTTCGCGTTTCAGCTCAGTTGAAAGTCATTCTGAATTCGTAGTCCCATCACTTTATATCAAAAGGTATGAGTTAGTAGATAGAGAATGATTGTGATGGAGCCTAAAGTATTTAAAGTCGCTGATTGTCGACTACTGGATATGAAAATTACTAGATGCATCACAACTAAACTCTCGCATCAGACTTCTGCGGTTAGTAGTTACAAAGTCAGTGCCTATTCTCTGCAGCGTTTTGTATCACGCTTATAATCACATACAAATTTATTGCGAATTAAGAAATTGAAAGAAACTGAAACATCACACGACTCTTAAAATTAAATTAAATTAATTTTTGGTTTCCTATTTTAGGCTACTTTAAATCCCCGAAGCAAAAAGAGGGGGTGTTGTAATGTTACTTTTTGGAAATTCTCTGTTATATTATTATTATTTGAATCATACTTTGCTACTGTTAATTTATCATTGTTCTTTGATCATTGTATGTTTTGTAATGATTAAAGTTTTCATTCTATCAACGGAGCAAGATTAGATTCCAAGGTATTTCCTAAGTCGTGACCTATAGGAAACCAAATTCATTGAAAAACATTTGACTTTGGTAGAATCGAGCCCCATAATGCAAAAAATGCGTACGCATTTGTTGATCCTGTGCTAGGCAAAATATACTATCTATCTAACATACAATGACAATGCAAAGAAACTACTACTACTACCTATCTATCTATCTAGGTATGTCATGACATTTATAACTTTCATGTATGTAATACTGAATCTCTCACGTCTTTGTCTTAGAAATACACGTTTTTTTTTTGTTTTTTTTTTAGTTTTTAAATTTATCGTGGTTAACATTATCCTGAGCGTATAATTTTTAACTTTCGGTGATAAAATAAGCACCATCATATTTCTTGTTCTGATCCCGCCGTGGCCTCACAATTCGCAACAGCTTCCCAGAGTCGTTATTAAAAAAGTTTTCCCTCCCATCGAAGGGTTGTGCACAAACATTGGGGCCAACATTTACAAATATAGGGGCCAACGTGCGCAAACATTATTATAAGAAGTTAATGTTTCTTTAGTTACTTTAATGCTTCTTTATTTTGGTTAACTTGATAAGCACAATATCTTTTCATCTCTAATACATGGAAAGTGAGGCCTAATAGGTATATGAATTTCACACAAGAAAGTTGAACATCAACGAAAGTGGCCCTCCAAAGGAAGTGGCCATTCAGGGATTGTGGCCGATCAAGAAATGTGGCCGTAGTTGACCGATACTGTGTCTATTCGTAAGCAGTGCTTTTAAAATGACAAAGAATCACGAGCCACTATGGAACGTTCGCTCAGTAAATTTAATGCTGTATATCTGGGTGTCAAGGGAGGAACGTAATATTGCGATAGAAGTTTATTGATGAATCATTATTTAAGTTATAAGACAGTACGCTGACGGTCATGACATTTTCGTGGAAGTTAAGTTCCATTCTTTTCCCTCCCATTTGTTCATGACCTGGTGTTTTGTTACAAACTTTCAGAAAATGTTCGCAGCAATTTGTCTGGAACTAAGTAATAAAACAACGGCAGGCAAGCAACCAAGTTTTTACAAGAGAAAACAAAACATTAAGACTTTATGAGCCTTTGCGAGAATTCTGCTCAGACAACTGTTAAAGAAAAACATGTGGAACGCTAAATAAATTATATCTATTTAACTTACCGTAGAAGATAAGCAAAACATGAATGTTTCTTCTAGTTTTACTCGCTAAACCTGCCGTTGTGTTCCGGTGTGGAGAGTAAGACAGCCGGTGTAATTACGGGTGTAAGGGGTTAACTGTATGTATAAAATGTGTGTTTCTTTTAAATAAAGTTAGTCTTTTGTCGGCACTCAAGTTGTTTACTTGTCACCCAACGATCCATCTCACATTTTTTTTTGATCCAGCTGGGTTGTCAGTTCCGCAGGCCCCACAGCTGCGGATGTAAGCTTCACGCTGGTCACGGTTGAAGGAGCGGCGGAGGTTGTACCGAACAATCAAGTCGGTTGATCATTTATTGTGGCACCTTTTGTACAATTTGTAGCAGCCATACATCAATCCGAGGGCCAAAAGTGCACAAATTACTGTCATAACGATGCTAATTGTCGACAGATGGAATTTCATTTCATGTAGCATGGCATCGTCGCTTCCAGCAGCGTTTTGGGTGATGAAAACATCTTCCTTTTCTATTTTGGACTTGCACATTTCTGGAAGAAATATTAATAAAGGAATGTACACTACTTTTGATTAGTTAGCAATCCGTACTTTACGCGGCATCGGCCGAACCCGACACCCGGCCTGGCGAGGTCGCCATGTGAGGTGGATCGTTGGGTGACAAGTAAACAACTTGAGTGCCGACAAACGACTAACTTTATTCAAAAGAAACACACATTTTATACATACAGTAAGGGGTTAACCCTTACACGGGCACAAGAGGCTTTTATTTCATCTTAGCTCTCCAGGTTGGCAGCACATCTGCAAACCCCCGGTTGCGGATGTCTACGGGCAGTGGTGATCACTGATCACTTACCACCAGGTGACCCACTTGGTCGCTTGCCTGCCTTATCGGTGTATATGTGTATTGTGTTAAGCAGAGGTCTAAGTGCCATACGAAATGAATGGTACAAAGACCTATTTACAGTGAAACTACGTTCCTTACGTTTATAAATGTTTGGAAATAAAATAAATAAAATAAAAATGTCGAAAGTGTTCTATTAGAATCGTTACTTTACACTGAGGCGTGTCCATGAAAAACGGTTGCGCCTCCAGATAATGCGACTCTCCATCTGTAGGAAATGTAAACCTGAACCTCCAATTAGAGGAGAGCGATGAATCTATAATTTAATGATTTTTTGTGTATAGGTAACTATGGAAGCCATTTCCGGAATAAATATATTCCATTTCATTTAATTTTGTTTTATTTCATTCCATTTCATTTAATTGCATTTCATTTCGTTTCATTTTATTTCATTTCATGCAAAAAGAGGAGTGTTATAAGTTTGACGTATATACCTATATGTTTGTTTGACTGTGGCGCCGTAGCTTCTTAACGGAAAGACTGGACACGATTTTCTAATTCGAAAGTTGGTTTCATATATTTGATAGTAACATCGCTACTTTACACTGAGACATCGCCCGAGGGTTAACTGGTAGAGATCCTTTTAAGGGATAAGTTTGCCTTTATATGAGGGATAAGTTGCTTTTGTTCTGTTATCTGTTATTATATGTTTTATGTGCGATAAAGAGATACGTATACATTACATACATGTCCCCATGAAAAACTGTTGCGCCTCTAGATAATGCGGCCCTCCATCTGTTGGAAATTTAAACCTGACCCTCTACTTAAAGAAGAGCGATTATTTTATAAGAAAAGATAAATACCTAGCTAATTCAATGTTTTTATGTGTATAACTATCGAAGTCATTTTTGGAATTAATATATTGCATTCCATTCCATTTCATTGAAATGTATTTCATTAAATAAATAAATATCATGGAACAATTGACACACTAGGCAAAGCCTGTACTATGGGTACTAGACAACGGATAAACATACTTATATATGTAAATACATACGTATATATATATATATATTAAACATCCAAAACCCGAGAACAAACATTCGTATTCATCATACAAACATCTGCCCCGACCGGGGATCGAACCCGCGCCGAGCCGCGGGGGGAGCCGCGGGGGGTTGAATCGCATTTCATTGAATTGCATTTCATTTCGTTATATTTCATTCCATTCCAATATTCCATTTCATTTTATTTCGTTTCGTGCAAAAGTAGTTGCTAGAAGTTTGACGTGTATATATGTCTGTCTGTAGCGCCGTAGCTTCTAAACGGAAAGACCGGACACGGTTTTCTGAATTGAAAGTTACTTAGTTAGTTTGATCGAGATACTTAGTTCTTAGCTAAGTACATCAAATTAAAAATGTGTTGAGGTGTCGGGATGTATTGGTAATTCGAGTTTGTGTTGCAGTTATGACAGGAAAAAGTTATTACTTACAAGCATTAGGTAAATATTGCTATGATATTTGGAACATTTTAAAACAGGAACGGTATTGCAAGCCCGCCGCGCGGCTCATATCGCTGGCACTAATTAGGTCCACAAAATTGGCAACAAAATCAGAGTGACGAAAAGCCCGTCCACACTATGCTTACAAGCCAATGAGAAGACATTTTAAGAAAAGCAAAGATTTTACAGAATAGCTTTGGATACAACGCAAACCTAACACCTGAGCTCAAACAGGCAGTCTTAAGGCCGTTTTCTGGAACGACGTCATTATATCAATGGGTACTTAATTCAATCGCTGTCCTTAAATAAGAATGATACCATAAAGTTTAAAACGATCCATTTTGTTTTCAATTTGAGAGGACAAAAGACATGGGTTAGCGTTAAAAGGGGATAGTTAAGGGATTAACTTTTTCCTTGTAACGGTAGAATATTAAGTTCATATCAAAATCCTAAATTCAAAATTTTATTCAGCAAATAGGCAGTTGAATGCTCTTTTACACGTCATTTTTTTTTTGAGTCTACCAGCGCTTTCGGAAAGACCATGATTGCCAAGAAGAATGCGCCGCAAGAAACTTGGCACAAAGTCATTTTTTCTAAAAACAAGTTACATTAACTCTTACAATACGTAACCACAGATAAATTACACAAAGAAACCTCACTCTATCAATAAAAAAAAATTAAGAGAAAAAAAGAATACCGTATTTCAGAAACAAGTCCAAAAAATAATTATTAGAACAGCAAAACCCTTTACTTTACTGGCACGTTTTAATTGAGCAGGAGATGTATGGTCTCTAGGTCGAATACCAACTTTTTGCTGAATGTACTATTTACACTGTCATCCACTTAAAATATTCATTCCGACTTTTTGTCGTCCGATCAAAGGAAGCGGGATAAATTTAACTTGCAAGATTTGACACACTAAAGCATCATACGAAGTACCTAAATGACAAGTTATTTAAACAAAAACTTGTAAAAATACTTGTTTTTTGTTTGTAACTTGTCTTTATTTTTGTATTTACTGTACAATAAAGCGTTTGCTCACGTACTTACTTAATACTCTAATGCATGGGTTCCCAAACTTTTTAATTTTGCGGCGCACCTTACATTTTTGTATTTCGTCCCGGCGCCCTGTGCCAAGTTTGTAGCTGTGTGCGTATACTGTAGATACAATGGCATCAATACGGCACCTAAGAGAAGAGAAAACAGAAATGTATCACGGCACCTTTGGGACTCTTCACTGCGCCCCAGGGCGCCGCGGCGCACAGTTTGGGAACCCCTGCTCTAATATAATAGCTTAAGTTTTTTAGGTAAAACATTAACTTGTTCGCAGATGTAAACAGCGCTATATCTCGTATCTGATAATTATGATTATTTTCCATTTGCAAAATACTCGAGAAAGCATTATTGGAGCGTAGTTGCGTAACTGTTTTGACACTCGTCATCGGATCGAAATGTCTATTTTTGTACGACTGTGACAGCTAGCTGTTTCCGATACCAACTGTCAGCCCATACAAAATGAACACGATGCCGATTGCGAACGAGTTAGACAATAACCATGCTGTTCCAAATTTCAAGTAGATAGCATTAGTGTGGCGACCTGGCGCCATCTGTCATCCAGTAGGAGTACCACTTTACGACATTCTAACGACTCCTAGCGCCATCTGTCATCCAATAGGAGTCGACTTACGACATTCTAACGACTCCTAGCGCCATCTAGTCATCGAACGTTCTCCGCTACATCACGCTGACGAAGTTTCTCAAGTCGGTTGCATAAATACAACTTCCAACTCTGTTTCATTGAACTGCGGTCCCCAGGCATAACATCTGCCTGGAGAGAGATCTCTCTATTCTGGTCATTCCCACAAGTAGTTCCCAAGATAACTAGCTATGCGGACAGACAGACAGACAGAGAGACCTGAGTCCCACCAGGGGTTCCTATTTACCATTTTGGTACGGAACCCTAAAAACTGAAAGTCCTTACAGTTATTCTGTGCAGCTAGTTGTAAAGCAGCGAACATCTATCAAAACCATAGCGACTCCTTTTATGTACCTACGAGTGAAGCTTATTGCAGGGTAAAGTGCACGAACGCATTCCTACGCAAAGATATGTGAAGCTTAGTGCTATGCATGTACTTACTTATCTGCATAAATCCTGTACTACAGAATCTTTTTTAGGGTTCCGTGCCTCAAAAGGAAAAAACGGAACCCTTAAAGGATCAATTTGTTGTCCGTCTGTCTGTCTGTCAATACCCTTTTTCTCTGGAACGCGTAGAGGTAGCATGCTGAAATATCAAATACTCAAGCCTGCGGTGCCTTGAAGCTGTGAAAAAATCAACCTTCTACGTCAACGCAATCAAAAGATACAGTCATTAAAAAGGCTATTTCCATACAAATTGCAGAAATCCGAAAACCTAAAGGGTACTTCCAGTTGTCATAGAAACTTGAAATTTGGTATGAAGGTAGCTCTTATAGCACAACCACTCAAAAAAAAGTATTAAAATCTTAAATATTTATGTCTGTCTGTAGATTTCGCAGACCAATATAAGTTGACCCCACACTGCACACATTTTGCTTAGGAGCATCTCAGGCTCTGCTATCACTGGACTTCTTAAAACAGTGAGGAAAAGCGTTAAAATCTTTTTACGGAACCCTCGTGTGCGAGTCCGACTCGCTCTTGGCCGGTTTTTTTTATACGACAAGGAAGGCAAACGAGTAAGTAGATCACCTGATGGTCAGTGATCACCACTGCCCATAGACACCAACAACCTCGGGGGGTTTTCATTTCGGATATGTTGCCAACCTAGAGAGCTAAGATGAAACCACCATAGATTCATAAAGTTATACCCCTAATGGGGTGAAAAGGGGGGATATAGTATAGGAAAACATTGTGTTAGAACTTGTAGTAGAAACAAAAGGTTGGGCATGATGAAAGGAAATAGAAGAACCAAACCAAGCAATTCAATGATGTGTATGAAGTTCCCAATCCACACTGGGCCCGCGTGGGAACTATAGCCCAAGCCCCCTCTTCTGAAAGGTCTACGCCCAGCAGTGGGACATAAAAAAGGTAGGTGATGAAATTAGGATTTTATTTTTTTAAGGGTATACAGAGAACTTAAATGACAAACGCGAAAAAACGCGTAAGCTTAATCTAACGCCTAAGTTTCGTTCCCCATCATGATCATCATCATGTCAGCCGAAAGACGTCCACTGCTGGACATAGGCCTCCCCCAATGCTCTCCACTCAGACCGGTCTTGTGCTTTCCGCATCCACCGCGGTCCCGCAATCCTTACTAGGTCGTCGCTCCATCTTGTTGGAGGCCTACCGACTCGTCTCCCGGTCCGTGGACGCCATTCGAGAACCTTCTGACCCCATCGGCCATCAGTTCTGCGAGCAATGTGCCCCACCCACTGCCACTTAAGTTTCGCAATTCTTCGGGCTATGGCGGTAACTGTTTCGTTCTTCAAGTTGAGGGTAATTACTGGCGGGAAGTATGTTTGTAACAATCCAAACTCCAACTTTAAGTGTTGCCAGTTGATTGATGCTAGAGGGAATGACCAGAAGTTTACACAAGCCGTGGGAAGTAAGGCACATGGTCTTTAATTATAACATTCTATATAAGTATGAGAAGGATTAAGAAAACAGCTTCATACGTGATTGAATTAGGTGTTACTTTGCAAAGGAACAATTCGTTGATAAGTAGTAAAAACAGAAATAAGTTAAGCTTAAGCTTTTTATTTTAATGAAAAGTTATTTTATTAGTCCCGGCTGGACACGGCTTTCTCCACTTCGTATACCTAAATTTAATTAGAATTAATTAGCGCTTAGTTGATGCAACTTGTGACCAAAGGGCTGGCAGTTTTCTCTCTCAAAGAATCAGCATCGCTATTCAGCGAGGCAACGCTGCCAGCCTTTTGGGCACTATGCCACGGGGGCCTTATTTAGATTTAATTTAGTTTTAAGTTGTAGTTTATTTAGTTTAAGCTTAGATTTAATGTCATTGTAAATTGCTTTTATTATGTAAATAAAGTAGAATTAGAATTAATTACACGTACATAAACCTTACGGAACAGATCATCCCTAATTACTTTGGTGGAAACCGCATCGAAATCTTTAGGTAAGTACCAATTTTTTTCATTTATGGCATTCAGACAGACGGGAGAAGCGGCGAGAGATTTTGTTTTTACTCTATGTGTAGCTATTGTTATGTACATCGCAAGTACGCTTTATAAGTTTTATTTGTGATTTTTATAAATCTTCTTTTAAATGTTACAGAAGACCTTACAGAAATGTTCCATATCATAAACGTTATTCGAAAGTATACGCGATTATACCTCAACAAGTAAACCCCGCTCGTGACGTTCAAAATTTTCAATTTGTATTTCACTCAATCAAAGCAAACTTATACAAAACGGCAACAGAGTTCGTAACTCGTCCAGCTATTCGAAACCTTTAAACTGTTGAAACATTTCGATGAAAACTTTGCGGGAATTTCAATTTTTCACCCGCTTTTAAAAGTAAGTACACTCGAGAGCAAGAAAAACGGGTCACTTTGTATGGAATTGATCATACAAAGTGACCCGTTTTTATTGCTCTTGAGTATATTAGCGTGCCGTACCTACAAGGCGTGAAAATCGCGAATCACTTAAACTTGCGATATCTGGATTGATAAATGAGCCAAGTTGAAATTGGTTATAAGTTAGGCTTTTTATGCTTTCCGTTCGTGCACAAGTTCAAAATGTTGGGTGTTAGCTGGTTAAGTGGCAGTTTGTTTAGCATTATCGATGCAACAGGCATTTTTCATGGTGCTGAAAAAGTTTGACTGTAACTTGAGGCCCGAGTGCGATTATTCGAATCCTGCGTAACGTAACGTTGTCGTATCGAAATCGAGAAAATTCATACTTAATATTAGTACCAAATACGCTCATGGGCGGGCGCTGTTTCAAACCTCATACAAATTTCTCAATAAAGTTAAATACTACCTCGATGACGTTACGCAGGATTGGAATATTCGTAGGTACTCAGGCCTCGGAAGTGGGTTGCTAACTGTAACCAAATAAAATCATTTTACATTTTCACCTTATCAAGCTTCGGAAAATACTCGTAAAAACCGATGTCACACTATTAACACAATTCGCGTCGAATCGTATCATAATAGAATAGAATAGAATAATACTTTATTGACACTCTTGGAATACAAACGTACATTAACAAAAAAAAACGCATAATTTCTGAATTTACAAACGAAGTGTGCCAAAAGGATTGCACTCAGCGTGTGCTGTGGGTGCGTGCGTGCGTGATGATCACAGCGCTGTTTTTCAGTATAGCCCTCTACAATGCCATATCATATTTGCTTGCTGAAAATTCTCGAAGTTCTCGAGTTGTAGGTTCTCGAATGGCGTCCACGGACCGGGAGACGAGCTATCGGTAGGCCTCCAACAAGATGGAGCGACGAATTGGTAAAGATGCGGAAAGCACAAGACCGCGGTCTGAGTGGAGAGCCTTGGGGGAAGCCCATGTCCAGCAGTGGACGTATAATGATGAAAATGATACAAATATGGACTAAGCTTTAGAGTACGCGTCAGTTTGCTTTGATCTAGGGACATTTTGCGCCCTATGCCTCCCAAAGTGAGATAAATTGTTTCCTTCGGTCCTAAATAAACAGACGAAAAATTAATGAGGGATAATCTGGAAGCAGCTGGAGATTAGAATAAATGGGATATGGATGTACTTAGATGTTTCTTTATATGCAATAATAACTTAACTGCGGTGTATGCATGCATGTGTGCGTGCATCACAAATAGTTGTAAGGCAGTTGTCAATATACCGTAACAACCAGCTGACGTGTTTTATTGAACAGTACAGTGGCGACGAGGATGGGATGTGAAAAGGCTTTTAAAAACGTAAAACATATTTTAACCAGTTCAGACGTCCTTTCACATTACGATCCAAATAAATGTTTGTTTTTGACTTGCGATGCCAGTAGTCGGGGAATAGGCGGAGTGCTGACTCAGGCGAGCGCGAGCGCGCCGAGCAGGGGGGGCGCGGGCGCGGGGGAGCGCCCAGTTGTTTACGTCTCGCGCGCATTAACCAGTGCCGAGAAACACTATTCACAAATCGAGAAAGAGGCTTTGGCAATAGTATTTTGTATGGGAAAACTACATCAGTATTTATACGGAAGACGATTTGTGTTGCGCACAGATCATAAACCATTAGTAACTATCTTTGGACCCAAAGAGGGAATTCCGACTATGGCGGCTAGCAGATTACAGCGGTGGGCCATTAAATTAGCAGCTTATACATATGATATCGAGTATGTCAGATCGGAACATAACGGTGCCGACGGGCTATCACGGTTACCGATGTGCCGGGTAGATAAACAAACTAAACAAATACCCGAACAAACGTTCATGCACTTTGCGGAAGTCGCGTTATTAATGGATTATCAGGAAATTAAAAAACAAACAAACTGCGACCCAACATTGGGCAGAGTATTGTTGTACCTTAGGGAGGGCTGGCCCTCGGTTAATGAGATGACTACACTGCAACCGTATTTTAATCGCCAAAAAGAACTGTATGAGGAGTTAGGTTGTATTATGTGGGGGCACCGAGTGGTCGTGCCGGCTACTTGCAGGGATAGGGTTCTGCAGGAATTACATGAAGCACACATGGGAATTGTTAAAACAAAAGCGATCGCCCGTAGTTATGTTTGGTGGCCCGGCATAGACGAGGCCGTGGAAGCGATGTGCCGCGGGTGCGGCGTGTGCGCGGCCGCAGCCGACGCGCCGCCGCGGCAGGCGCCGAGCCCATGGCCGTGGCCGGCCCAACCGTGGGCGAGGGTTCACTTAGACTTTTTAGGACCCATTGCAAATAAAATATTCTTGGTGGTTATTGATGCCCGTACTAAATGGCTGGAAACTACCGTGGTTCCTAGCACAGCCGCCTGTCATTCGATTAGTATAATGAGTGAACTGTTCGCACGATGGGGTATACCCAAACAAATTGTATCAGACAATGGGCCGCCTTTCACAAGCAAAGAGTTTTCAGATTTCTTGAAGTCATACGGTGTACAGCACCTGTTTTCAGCACCCTACCACCCTGCCTCGAATGGCGCGGCTGAAAATGCGGTACGCACTCTAAAAAGGGTAATTAAAAAAGCAATAAACGAAAAAAAAGACATAAATTTATTTGTGAATAACTTTTTGCTTCATTACCGAAACACAGAGCACTGTACGACGGGCGAAACGCCAGCGACGCTGATGTTGGGTCGTAGGTTGCGCACCAAGCTGGATGCATTGAGACCGGATAGGGAGGCTAGAGTTAGGAACTGTCAAGAACGTCAAGTAGAACACGGCCCAAGTGGGGCACGTCAATTAAAGCCAGGCGACAATGTGTGGTTACGTCAGTACAGGGGATCAGAGAGGTGGGTGTCAGGAAACGTTACGCAAAAGTTAGGGACCGTAGATTACAAGGTTATCGATTCGTCAGGCAGAGAGACTCACAAACACATAGACCAGTTGAGGAATAGGTCCCGGAGTTCATTAGTCTGTCCTTGCAGCCCACCTAGGCACGAACTCCCTACAAAGGAAGCACCCAGTGCGAGCAGTCCCCGATTGATGACCCAGGAAAGGCAGCCCCTGGTGGCCAGCAGAAACGACTGCGAGACTGACGACTTCCAGGACTGTGTGGAGTCTAGCAACGGGTCAACAGAACGTTCGCCACAGCCAAAGGCACCCGAAGAGCCACCCCAGCCCCGCCTAGTACGGCAATGCCGCCTGAACAAACCTAGATATAAGTATTAGTAGAGTAAATGGAGCAAGGTTTGGTATGTTTTTTTTTTTAGCCTAACCAGTAATCACTTAAGCATTATAGGTTATTATAATATATAGTTGGTATAGCGCAGTATTTTGTAAGGAGAGAAAGGGCAAGAAGCACATGTATGGGTGTGATTATTTTGTTGTATACCTAAACAAATCAAGCAGGGATACTTACTTAATAGTGTTACCTACCCATGTGTTTACCTATTTGTTTTGGTCATTTTTGATGTTAATCAGACAGGAAACTTTTAAATAAGAAAAGTCGTTCTTGGTTATAAGTGTGTTTATACCAAGAGGTTATACCCAAGGTCAAGGGGCTTAGGATTAAGGGTGGAGGTATGCGGTGTATGCATGCATGTGTGCGTGCATCACAAATAGTTGTAAGGCAGTTGTCAATATACCGTAACAACCAGCTGACGTGTTTTATTGAACAGTACATTAACCAACATAGAAAAGTTGAAAAACCCCCGATATTGTCGTTTCAAAGTTTAATATTTCAAAAACGCGTGAACCCATTTTAATGAAACTTATCTAAGAACCGTTTCGCGTAAACTAGCTTTTAGGAGTTATGATGCCACAGACAAATACACAGATACACAGGTCAAACTTATAACAACCCTCTTTTTAGTCGGGGGTTAAGTAAAAATAGGAATCCTGGGGGACTACTACGAAATTCGAAAATCGAAGTTCATGTCGTATCGTTCCGCTCACTCTCATAAAACAATATTAGCGTGAGCGGGACGGCTTATACTACGAAGTTCGAATTTTGCACTTCGTAGTATAAGGCCTGCGTTATGTGCGCAAGTGTGGCATCCTCTAAGGTGACAGTGGCGGTTGTTTCAACGTTGGAATATCGAATCGGCTGTCATTGTTGTGTGGTGTTCCTGTTTGTAAATAAATAAATATTAAAAATAAACATCATGAGGCAATGGACACCAATTGACCTAGTACCAAACTAGGCAAAGTCTGTATTATGGGTACTTACTAGAAATATTTTGCATATGATTATTTTTTTATAAAATTTGGTTTGCGTGCTAACGGAAAGGAGTCAGTGATTGTTTTCTGTGCATGAGCTTCTTGTGAAACTGTAAAAAACTGCTATCTGACAAAATATCTAGCAGATAGCCTATCCGGAACTTTATCAGTAAGTGGTAGGTGATACAGACTCTAAGTATTTAAAAATCAACCTGTTATAATGACACAGTATTACATGAAACACTACAATATAACACTGCCTGACCTTACATAGAAGTTGATAACATGATAACCTACAGCTACCTGTTAAACCCTATTCACAGTTTCATTACGAACTTTCGAATTAATTACGTTATGACCCTCATAATTAAAGAAGCCCCTTGCGAAACGTTTCTATTACGTAATAATTTATACGGGAAAATGCGAAAGGGCATTTAAAATATCTAATGGCATTACAAATCATTTGAGGGAACCAATAGAATATTTTAATTGGAGACAAATAATTATGATGGACAGAATGACAGATGATAATGCTGTCGAAGTTCCTATTTTTAACCCCCAACGCAACAAGAGGGGTGTGTGTCTGTGTGTCTGTCTGTGGCACTGTAGCTCAAACGGTTGAACCGATTTGAATGCGGTTTTTCTTCTCAAAGCAGGTTTTCTAGCGATGGTTCTTAGATCTCTTTTATCAAAATTGGTTCTGCCGTTTTTGAGATATCACATTTTGAAATAAGAATGTCGTGGGGTTTGTCAAGTTCAAATCATAAACGGGAGAGCCCGTTGATGTCTTCAGTATAGGTTTGGCAACCAGAATCCGAGAGCTCGTTAAAAGTGACAAAAAAATATTAAAAAATAGGTACCTACCCGACACAATAAAACCTATCAAAAGTAAAAAAAATCTACGGAGGGCCTGAAAATACAAAAGTCGGAGGCCCAGAACTATGTTAGGCCCAGATTTTTTGTTTACTTTTTATGTTTTTGCGTCGGGTGTTTTTATCTTAACCTACTTTTAAATAAACGCTTTTCTCACATACGCTGACTTGCTTCGACCTAGGTAAGACACTACAAATATGTATGTTTACCTACAGTACAGTAAACAGCTTTGTACCGTAGTAGATGCCACATTTAATATAGGGCTGACAGTTTTCTCTCTCAAAGAATCAGCATCGCTATTCAGCGAGGCAACGCTGCCAGCCTTTTGGGCACTATACCACGGGGGCCTTATTTAGATTTAATTTAGTTTTAAGTTTTAGTTTTAGCTTAGATTTAACGACATTGTAAATTGCTTTTATTATCTATCTATCTATATATATATATATATAAATGAATCCCTATTTCCCTTGGTCACGGCATCACGCCTGAACGGCTGGACCGATTTCGCTAATTCTTTTTTTGTTCTGTTCGTTATTATCACGAGAAGGTTCTTATGAAAGAAAAAATTAAGGAAATTGCGCGGAAAATTAGAAAATTTATTAACTTAATAAAATCAAAAATCTGCTCATTTATGGCGTCTAAGGCGGAACAAAGTTCGCCGGGTCAGCTAGTTTAATATAATTATGTTTTCATATTTACTATGCTATTCATTTTCTGTTTGGAATATTGAGTATCTCAGGGCTTTACATAATAAAAGCAATTTACAATGACATTAAAACTAAGCTAAAACTAAATAAACTAAAACTTGAAACTAAATTAAATCTCTATTCTAATATTTATCTAAATTGCTACGCCGTATTGCTAAAATTGTGTTGAGACTTATTTATATTTGTGAAGAAACTGAAACTGAAATAGTCAGCAGCAGAAGTAGCTAAGTATGCAACGATCTAAGCACGACTCTATTGTTATAGACATAAGACCTTGTGTAGATCATTGTGACTGCTTCGGTTGCTTAGCTACTTCGCTTCTGACTGTACATTATGTGAATATTTGGCAAACAAGCCTGAGGCTCTACGTACCTCATGCCAATAAGTGGTTAATTATGTACCTACGTGTGTACTTTTAAGGTAATTTCTCATGTAACTCCAATTAATTCCGAATTTCCAATAGTAGCATGCCTCGTGATTGTAATTTTGTGTAGAGTAGGAAATTGAGGGACAGGTTTACTATAGATATATAATTATGGTTAAAGTTACTGATAATTTACCGACATTTATAACTTTTTTTAAAGAGGGAGGCAAACCAGCAAGCGGGTCACCTGGTGGTAAGCGATCACCGCCACCCATGAGAACCAGCAACCCCAAGAGAGTCACTAGTCCGTTGCCGGCCTTTAAGGAGGAAAACGGATTAAGGAAAGAGGGGGGGATCGGGCCTCCGGCACTCTCACTGACCAAGCGGAACGCAACAGAGGTGCTGTTGCTTCACGCCGCTTTTCTGCGAGAGGGTGGTACTTCCCCGGACGAGCCGGCCCATTCGTAGGACAGCAAATAACAAATAGCTACAGTATGGTATCCCACTACAAAATGGGTGCAATCATTTTTCTTTTGTTCTTTTGGGGGTTGAGAAAAATAATGACGGTGGTTTGAAATGACAACATATACGTCGTGAAACAATACTGTTTGTACATCATTGCTATTTGACGACTGAATAGCCTAGTGATTTGAGAACCTGACTATGAAACTCGAGGTCCCGGGTTCCTCGACTGGAGCAGATATTTGAATTCTTCCGAGTCTTGAATGATTAGGTACTAAGTATGTATTTACTTTAAAAGTATGTATATCGGTTAAAGTTCTGCATAATTTGGGGGTAGATCTAAGTACTCAGTATTAGTTTCAGACCAGCGTTACATACGCGCGTATAAGCTCGTTTTTGGAAGCGCATGTAGGTAGGAGCGTATAAGTACGCGAGTACAGTTTTTTGAAGTGCGAAACGTATCGCGCTTGTAAGCGCCTATCGCGAAACGATCGTATAATACGCGCAGAAAAAAACGCGGGTCTGAACCCGCTGTTATTTATATTCTCCCCTCAAACATCACCTACCCGCTGACTAATTTACCTTACGAACTCCAAAACATCGTTATACTTAAAGCATTAATATACGGAATAGGATTACGTACGTCTCCGGCGTCAAAGGGAGTTTTCAGCGAACATGCAAAACGTTAGGTTTAATTGCTTGTTGAAATCGAATCGCAAAGGCAAAACGATGTCGTCAATATTAAATTATGGAGTAATTCAATGAGTGGCTTGTGTAAACGGCCTTGCTTATTGGACACCCACAATGATATTACATTAAAAAAAAATATCCCGTCGAATTGAGAACCTCCTTTTATTGATGTCCCATCAGCACCCCGTAAATGAAGCGTAGAAAAGGCTACAAATTGTACCCTCTTTGGCGTCAGTCGCTCTGGAATAAGAGCCATACTTGCGCGCCAATGTCAAAATGTTTTTGAGGAACATGTTTTTCGATTGTCTTACGTATATTTACCTACCTACTTATAATATCATTGGACACACACCTAAGCTTGTTGCTATGAGATAAGAAAGGTAGAGTAAAGTGGGGTCAATTGATTTTAAGAAAGAACACTTTTTTAACATGAAAGTGAGTTGAACCCACGGGCGGACATTTCGAGATTTAGGCAGACCATTTAGATTTTGCCAGAAAAACGTTAGGTGCAGAGTTCGGTGCGCGAGTCCGACTCGCAATTCGCCGGTTTTTTAAAACAACTACACAACATCAGTAAAACCTTAAAAATAGACACGAATTTTGACAGCCGGATAACCTACAGTGCCCCGCCGCTTTGATGTCAATCCTGACACATTGCACAGTCATCAAGTTTCTCATTATTGACATTGACAATGTTAACCATAGGATCATCAAAAACTTCATGGCTGTGCAATGTGACAGGATTGTTCTCATAGCGGCGGGGCACGTTAGAGGCTTTTGTAGTGGGAGAGCCATACTGTATCTATTTGCTGCCGTACGAATGGGCCGGCTCGTCCAGGGAAGTACCACCCTCTCACTGAAAATCAGCGTGAAACAACAGCACCCCTGTTGCATCTCGTTCGGTCTGTGTGTCTGTTTATCTGTCTGTGGCATCATAGCTCTATGCGGTTTTTTCATTCGAAAGCTAGTTTAATCGAGATGGTTCTTAGCTAAGTTTCATTAAAATCCGTTGACCCGTTTTTGAAATATTGGACTTTAAAATGACAATGTCGGGGGTTTTTCAACTTTTCTAATCCGAACTATGATTGGGTTTCACGCTAGATTCGTGTTAGAAGTGCCTCCGAAGTTTCCTAACTTTCGTTTTCAGTCAATTGATAAACCAAAAAAAAAAAGCTTTCGCATTTGAATTCAATACTTCCGTGTCTAAATGATCAGTGAGTGGGTGTTATCAGGTCATCCAAGTGCTGTGATTAGATAGCAAACATGGCGACCGCATCATATATTAATGCTGCGGGCTGTAGATGAAAATCATTATAGACCAGTTTAGTATTTTGTTGGTACTTATGGTTTTGTAATTCACTAAATGGAGATAGTGGTTTGCTACTTGTCAGTTTCAGTATGGGTCCATGATATTACAAGTAAAGATACGTCATATACTCACAAAACAATCGGAAAACATGTTCCGGACATTTTGACATTGGCGCGCAAGTTTGGACGTTATTCGAGAGCGATTGAGGCCAAAAAGGCTGCAATTGTAGCATTTTCTGCGATTAATTTATGGCGTATACTGCAGACCCTACCATCTACCCCCGACGAAAAGAGGGGTGTTATAAGTTTGACCTGTGTATCTGTGTGGCATCATAGCTCCCAAACGAATTCACCAATTTCGATGCGGTTTTTTTTAATAGAAAGCTAGTTTAATCGAAATGGTTCTTAGCTAAGTTTCATTATAATCAGTTCACCCGTGTTTGAAATATTGAACTTTGAAATGACATTATCGGGGTTTTTCAATATCATTGGTTGGAGCAAACCAATTTTCAGAATGCCGCTCCTGTCTATTAATTTTAATAAATCTACCGTCATGGTCACCAAATTTTCGTGGTACGTCTCATTGATTTTGTTATCGCCGTTGGCCGTGTGCTATTTATAGCCACTTGAAATTACCACTCACCCAATTCATTCGACCTCCCTAGTTTGTCCAAATAAACTTCGGTTCCAATAGACAAGTCCGCCTTTCCGCCTTTGTACTTAATTGTTTTTAACTTGTCTTTGTTTCTTTTTAGGGTTCCGCACCTCAAAAGGCAAAACGGAACCCTTATAGGAACACTTTGTCGTCTATCTGTCTGTATGTCAAGACTCTTTTTCTCTGGAACGCGTGGAGGTAGCATGCTGAAATTAATGTATTGTAATTAGATTAATTAGAAAAGTTGAAAAACCCCCGACATTGTCATTTCAAAGTTCAATATTTCAAAAACGGGCGAGCCGATTTTAATGAAACTTAGCTAAGAACCATCTCGATTAAAACAGCTTTCGAATGAAAAAAACCGCATCGAAATCGGTAAGTCCGTTTGGGAGCTATGATGCCACAGACAGATACACAGATTCACAAATACACATGTCAAACTTATAACACCCCTCTTTTTTGTCGGGGGTAAAAATTACGTGCGTCACACTTTAAAATGTAATACCCGTGAAAAATGTCGACTCCACAATCACTTGCGTCTTAGCGGGCATTCGAACTTCCGAACTGTAGTCACTATCATATTCATTTACTGTGTAAAAGTTTCACAGCGGCTCAGCATTCAATTGTTATCTTCCTAATGAGCTTTCTTCCTAGAAAAACTGCTGCCTCTACTGAAATAATTACCGTCTCGAGTGATTAATCCGGGGTATCCTACTATCCTTTAACCATTTAGCTAGCCTTAGAATTAAAAGCTTTCTTATCCTGGTGACGCAAGTTAGAAGCGCGCAAGCAGTGTGTTACAAGCAAGCTTGTATCAATACAAGCTTCTGAAGCTATTCAAGTATTCGCGTCTGGCAGTCAGCAGACATCAAGATGGAGCCACCACCTGGTAAAGATTGCGGGATCGCGGTGGATGCGGAAAGCACAAGACCGGTCTGAGTGGAGAGCCGCGGGGGAGGCCGCCGGCCAGCAGTGGACGTCTATCGACTGACTTGATGATGATGAAAATTACTAATCTAATAATAATGAAGATTATTGTTTAAGCCTAGTAATTAAATTGTTTTGTTATTTGTTTTACTCTTATTGCTAGGGTCCCTAGCCTTACACAAAACAATCTCCTAACACTTACGCCGACCCCTAACCTAACTGCTAGCAATTAACCGCTTATTTCCCCCTAGAATAGCACACTGCAGGCATTAGTTGATTCCATACCTAATTGATACCCTCGGGTGATACGCGCCCTGTTAATTGCTATGCTATTAAATAACGGAAGGAGTTTTTTAAACTGGCAGTGTTATATTAAACCTCATTTAAACCTGCGGCCTTATTGTCCGACTCGCTCGGAATCACAATCGCGTTCTTTTGGTATGGGCTGACAATTGGTATCGGAAACAGCACATGTAGCACGCGCGCCATTTTGTCGCTTGTCGCGCAGTGCGTCCCTTTCATAGTGATGGAATCAGTGAAGGATGCACTGAGCGACAAGCGACAAAATGGGGCGTGTACTAACCCCCCAGCTAGCGGTCACAGTCGTACAAAAACCGTCATTTCAATCTGCATGGCATTTGCTTAACTGTTTTGACACTCGTCATTGGATAAAAAATTAAGATTTTCAGACTTAAATTGGATGTGCTATAAGAGATACCTTAGTACCAAATTTCAAGTTTCTAGGGCAACTGGAAGTACCATTTAGGCTTTACAATAAGTATGACAATTACTAAGTACTAAACAGGTTCCCCGTGCGTCAAGGTGCGTCTCGCTGCCTCGCGAAACAATGTCGGGTTAATTTCGACTTATAGTTATACGTTTTATTTTACTATGTATGATTGAGTCTCTCTAAAAAAGCCGTGATAGCCTAGTGGTTTGACCTATGGCCTCTCAAACCTGGGTCTTGGGTTCAAAGCCCGGCTCGCACCTCCGAGTTTTTCGGAATTTATGTGCAGAATTACATTTGTAATTTATCAAGCTTTTCGGTGAAAGAAAACATCGTAAATAAAACCTCCTGCGAACCAATTCAATGATGTGTGTAAAGTTCTCAATCTTCACCGGGCACGCGTGGGAACTATAGCCCAAGCCCTCTCATTCTGAGATGAGGCCTGTGCCCAGCATTGGGACCTAAAAAAGACAGGTGATGGTGTGAGTCTCTCAACTTATATAATTACTAGCTTATGCCCCGCGGCTTTGCCCTCGTGAAATATTTCAAAATGGGCTAGTTCCCTATCCTGTGGGAATTTCGAAAAATCCCTTCTTAGTTGCACCTCTAAGATACTGAAGGTATATGCTTGCCAAATTTCAAGTCTCTAGGTCTAGTGGTTTAGGCTGTGCGTTGTCTGTCTGTCAGTCAGTCAGACAGTTATAGGTATAGATGGGTGCGATCCGTTAATTTCACTAGGAAAGTTAAAACGGCAACATAAGTAGTTCGACCACAGTCCAGTATGTAAACACTACATTACTCTGCAGTCCATCAAAGTTTCACTGCCATAAAACGGGCCGTTATTTGACTTGGTAACGGGGGACTTACGGGGCTGGCCGTCGGCGTAATTTACGACGTTTCCCGGCTCAGTTACGCCCGAGATTGAGATTGCGTAAAAAATCGGCGAAGCTCGTATCAGATTTGACGCAGTGTTCCGCCGGGGTTGATCTATGCGTTTATTATAGTGAAATAAAAGGATCACTAAAAAAGCCGTGATAGCCTAGTGGTTTGACCTATCGCCTCTCAAGCAGAAGGTCGTGGGTTCAAACCCCGGCTCGCACCTCTGAGTTTTTCGGAATTTATGTGCGAAATTACACTTGTAATTTATCATGAGCTTTTCGGTGAAGGGAAACCTGCACACTCCTGCGAAGTAATTCAATGGTGTGTGTGAAGTTCCCAATACGCACTGGGCCCGGGGAACTATAGCCCAAGCCTTCTCATTCTGAGAGGAGGCCTGTGCCCAGCAGTGGGACGTAAATAGGCTGATGATGATGATGATGAAACGGATCACTCACGGATATAGCAAGAATGTTTCGGACTCATCAGTAGCCCTTCCTCCGGGAGCACACGCTACGCTGGTGGCGAAACGTAAACTGCGCGCGCGGCTGCTCGGCGCAGCTGACGGCGGCGCACACTACCCTCGTTTTCATCGTCATTATTATTATAATCAAAAGTAGAGTAGCACACTACACTAATCACATCACTTTGTAAAGGCTCGTTCACACTAGCCCTTAACGCAGTATTCAATAGTTTTCCAACTCGGGGGCACTAACCATCCACTATCACGGATTAGTCTGAAACATGTCGGGCTATACTCGACTGACATACGTGAGTGATCCGTTTATTTCACTACGATTGAATCTCGCGGTAGCTCGGCCTTTCTCGACAATGTTCGGTCGAATCATATAGCTATCCTGCTTAGCGAGGACGGCGTGATTGTCAAGTACGGTTTTTCAAAAATTTATAATATTTACTTACATAAGAAAGGTAATTCTGTGTTCTTCATATCCTTATGGTTTCTACACCACTTCACGACACACGATAGATAATTGCAAAATATTAAATGACGCAAAGCATAATAATATTAGCAATCGAAACTCCCGTGACACAAGCCCTGCAAAATTTTATGCTTTCCAATTAAGACCAATCAGCGGGCTGCATTTCTGCTGCACGCGCGTCGCGTCTCACTCATTCATCCAATGAACGACGGGCTAAGGCAGACATAAATCAGTGCAGCGAATCGCGGCGCGGCACGTAGCTGCCATCTTAGGCATTCGAGTTAATACTGCGGGGTGATGCTGGTCTATTCTTAACCCCATACGCAAAAGAGGGATCATGTAAGTTTGACCTGTTGAAAGAAAGAGGGATGTGCGGTTGGTATGACTTTGTGGGAGGTCCGACCGGATCACTACCACCATCTTACTCGCTAATCCTCCCGCTAAGCAGCAATGCTTGCACTGTTGTGTTCCGGTGTGGAGAGTAAGACAGCCGGTGTTATTATGGGCACAAGAGGCATTTCGTCTTAGCTCTGTAGGTTGTCAACGCACGCGAACCCTCCGGGGTTGCGGGTGTGTATGGGGTCCACGGGCAATGGTGATCACTTACCGTCACGTGACCCACTTGCTCGTTTGCCT
Source organism: Clepsis dumicolana (assembly GCA_963691665.1). Taxonomy (NCBI): domain Eukaryota; kingdom Metazoa; phylum Arthropoda; class Insecta; order Lepidoptera; family Tortricidae; genus Clepsis; species Clepsis dumicolana. The sequence continues at coordinate 1,527,995 of OY829519.1, read as the reverse complement.
TCCTCGTCGTATAAAAAAAGGTGTTACAAGTATTTTTGCGTCGGATTTTAAGCAGAAAGACCAAAAAGACTTCTCGATAACATTACTACTCGATTATTCGTACTCGGACCTCTTTTCGGAAGTAAAATTAAATTACTCTCCATTTCAGTCTACGTGTCCCAAACCGGAATATTTTGAGCAAATTAATTTCAATACTTTGATTATAAGGTATTCCGACAACCCCTGGTGGTTTCCGAAAACGCCCATCAGCTTTCAGAATTAACCCTTAAAGGGTTTATGTTCCGTATAAATACACTCAATTTTAGACTCTACGGTGTGCTACTGTAAATGTACACTTGAAGTACTTAGCCAATGGAAGAAAGACCTTTCGCTAAAAAAATTTAACTCGCTTTGAAGATATCACACCATACCCGCGGGATTTTTCTCTCGAAATATACCTCATTGTATATTTTATAATATCTGAGGACAAAAATACTGAGAGGATTTATATTTTTCTATCCGATTTCGTTCGAAAAGAGTGCTATGAACGCCGTATATACACCCGCACACATTCAAGGCTTCCCGCTCGGATACACGCAGCACTCTGCTTTAGATCATACATAGTACACGTCATGTATTCTGTTTTTAGGGTTCCGTAGCCAAAACGGAAAAAACGGAACCCTTATAGTTTCGTCATGTCCGTCCGTCCGTATGTCACAGACATTTTATTTAGAAACTACAAGATGCATAAATTATGAAATTTGGAGTAGGTATTGTTGTTTTATATAAGCCGCTAGTTTTGTAACTTTGTAGGTAGTGTCAGTCCATTGTACATTTGTTTTAAATAAATTAGTTTATAATTTAGTATCAATATAGACAAGCAGGCACTGAACATTTTCTCTCAAATTATGAGTATTTTTATGGAAATAGGCGTAGTTGGTCAAATCAGCAAGTTTTTTTGAAATGCCAAAATTATGTTATAGCAGAAGTTTATATTTTAACCAGGGATCGTAAAATGCTGTTGTCATAGGGTCATTTCAATCGATTTTGATTACAATCATAATTTTCAGTGATAATTTCCAGTTTCATTTCATTAGTTTTTGTTGAATTAAAAATCATTTCAATTTGAGTTTTTTACAAATAGGTAAGTACATAATTTCGAAAGCTTGATAAAGTTATACTCGTAGTGTAAATGATTTTATATGGATATCAGTGATCACCATAATTGCACGCAGTCTTTCTACGAATTCGCTTCCTGATAAGAAGTAGTTAATTAAATAAATAACAAAGACCCTTTTGAAGCCGAACCCTAAAAGTGTCAATACATATTTTTACGTGAACCAAAACGATATCTTAAAAAGTAAATTAGACGCGAACAAAAAGATTGAAGAGTCCATTGATACCGAATTTCTTTGCCTTATTGAAGGTTTACGGGGGTTTTTTATAAGGTGCTTGGCTGAATGTTACGGTCACGATGAAAGGAAAGTCTATTACACATCTACCCACGCCGCACGCGTACTAAAATAAGGGTAAGTTAATTAATTTTGTTAAGAAAATGTTTTCAGCTTAACAAGAGATAAATAACTAATTATTTAACTCCATCCAGCATGCTTATTGTCTATAGTCTTCCCACGATAACTCTGCAACGAACTGACAACAGTAGAAATCTAAAGCTTGTTTATGGCAATGATTTATAGTCAAACAACACGTTTTGAACTTTTGATTAGATTAAACACTAAACTGGTCATGGTTCATTCAACATCCACCATTAAAAACCTCTCATATTTCGTTTTCTAGATTTTTTTACCGTACAACGGCAAAACCTACTGTTTCAAGGAGATATCCAAGAAATAAAATAAGTGTTCAATAAAGATATATAGTTAGTTCTTTTAATTAATAGGAATGTAAGCTTACAACCATGATAGCAGTCTATATCTATATGTATGTATATCTGTAATGTCACATTGACAGCTCGCCAAAGCTGCCAAAGTTACGTTCACAAACATCCTTCTTCCTTTAAAGAAGACAAGGTTGAAGTTTACCTATGCCATGTCGTAATCATTGAAATGGGCAGGCCTATTTCTTACACGGCTACTACGACGTGGCTCCGCATCAGCAGGGCTCTCGTCGGCAACTGTAGGGTTTTGCTGGGCGGTTCCCTGACCCTCCGATGAGCACTCAGCTCGTGCAGCTGGGAACATAATTTCAGTACCTGAATTGTATGTCTCAGCTGAAGACAACACTGGCGTGGCTCTTGATGTTTTATTCATATCTGTAGGTAAAGTCTCATTATAACTAGAAGAAACATCCTCTGGACATGATCGTATGTGAATCCTGTTTCTTCTGTATTCTTTTCCATCTACTGTTACCATATATGATCTATCATTTATAATATTAGTAACTTTTGCATATACCCACTTTCTATTGCTTTCAGGATTTAACAAAACGACCACCTTTTGACCTATTCTAAGGACAGAGGTGTCCCTTGCGCCTTTATCATAATTTGCCTTATATTTTTCTTTCCTTTCCTTAATAATTTTGGGCATGTTTGGTATTATCTTAGGCATCAAATGTTTTAAAAGGCAGGGTAGACCTGTTCTGGTTCTCCTAGAATATAATTTCTGTACTGGGCTAGCAAGATCATCTTCCTTTGGTACATTCCTCAGATGTAGTAATGAATACCATAAGTCATTTCTAGTCTCCAAGCTCTGTGTTACTATACGGCGGGCTATTTTTACAGTTATTTCTGCTTTGCCATTTGACTGGGGATACCGAGATGATGAGGTAACATGTTCAAAATTCCAGCTGTTCGCAAATCTCTTGAAATCCTCATTGACAAAATTTGTGGCATTATCAGTACAAACTCTCTGGGGAATACCATGCCTTGAAAAATTTATTTTACAAATTTCAACAATTTCCAGTGCTGTAAGTGACTTTAATTTATCTAATTCAAAATAGTCTGAGTAATGATCAACTGTTACCAAATATTTTTCCTGATTAACAGTAAATACATCCATTGACACATACTGAAAAGGATATCTAGGCACATCATGAGATTTCAGAGGTAATTATTGCTGTGCTGTAGAGTTCATAACACAAAACTTGCATCTTTCAATAAAGTTTTTTATATCCTTTGACATACCAGGCCAAAACATATTTGTCCTTGCTAATCTTAAAGTTGCTATAGTGCCATTATGACTAGCATGTACTTTTATCATTAATTCTTTTCTTATTGACACCGGAATAAGGACTTGGTCTTTCCTTAGTATGAGCCCATCTATTGTAGACAACTCATCCCTGAATTTATGATAAATTTTAATATCAGCTGGCATATCAGAAATATAATTAGGAAAACCTTTTGTAACATACTCTATTACTTTCTGTAAACTTAAATCCTTTTGTGTTTCTGTCTTGATCTTCTCAATAAGTTTATCAGATATTTTAAGATACTTAATTGCTGAAATCTTGTTTATAATTTTAAAAATTTTCTTTTCATTATTATTCTTCTTTTTTACGTTTTCATCTTCATCTTTCACAGGAGCTCTTGACAATGTGTCTGCAACTATATTATCCTTGCCTTGTATGTACTGTAATTCGATATTATATTTTTGTAATGTAAGTAGCATCATCTGTAACCTTTTTGGTGCTTCAGTAAGTGGTTTGTTTAGAATGTTAATGAGTGGTTTGTGGTCCGTTTTAATGATTATCCTCGGATTGCCAACTATATATTGGTTAAATCTTGTGCATGCAAACACCACAGCTAGCATCTCCTTTTCAATTTGTGCATATTTTTTCTGTGTAGGTGTAAGACAGCGTGATGCGAAAGATATGATCCGATTATTCTGATATAAAGCAGCTCCCAAACCAAATTCACTTGCATCACACTCAATCACAACATCTTTGTTTAGTTCAAAGTATTTCAAGGTAGGTAAATCTGATATAATTGTTTTTAAATTAATAAATTCTTTTTCTTCTTTTTCTGTCCATTTAAACATTACATCTTTTCTGGTGAGTTGTCTCAGGTGATGTGCTTCATAGCTCAGGTTATTGATAAATTTACTGAGGTAGCTCACCATACCTAAAAATCTTAAAACATCTTTACTAGAGGTAGGTGTTGGCATGTTCTTAATGGCGTCTACCTTTGATTTATCCACTTGAAGACCATCTTTTGTTAAATAATGCCCATAATACTTAACGGAAGTTTGCAGAAAATTTGCTTTATTTATGTTTAGTTTACAATTGATCTCCCGAAGTCTTATGAATAATTTTTCTAATTTGATGTTGTGGTCTTTTATTGCTTTTTCTAAGTTATCACCAACCCCATAGATTAAAATATCATCTGCTATTAGTTCAATACCGTTAATGCCGTGCAGCAAGCTGGTAAGTTTTTGTTGGAAGATCTCCGGTGATGATGTTAAGCCAAATGGAAGACGCAGCCATCTATAACGACCAAAAGGGGAACAAAATGTAGTTAATTTGCTACTGTCCTCATCAAGACTAACTTGCCAAAAGCCTTTCTTTGCATCTACAGTACTAAAAATTTTGGCTTTGCTTAGTTCAGGCAACATTTCATCCAGTGAACTGAAAATTAGGTCTCTTCAATGCCTTGTTTAGAGGAATTGGATCTAAACATATTCTAAATTTGGACTCTTTTTTAACAATTAAGATGTTGTTGACCCACTCTGTATGACACAATTCTTTAACAATAATTTTATCTTTTTCCAATTCTTCCAACTCAGATTTTAGTTTATCTCGAAGAGCCATAGGAATCCTCCTTGGTGGCTGTATTTTTGGTGGAATATTGTTATCAAATTCTAACGTAACCTCACCAGGAAGACAGCCAGATCCTTCAAAAACATCTTGAAATTTTTTGACCAGTCTTTGGCATTCTTCACTGTTTATTTCATTGCTCGCTATTGTGTTGCAATATTTTATGAATCCTAGAGTCAGGCATGCTTTTTCTGACAATAAGGGTTTATGGTCCACATCTACTATATGAAATTTTATAGAATACTTCTTCTGATTGCTGATACATTCCAATATTGTGGTACCATGATCTACTATCTCTGTATTATTGAAACAGCGCAGTTTGTATGTGGATGGTTTTAAATTAGATAGCTTATCACATCCTGTCAGTGTTTTATAATAGTTTACACCCATTGTACACACTTGCGAGCCAGTGTCTAGAATGCAATATGCCTTCACAGCCTTATTACCAACTTTAAATAAAAGAGGCACCTCCCTGTGGCCAGATCTTTTATTTATTTTTATCTCAGATATATATACACTGTCTTCAGAATCTTCAGAAGGTGATTGTTCATTATTAATTTCACGTACATATTTTTTCTTGCATACTTTTGCTAGATGATTCCACCCTTTACATTTCTCACACTGTTTTTTGTAGGCTGGACATGTATTTTTATTAAAAATGTGTTTATTTCCACAGAACTTACATGTTCTCAGCTCTTTCTGAAGTTTGTGTTCATTTATTTTATTTACCGTTTTTTCTTCTAGGTCCTCGCTTCTTTGCAGTTCTGTCAGTTGTTTATTTGCTGTTTCTGCCGATTTACATATATTTATAGCTTTTTCTAAGTCTAAATCTGCTTGTCGAAGCATTTCTTTTTTCGTTTCACCATTTAAAATACCAACTACAATCCGGTCTCTAAGAATTTCTTTTTCTAACACCCCATATTGGCATGGTTTAACCAGTTTTTTCAGAGCTAGAAGATAATCTGAGAAATCTTCTCCCTGCAGCTGCATTCTGGCATTGAATAGGTATCTTGAGTATATAACATTGGTTTCCTTGCTTATGTATTCCTCGATTTTCTTGAAGATAAGCAACTCGTCTTTTTTTTCTTTTTCAGTTAAACCAAACTCCATATATTTCTTCATGGCAGCCGAGCCTATGGCACTAATTAATAGGCCGGCTTTTATTTCCGCTTTTGCAGGGGCCATTTGTCGATTCCAGAGGCCAGGCAGTAATTCTGCCATCCATTCTTGAAAAATTCCAAGTTTTCATGTTGGTTACCAGTTTCGACTTCTATCGGTTGTGGCCATGGTACGTTTACTCTGCTTGCACTGGAGTCTCCTGTATTGGTAACTACTTGCTGTTGTAACAATGCAATCTGATTTTGCATTGTTTCCAGTAGCTTCGTTTGTTGCTCAAACAAGAGGGCAAATTTTTCTTCCGCACTCATTCTTCTTTACTTTGATTTTTTTTTTCAGCTCAGTAACACTTCTGACACCATGTTTCAAGGAGATATCCAAGAAATAAAATAAGTGTTCAATAAAGATATATAGTTAGTTCTTTTAATTAATAGGAATGTAAGCTTACAACCATGATAGCAGTCTATATCTATATGTATGTATATCTGTAATGTCACATTGACAGCGCGCCAAAGCTGCCAAAGTTACGTTCACAAACACCTACTAAACACTGGCAAAATTGACCTCCAATGGACAGAGCCATGCTTAGAAAAAAAAACAACAACTTTTGATTGCTACTATCATTATTATTTTTAATTAAAGAAATGTCTGAGTGACATGAAAAACGTATTACCACAGCGTGATTTTACTGGGTTGCCAATTAATATCTTATGCAGAGATATCGTGGGACGATTATAGCTCGGTCGCGCTCACCATCGTGTTCATTTCGTATAGGCTGACAATTGGTATCGGAAACAGCTAGCTGTCACAGTCGTACAAAAACTGACATTTCAATCCGATGACGACTGTCAAAATAGTTACCTACGCAAAAATACCCTTCTGATCAGTGACATTTACATGGCATTACTGTAACTAAATATTTTAATTCGACTTTGAAATTAAATCTCTATTAAAATCCAATCATAATACAAAGACACAAGAAATTAACTACCGCAAGGTAGGTACTAGAAACGTCAAATTTGTCACATCTACGATCTTTACAACACCTTTAATCTCAGACTAGGGAGGAGATTTAGATTCAAGAAAACATCGATGTTTTACATAACCCATAATATTATTCAAAATGATATTCAAATTGGCAAGTACGATTTGAATATGATATTAAAATAAGCTAAAGCCAGGCAAATTGGAACCAAGAACAAGAAGGAAGGAAGGAAAACTGTCAATATTTAAAGTATACAATATACCCTTTTAAGCTCCGAAAATTCAAAATTCAAAATTTTATTCAGCAAATCGCCAGTTGAATGCTCTTTTACACGTAATTTTTTTGAGTCTACCAGCGCTCTGGCACGATTTAATTGACCAGGAGATGTATAGATTTTCACAATCCATCCATCCCTTAAGATTACATGAAGCTCGTGGCATTACCACGTACAATTTATCGGAGAGCTTCTGAACAAAAACTTTAAAAACCAAACTTTTTTTTTCACAAAATGCAACTTCTACACACCAAAAAGTAAAGTACGAATATTCACGACTTTATTAATCTGGTTGATTACTGGGTGCCAAAATAAAACTAGTTTACATTTTTAGACTGCAGTTAACTAACTAGGTACTGCAATTAAGACGATTTTTAGTTAATTTATTGAACGAGGCGTTACTTCGCGGAGGTCCACATTTATGAACTAAAAACAATTACTTTGCTCACCCGCCACAAGAACAAAGCATTTGTTTTAGTTCATAGATTTTTAATGAAACCAAAACTAAGAAAAGGAATCAGTTCGATCTTTGAAAACTATGACGTCATAGTTAAGTAATTCAATACAAACTTCTTTAACCGATCGTTTTGGAATTTCAAAAAAAAATACTGATTTGACCCCCATTTTACAACACAATTTTTCAAAATACACTTCGCCTGATGTAATTGATTTAAAATGTCATAGAAGAGTATTTCAGTTTGTCAACAAACATCGCATTAAATTGTAGACTTACGCCTACACACTGAACTAATTTATGCCCCGGGGCTTTACCCCTGTGAAATATTTCAAAATGGGCTAGTTCCCTATCCCGTGGGAATTTCGAAAAATTCCTTCTTAGTGCACCTCTAGGATATGTTTGCCAAATTTCAAGTCTCTAGGTTCAGTGGTTTAGGCTGTGCGTTGTCTGTGAGTCAGTCAGTCACGGTACTGTTTTATAGGTACAGATGATCAAAAAATATTTGTCGATCATATTAAATTTCATCGACTTTTTCCATCCCTTATCAGAAATGTTAGGTAGTTACCCGATAAGGTGGCTCGAACTTTATTCTAATCCAGAGAAATGCAGGCTTGATTAATTGGACTAAATAATTTAGATTTACTGGAGTGTGGAGAGGCTAATAATTCTACATTCGAATATTAAGGATTCCCAAGAAGCGTTATGAAGATTTTATAATTACTTACCTATATTTTTGTGTTTTCTCATTTTTACGGTTTTCCTGTTAAAATCTATCATTGTACCTACTCTAAATACTCACTGAAACAAGAAAATACACTAAAAGCTACAAAAATCACTAGGTATCACTTAGGAACTGATTTTAGTTATTATTATTTGAAATTAAGTAGTTTTTAACTTTGTATTGAAACGAGTGTAACATTATCGCCAATCATACCATTATTTTTGTTACAAATAAATAAATTACACACCAACCAAAAAAAAAATGCATGAGCCAGTCAGAGGGTCGAGCAGGACTTTACGAATGCTGCGAACGTAACGGTTATCGTATCGAGATCGAGAAACCTCATACTAAATTTTAGTTCCAAATACGCTCACGGGCGGGCGCTGTTCCAAACGTCATACAAACTCGACAACGTTTACTATTCGATTTTACGTGACGAAGGTTTCGAAAAGTCGCGCTCGACCCTCTGACACTCCGTCAGTTCGCGGCGCCCAGCAAACTCGCAAGCTCCATCGATCTCAACAATCATTTATCCCTCTCAATATTTATGGACAAATATCTTTTCAGTTTCGTAGCGAGCCGTGTAGACAATACGTTATTGCCTATATCTCGTTCGCTGGACAAACATAGAACATTCGACATCCAATATTACTTCCCCGCAAACACGTTATGTCAACAAATAATACCAAGTTCGTCACGTTCCATCGTTTATCTACTTACATTATGTGCTTGAAGAGTAAGGGTTGTGTTACGGTATCGAGATCCTTGACATTGATTCGTAGTTTTATCAACAACCGGACACTTAGGTACAAGTAACGGATTAAATTAATTTGCTCCTCCGCGAAGTAGTGCACGGTCATGCAAAATAGCCTCGTCTGCGCTGAGTATTTATTTTCATGCACTAATTTTCAACATCGACGACGTCCGCTGAGGATGCCCCGGAGAGAGGCGAAACACGTGTCCGGTACTATTTTACTGGTGGTGGTAGTGTTGGTTGTGGGCTTAGTAGCGTTTGCGTTGATTATTTTATTTTCAATTTGCGGAGGGAGGGCGGAAATATTAGTGCATGAAAATAAATACTCAGCGCAGACGAGGCTATTTTTCATGACCATACTGCACTACTTCGCGGAGGAGCAAATTAATTACAAAATATATATATATATAACTCGGAGAGTGGGACCGGGACGAGACATCGCACACACCAGCGGACTTGGTTTGCTAGCTAGCTGTGTCAGGATGAAATGGGTTTTACACGTAGTAGAGCTTGGTCATGAGCTTTACTCATCCTCAAGGTCGATTGAGGTGGTAGAAATAACTGCAGACACATCATGTTTCACTTCTAAGCCAGTCTTTATTTGATTAAGGCCTACATCAATGACTCTACCGCACGGTTCGGAAATAACCTCTATTGAGAAGATACCGGCAAGAAACTCAATAAGGTATAATCTTTTCAATAATAACACCATACGAGGTCTAAATTAGTTACAATTGATATCACAGTTAACTCGTTACTATTAACGCGAAATGCAAGTACCATATTGGAAACGTTGGAGAGTTCTGTGCTTGCGCCCATTCACGTGATCTATTGCCAAGATATCATTTAAGACTCAAAATAAGACTCTGTACTTGGGGCACAGGCACTTAGTTCATTAAATCACTAACAATTCTCATTAAAACTCAAAGCACCAAGCCGATGCAAACGGATTACATTACCAACTTGTGATCAGTCCGACCCCCCGATCAAGAATGCCCTTTTCTTTTCCAAGTCACTAAATGTCATTTCGACCTTATACAAACTACCCACAAATGAACCAAGCACAGACCACTCCCAAGCAGTATTTATTTGACAGCTGTCACCGCTTGACGTTTCGTTAAAATCATAACAAATGAAGGTAATTTATAACTTTAGACTATGATCAACACCGACTAGTGTATCGATTCTCCGACACGGCCATTCTGACGTCTCACACGTCCTCGTGGGAGGTATCTGTGGACAAGAAAATCTGAACAGTACCCAAAACTTTTCCACTCGGCCTTCCTGACAATAAAAACTAACAATTAAGGAAATAACGAAAATAATTCTATTGGTGAACATAAGTCTCTTTACTTGTCAAGCAAAACTCAAATCAGCACAAAGTTTAAACATTATCGAGTCTCTCTCTCAGCATGACATGAGTGCACAGTGCTGTGTCAGTTGCCTCCATCCAGCAACCTCTACACACAATATCACATGGAATACCTCCATCCAGTATCCATCTCACACAAAACTCATCGCCTCCATCCAGCGATATCCAAAACCAATCGCCTCCATCCAGCGATCGTGGCGACCGATTACACCCGCGAGCCAAACGCACGCCACTCACAGTCGTGGCCGCACTGCGACGGGAAATGAGGCCCGATTTTACGCCTACGCCTACGAACGACCGAAGGTGCAATCAGTCTGAGCCAAAGACACTCACACCAGCGATCAACAACACATGACATACGAACATCAAATGAATTTTGCTTGTCAATCTTAAGAGCTCGAATTAATGGTTCACACCACGAAAAGGTTAATCTTTTCACGTTATCAGTAGCGTAACCAAAATCACGAATTCAATTTACACGAACTTGCTTAGCAAAAATGAAAACACTCGCTTCTCTTGCCTGTCCAAAACCCAAAACTATGATTTATTGTAAACTGGGTCGCGAACATACACGTACTTACCACTCAAAGCTAGCGACATGAGCGCTACGACAACATAATTAACAAACGTTACCTCTAGTTAGGTACTCAATCGAAACGTATTTTCTTTGTACAAAAAAAACAAACAATTTAAAACACGTCGATTATTATTTCAACACACAACTCTTATTATTCATTGTCACTTATTAAGGGCTCCGATTAACTACACAAGAACCTCACGTGTGATTTGCACACAAACACGGATAGCTAATGTTTGTTTTATCCAAAAAATAAACTGATTACCATCGTATAAACCTCACGTTGCTTTTTAAAGTCAAACCGTTCAAACCATTTAAACAAAGTCTACCTGACAATAATGACTATTCGGTGCACTTGCACTTAACATCACGATAGCTTGATTGAAATTATGAACTTGAGTACCTATTAGAATTCGTTACTTATCATACTGCCATAGTATCGAACATAAGGCACGGGTATACCCTACCAGTTTTTTTTTAACCAAATCACGTAAACTCAGTAAAGAAATTTAACGGAAACCCGCGTGTTACACAAATTATAACAAACTGAAAGCGACTCACCAGGCATATTTAAATCCTCCGAATTGGGTTCACAAACAACTACTTGCACGGTAGCCGGAGCAGCTAAAGAAGACTGGCATGGTCACCTCGAACAGCATCGATCGTACAATTCAATCAATCATCATCAGCATAACCGTCGTCATAATCAGCTTTGTTATCTTGAAGTGGGACATGCAGTTCCATCCCACTTCTAAACTCGGAGAGTGGGACCGGGACGAGACATCGCACACACCAGCGGACTTGGTTTGCTAGCTAGCTGTGTCAGGATGAAATGGGTTTTACACGTAGTAGAGCTTGGTCATGAGCTTTACTCATCCTCAAGGTCGATTGAGGTGGTAGAAATAACTGCAGACACATCATGTTTCACTTCTAAGCCAGTCTTTATTTGATTAAGGCCTACATCAATGACTCTACCGCACGGTTCGGAAATAACCTCTATTGAGAAGATACCGGCAAGAAACTCAATGAGGTATAATCTTTTCAATAATAACACCATACGAGGTCTAAATTAGTTACAATTGATATCACAGTTAACTCGTTACTATTAACGCGAAATGCAAGTACCATATTGGAAACGTTGGAGAGTTCTGTGCTTGCGCCCATTCACGTGATCTATTGCCAAGATATCATTTAAGACTCAAAATAAGACTCTGTACTTGGGGCACAGGCACTTAGTTCATTAAATCACTAACAATTCTCATTAAAACTCAAAGCACCAAGCCGATGCAAACGGATTACATTACCAACTTGTGATCAGTCCGACCCCCCGATCAAGAATGCCCTTTTCTTTTCTAAGTCACTAAATGTCATTTCGACCTTATACAAACTACCCACAAATGAACCAAGCACAGACCACTCCCAAGCAGTATTTATTTGACAGCTGTCACCGCTTGACGTTTCGTTAAAATCATAACAAATGAAGGTAATTTATAACTTTAGACTATGATCAACACCGACTAGTGTATCGATTCTCCGACATATATGTATCAGAATTTAGAAATTCATTCACCGAGTAAAAGCAGTGTTCCATAAGATATTTGTCAATATTTATTGCAAAAGATTGGTCTTGTTTCACTGTAACCTGATCTGGTAGTTTATTAAAAAGCTTCATAGACATATAGTACGCATTTTTCTTAAACACATTAAGATTTGGTTTTGGCAGTGCCAACTCATCCTTTCCCCGATATCTGGAGTTGAAAGCTTGGGATTTTATCCGGAAAAAGTCAGGGTGTCGTCTCACAAACAGACAGGCTTTTTTTATGTACAAGCAGGGTAACGGTAAGATACGTAGATTTTTAAACATTGCTTTACATGAGTCTCGATACCCTGCTCCACAAAGTATGCGAATGCATTTTTTTGTGCTTTAAATGCGCGATCGACGTCTACCGAGTTACCCCATATCAGGATACCGTATCTCAGCACCGAAGCTACATAGGCATGATATGCACAAAGTGCTGCATCCATCGACGCTACTTTTTTAATTCTAGCTAATGGAAATACGACTTTGTCTATTCTATTGACTATTCTATTTTTATTTATTGGGAAAGTGTTGCTAGGGAAGATGCCTAATCGGTCGAAATCAGTAACTTGACGCCAGCTATCTTAACGGTTAGCTGTCTAGCACTGCCCGATTTAAGCGGAACCTTTTCCCTCGCACGACGAACATATGTAATCAGCTTCCTGCGGCAACATTCCCGGAGCGATACAAGTTAGGAATCTTTAAAAAACGAGCCTACCTATTCCTTAAAGAGCTGGCAACGCACCCGTGATTCCCCCCGTGTTGCAGGTGTCCATGGGCGGCGGTGATTGCTTTACATCAGGTGACCCGCCTTATGTAAAAAAAAAAAATAATTTTTAATGCCAAAACGATCGGTTAAAATGATGTTTGTATTGGATAATTTAAGTAAGACGTCATAATTTTAAATGATCAGACTGTCTTCTTTTATTGTTTAAAATATTTTCAGAAGCTTGATTAAGTGCAAATGTAAAATGATTGGCATCAGTCATCAGACCCGATCCGTTTTCCAATATTTCAAGTACTTGCCCTCCAATTTGATGTTCGATTTTTCCACCCAGTATGATTGGCAATGCGTCATCAGCCTATTGGCTTCCCACTGCTGAGCACATTCCTCCTCTCACAGTCAGATGGCTTGGACTATAGTTCCCACGCGGGCCCAGTGCGGATCGGGAACTGCACACACAATTAATTGCTTCGCAGGAGTATGTAGGTTTCCTCACGACGTTTATCTTTCACCAAAAAACTCGTGATAAATTACAAATCATTAAGAAATGCGATAATAACTAGTAATGATACTTAATATTAATAACTTAATGAACAATGACAGTGACTAAAAACGTTGTTCGTTCCTGCAACGTTATCCCTTATTTGCCGTTTTTAATCGACTTCAAAAAGGAAGAGGTTCTCAATTCGACTGTATACTTTTTTTACTAAAAACATTATACCTAACACTGAAAATATTTCCAGCTATAATAGTCCCAAGTTCATTCAGTTGAAGCAAACAATAACGCCTGTAGGAATTGTTTTATTCTATTTCGTGGCAAGTATTTTCTGGCAACGTACATGGGCACGGACAGTCCCAAACAGTAGAACAGAATCAATCAATCTAGCCTATCGTTTTTGTAATCGAAGCCTGTATTCTATACAACCCAAGACATATTGTAGCAATTTCTTGAACCAGGCGTAACATTCAAGAATTTGCGATGCGCCCGTCGAGAGACAGACTACCAAGCTGCGCAGGCAATCATCCGGAGTGCCTAGTATAATCGATGACCAAAAACGTTGAGTATTCCAAAAACGGGTGAACCGATTTTTAATGAAATTTTGCCAAGAATCATCTCGATTAAACTACTTTTCGATTAAAAAAAACGGAACGAAATCGGTTCATCCGAAAGCGTTTGCGTAAAAGTGTAAGAATAGTTTGTTGTCGATATGTGCCGCTAGAGGCGCTGCCAATGGCTATTTATAGTAATTGAATCCTCATAACTTAGGTTTGGATTAAGTATACCTACCAGATAAACAAAATGCTCGGGATGTGTTACGTTTTCCCAGCCGTGGTCGACATATCACGTAAACATAAGCGAATCAGGCGCAGGCTGTGCCCGACGTTTTGTACACAATTCTTTTTTTTAGGGTTTCTTGAATCAAAAGGAAAAACGGAACTCTTATATGATCACTTTGTTGTCCGTCTATCTGTATGTCTGTCGAGAACCTTTTTCCCTGGAGCACGTCGATATAGCAAAGCTGAAATTAATATCAAATACTCAAATCTGCAGTCCCTCGAAGCTATGATCAAGCTTCTAAATCAACGCAATAAAATACTTATCAAAAGGGTGTTTCCATACAAGTTGCCGTTGTATTATAATACCTTTAGGTTTTAACCTATATAGGGTCCTTCCAGTTACCCTAGGAACTTGAAATTTGGCATGAAGGTAGATCTTATAGCACAATCAATGAAAAAAGTCGGAAAATCTTGTCTGTCTGTACATATGATTGACCTACATAAAGTAAGATAATATAAGACCAGATAAGATAATATTTATTTGCCAACAATAACAATTAAAGATAGAACTAAATACAGACAACATTTAAAATTAAAAACATAGCGAGTATTCTATAGCTAAAAACATAGCCTTTCCATACTGCGGCAAAAGGGACAGGCTCAGCTAATGCTGCGCTTGCGTGGAAGCTGCCAGCGCTGGTTTTCAGACCGCCCCGTTGACTCGTGCTAGAAAAGCGTATGCAGCGGGTTGGTTGACAAAAGAGAAAGAACACAAAACCTAAATAAAATGAACATTAGAACTAAAACAACCAAAAGGTTAATGAAAACACTTTAACGCTTTAACGTTTGGCGTTTGAGAATAACACTGAACACAGCTAGTTACAGTTGCAGCTGTTGTCAATTTGTGCCGCGAAGAGAACTGCTCTAAGCTTGTGTTTAAAAGTGGGCTGAGACATACTTATACGAAGGGGGGGTGGCAGGTCGTTCCATATCTTGGATGCTGCAAATTTGAATCCACCTCTGCATCCCTTTGTATGATGCTTGGGTATCACGGCTTTGTTCGACGCCCGTCCTCGAGTGTTCCGATCGTGTATGTTCCGAACCCAGAGTATCTTGTCAAACAGGTACTTAGGCCGTGTGTTGTGCACAATTCTAGAAACAAAAGTGGCCAGATGAAGTTGCCTGCGACCTGCCATTTTTAGAGTTTTACATTTATTTAGATACGGCGTTATGTGGGCTCTTTTAGGAATAGTGTAACAAAATCTAACGCACGCATTCTGAACTCGCTGTAAGTGACCCCACACTGCATACATTTTGCTTAGGAGCAGGGCTGTACTAACACTGTACAACTTAAAACATTCGACAAGACGGGGAAAGTCTTCTAGACTCTTTTCTAGTGGTAGATGAACTATTTACATACTACAGGTTTCTGCGGAACCCTCGGTGCGCGAGTCCGACTCGCACTGGGCCTGTTATTTTCTGCAAAAAAAGGTCGGAATAAATTTTGCGAAGGCTACTGTATTTGTGTGGGAACGCGATTTTGAAACTACATTGACAAGCAAAAATAACGGGTCACTTTTCGAGGCCTTTTTATTTGCTCGTCAGTTTACTGTATACGTGGCTACGAACAGTTGGAGAGAATTGTTCTTTTTTACGGTATTCCCGTTAAAATCTATCATGATATTTTAAATACTCTCTGAAACAAGAGTACTAAGTATTAACCTAACCAAAGAACCGCATCGAAATCGGTCCATCCGTTTGGGAGCTATGATGCCACAGACAGATACACAGGTACACATACGCACATGTCAAACTTAAAACATCCCTCTTTTTCGTCGGGGTTTACAAATACCTACTAAGTTTGGTGTAATGGTATGGCACATGACACGGAATGTCAAGAATCCGGGTTAGCTGTTTCAGTGAGCCACATTTTCATGGACAGATGATTTTTTTATCAACAGCAAACATTGCAAAAAATAATAATATTTTCATGGTCTCTCCATTTAAGAGCTAAAATACATATCACAGACACAGTCATGTCATTGTTAACAACTTGTTTTTTCATCGGGGGTCAATTATTTGTTTATTGTTAAATTTCTTAAATAAACAGGGTTACCGTTATTTAAAAACATAATTTATCACGCATCATTTTTGTCATCAACCTAACCTCATTTTTTTATCTACCGTACATGACAAAAAGTATAATTTGTCCATAACAGTACGTTCTTTGTGTTGAATACAGCCTTCGTCACAGACGTGTGGACCATTACTTACCGGCAGCCAAGGACGGTAAAACTAAGTGGACTGCCAATGTATACCATGTCGCTTTCCTTTAAAATAATTAGATCCAATATAGAGAAGTCTCTGTACCATTAATTTAGTTTGGCACTTAGATCTCCGGTCAACACAACAACGCGGTTTACTAATGTTTGCCAAAAAACGTTCGCCAAACTGATTCATTTCCTAAATGTTTCATTTCCCGGAACGATTTATTTTGTGAAACTGTAAATATTTCAAAACTTTTATAAAACAAACCTAACCTATAAGGTTCTACGAGATGGCCTTGAAGTAATTTGAAGTAATAAAATTTGACCCAATAACGAATATGAAGTCAAAAAACTAATATAAATGTGGCTATATTGTGTTAAGCAGGAGTCTATATTTTCTCCCGATAGTTGAAAGTCATAACCTGTCACTAGTTACAACTCTTTTTTTCTCTTAAACTATTAATGGTTCAGGATTAAAATAAAACTAACCTAATCTATAGAGTTCAAAATTCAAAATTATTAATTTGCTGGAACACGGTTACAAAGATCTTAAATCTAGAACAGTTCATGCGTATCCAACCTGCATGCAGGTGTGCAAAATCACATCAGTCACTTTTACCTCTGTTAACATATTTCTAATTTAATGGTAGTCAAATGTATTAACAATGTCAAATATATGTGCTTTAGGATTCCTGATTTCTTTTATGGTTTCAGAGAAAAAAAGAGCTGCGACTAACAACGACTGATAAATTATTACAAACATTGCATTATGACTAAAATATTAAAAACATTGCATTACGACTTCAATATTTCTACGAAACAAAGGGATCCAGTTAAGCACAGGTCTAAGTGCCATACGAAATGAATGGTACAGATACCTCTCTAGTGAAAGCTAGCTGCAGCAGGCTTACAGCCAATTCAATCCAATATTCAATTTATTTCTTGTTTGATCTACTTACGATAAAAACATGTATCTATTTTCAATTTTGCCGCCTCAATAAACTTACTGTTCGTAGGCAATCCAACCACTTCTTAATATAGGTATGTCGATGCGAGGATGATGGCCCATCTACAGATAGCAAATTGTTCGATTTTATATTTATTAAATTCTTCAGTATGTCAAAAGAAGAGAGAGATTGAATATTGGGAACGGCTGTTATTTTTTTAAAGAAATCTATCCCTTTTCCTCTTCAAAGGCCGGCAACGTGACTCTTGGGGTTGCTGATTCTCATGGGTGGCGGTGATCGCTTACCATCAGGTAACTAGCTCGTTTGCTTCCCTCATTCAATATAAAAAAAAACGCGACATTGGCAGTCCTTTTGTTTTAATCGTCCTTGCCCCCAGCTGACATGAAATATTTACACGAGCGAGAAGAATGTCCAAGATTTCTCACACAGATTTTTGCGCGTAGGACCTTGTGCAAAGAGATCCGGGTCCCCCGCTACCCGTCTTACTCGCTAATCCTGCCGCTAAGCCGCAGTGCTTGCGGTCGTGTGTTCCGGTGTGGAGAGTAAGACAGCCGGGAAAATTACGGACACAATAGGGATTTTACATTAACCCTCTCGGTTGGCAACGCATCTGCAATCCCGATATTGCGGTTACCTATCTATGGGCAGCGATGATTTGCCTTTCTGTGTGAAAAACCACAGTTTTATTTCCGATTCAAGTTTATAAAGAATTGATAGATAATACTGGGTGAAGGTTACCTTTCTATGGGCAGGGATTGCCCTTCTGTGTGAAAAACCACGGTTTTTTTGTCCAATTCAAGTTTATAAAGAATGGATAATACAGGGTGAAAAAAAAGGGCCATGGAATGGAACTACTTACCATAAATCCTTATGATAGATTATTTTATTTTTAAAATAAAAAGAAACAAAACTACATTGACAGGTGTTTCGATAAGCTTATCTAAACCGGGAATCGAACCAGCTAAAAATTCAAAAAAATGCACTTCATTCCCAGAGGAAGCAATAAGAAATTAATAGTCCAAAGCCATATGTTATGACTGTTTCTTTACAAATGCAACTGTCAACGTGACATTTGTCGTTCCTATTCACCTATTCCCGCCACTTTGCTGCCGACATAAAAAAATAGGTACCCATATCAATCAAAAGTTCCCCACGTCAGTACAATTTGAACACAAACTGAAATTGGAATTCCGGTAGGCTGGCATTGTACGGAAACGTAGTTAAATATTAGCATACCGAAATACTCGAAAGCAGAGCTGCGTCCACACTTTTGTTTTAAAACTGCGAGTTGAGAACTGCGCCGAGGAAAAGTTGTAAAATACTCGTTCCTAAGTATTTTGCGCCCACCTGCTTTGGTCTGTTCCTTTTACGTTCCATTTATAAGGAATTTCGTACCTACCCGTTTATTTATTATCACAAAATCATAAAAATTAAGTAAAATACGAAACCTCGTGGGTTACTTGTAGCATAAATTCTCTTTTAATACAGTTGCTCAAAAAGTGGCATTTTTTGTAGCTACGTTTCATGCGGAAAGTTGTGTTTTTCGTACTAGTGCTTTTTACTTTTCCAAGGCACCGGCGGCACCGGGCAGCCTTCACCTTCCCCCCCCCCTCCACAACAGAGCAGCCCCCGCCGGCTCGCCGCCTTTGGTTTTATTGTAATTTTCTCGCAAACGTATTAAAAAACGGTTTGGTGCACGTGCGGAAGTATCATTTTCACTCGTCCTGAGTCTCGACCCTCGTCTCGCGGCTCGGGCTTAGACACTAGACACCCCAGGACTCGTGCATAATGACATACTTTCCGAACTTATATCAAAAAGTACCATTAACTACACACAAATCATAAGTTTTCTATAATGCGTGAATGAGGACTTATGATGAATTGTACCTATTAATAATACCCCCCCCTCTTATTTCCAAAGTTTGGAGACAGCAGAAATTGCAGGAAAGCTAAAACGAAGTCACTAAATTGCACAGTTTTGCAGAAATCATCAAAAATTATATTAGTTCCACTATAGGACAATAGATGGCACTGTCAGCTTGTCCGACTATAGATAGTAAATACAAGTAACGGATTAAATTAATTTGCTCCTCCGCGAAGTAGTGCAGTATAGTCATGCAAAATAGCCTCGTCTGCGCTGAGTATTTATTTTCATGCACAAATTTTCCCGCTCTCCCTCCGCAAATTAAAAATAAAATAATCAACGCAAACGCTACTAAGCCCACAACCAAAACTACCACCACCAGTAAAATAGTACCGGACACGTGTTTCGCCTCTCTCCGAGGCGAATAATGGGGATAGTGAGGGTATAAATACGGCCAGCCGTTCTCAACAAGCTCATGTCCCCGGCCCTGTATGCCCTCTACACCGACGACATCCCGGGGATCGGAGACGTCAAGCTGGGGCTATTCGCCGACGACGCCGCATACTTTGCTTCTTCCATGAACATCGCCCACGCGGCGAAGAAGCTTCAGAGGACCCTTGACGCTCTTCCCGACTGGCTCTCCCGATGGAGACATGGAGACTGTCGGTGAACGTAGGGAAGACACAGGCCATCGCCATGGGACAGAAGAACCCTCCGCCGCCCCTCCGTCTACACGGTCAGGAGGTGCCTTGGTCAGGCACCGTAAAGTACCTGGGTGTCACCATTGACAGGAGACTCACGATGAAGCATCACGTCGCCGAGGTCGTACAGCGCGCCAAGTACGCGCGCACCTGCCTCCGTCCAGTACTCGCCAGCAACCTCCCCGTGCGCACCAAGCTGGGGATCTACAAGACGTACGTGCGGTCCCGGCTCACATACGCGGCACCAGCCTGGTACGCGTTAGTGGCCGAGTCCAACCGTAGACGTCTTCGTGTGCAGGAGTCCCAGTCCCTGCGCACCATCGTCGCCGCTCCCCGCTTCGTGCGCAACGAGGACATCCGTCGCAGCCTCCGCTGGCAGAGTCTGGACGAGTTCATCGGCCACCTCGCGCGCGTCATGTTCGACCGCGCCGACAACTCCAGCTTCCCGTCGCTTCAGGGGATCGCGCCGCTCCACGCGCGCCCCCCGGATCGCCGCGCACTGGCTCAGCCCAGAGAGCTGGTGCCCCGCGATGAGTCTCCTGTTCGTGGTGACGACAGGCAACCTCAAAGCCGCTGAAAGGCCAACGATCCCGTCACGCCGCAGATAGGCAAAACGGGATAAAAGCCGCAGATAGGCATCCCAACCGAAACGCCAAAGATAGGCTAATCGGGTAAAAGCCGCAGAGAGGCCAAGCCACAAGATGGCACAAAGAGACCGTCCCATTGCTATGGGACGCGCCTGAAGCCGACTCAAAGGGCATGGAGCCCTGAAAAGTCCCCCCCACACCCCCCCGCGCTTCGCGCTGGGAGGCGTGTGAGACGACTCGCAGAGAACAAGCTCATTCTTCGACTGACGGTCGGGGTGTCAACATCGACAACGGCCGCCGAGGATGCCTCGGAGAGAGGCAAAACACGTGTCCGGTACTATTTTACTGGTGGTGGTAGTTTTGGTTGTGGGCTTAGTAGCGTTTGCGTTGATTATTTTATTTTTAATTTGCCGAGGGAGGGCGGGAAAATTTGTGCATGAAAATAAATACTCAGCGCAGACGAGGCTATTTTGCATGACTATACTGCACTACTTCGCGGAGGAGCAAATTAATTTAATCCGTTACTTGTAACATGGGCCTCCGCAAAGTTACGCCTGAATCAATACGATAGTAAATACATTAAACTACTTACAGTAGCACAAATATTACTTATTGATGGTGGCTCGGAACCCTATTGACCGGTTTTTCAAATATATTTCGAAATAAAAAAAAAAGTCATTACAAACGACAGTGTCAACGCAGCTTTAGGATTTTTTATTGAATCGAAAAGGTACGAAATACGTGATAAAAATGAAATATTTGACGTTCTTTAGCCAAACGATTGTTTCGTTAATTCAATTCGAGCCGGATAGGAAGTCAATAAAAATGAATCGATTCAGAATAGGTATCTCTTATTCATTCAAACGCTATTCATAGTTTTATTGGGTTCCGCTGACAACAAGGAGTTCTTATAGTTTCACCATGTCCGTCCGTCTGTCTATCCGCGATAGCCCAGATACACTACTTGATATTTAAAAGTTGTAATTTAGCACGCCAACAAAGTGATAAAATAAAATATTAAAAAGAAAATTACACGTAAAATGGAAGGTTTTTTTTTTCTTATCTAGATATCCCATGGTGTGGGGTACCACTTATCTGCAGCTGACTGTATCTACCTAAAGTTGGATAAAAATGCAACTACATTTAGTCAGCAAAAAAAATTGTACTGAAAATTATATTTTTAACAAAAAAAAACCTTCACATGATAATACCGTGAGACTAAAATCATTGTGAAATTAAAAGGATCACTCAGCCCCCATACTACGAAATTCGAAAATTGAAGTTCGTATCGTATCGTCCCACTCACTCTCTTGTTAAATAATATTATCTTGAGAGGGACGGCACGATACGAAGTTCGAATATTGCACTTCGCAGTCGGGGGGCTGGTGTATAAGTCGAGTTCAGAGGGTCGAGCACTTTTCAAATCCTGCGTTACGTTACGGTTATCGTATCGAGATCGAGAAACCTCATACTAAATTTTAGTTCCAAATACGCTCACGGGCGGGCGCTGTTCCAAACGTCATACAAACTCGATAACGTTTACTATTCGACTTTACGTGACGCAGGATTCCAAAAGTCGTGCTTGACCCTGAGAGTTATTCGTAGTCCAAGGGAAGGACTACAAATTAGTACGAAACATTTTAGGCTAAACTCGACTTACATACGCGAGTGATCCTTTTAATTTCACTAAAACCTTATTTATAAGAAATGGTTTACTGGCTCGACCATTTTCTATGTCCGAAAAGATACCATCTTTAATAGCTTAGCTAAACACTTTAGGCCTACATACTTTGGCCCTAAATCGAAATTGTATTAGATATGCCTATCACGTTTACGGTTATCGCGCAAAACTTTGGAGTGAACAAAGTAGACCGCCATTTGCAATTTATACGAGACCATATTATACCTAAACGCACGTAACATTTTTGAGAGGAGACGGCAATGGAAAAAGCTCACGAGCGGCAAAGCAAGGTATCTTAGACAAATTGGTGAGAGCTTGGAATGGCATTTGTAGTGGTTGTACGGTTCGCATGAAAAAGAGAATAACAAGAAGTATTTCTCATAATTTAATGAAATTACATACCCTTCTCTTCTTAACAAGTAAAATGACATTCGTCCTTTTTTGCTTTCATTCGCGATCATTTACGGGCCCAAAGAGAATAATTTTGAAAATTGTGAGATTAGCTACAATAAAATCAACTAATAGAATGAACAAATAATATTTAAAATTTGACACTGACTTTATTTCGGAATTTTCTTCAATATAATTATTACAAACCTCTTTTTGTACTGATAGTACGATGAAAGGGAAATTTCAAATATAGAATGCCTATAAACACACAATACCCTACGTAATGCATTTCCACGGTCTCGGCAATTTATCTTTACAGAGCCTTTAGTGTAATTTTTAACACAAGTAAACGTCTTGATCTCGTTCGCTTCAACATCTCCATTACTATGGACAAATTGGCAGCGCCCCTAGTGGCACGTACTGCCAACGTATTCTCATAGCATTTGACACGTTATCGCGATACGCGAATGCGATCGAAACGTTTATCCCGACTTGAAATTTAAACTAAGAGCTCAGCAAGATAAAGAGTTTGTTCAAAGTATTTAAAGCCTATAGGGGCACTAAATCAGTCGCATTTTCTCCTCCTTTAAAAAAGATGACTGCATTAACCCACTGGACACACAAATACACCCAATTTAACGCATACGGGCACACAGATTTCGGTTTTGTGTCGAGTGTTTAAAAAATATGAAATTTTAAGCTAAAGGCGACTCCGGTCTAAAATGCTTTGTGCCTAAACCTAACACAGAGGTCCTGAAAAAACTAAACATTGACGGGTCGATGAATGGAGGATAGTAGATTCTGTATAGGCTATGAATAAGTTATTTTTAATGTTCGGTTGGGGTCAGTAAGGATACAAGTGGGTATAGAATATAGAAGCCATTTATAAGATATTCAAATTCAAATTCAAAATTTTATTCAGCAAAATTCAGTTGAATGCTCTTTTACGCGTCATTTTTTCGAGTCTACCAGCGCTTTCGGAAAGACCATGATTGCCAAGAAGAATGCGCCGCAAGAAACTTGGCACAAAGTCATTTTTTCTAAAAACAGATTAAGTACATTAGTTCTTACAATACGTAACCACAGATAAATTACACAAAGAAACCTCACTCAATCATTAAAAAAATTAAGAGAAAAAAAAAGGATACCGTATTTTAGAAACAAGTGTAAAATAAAAATTATTAAAACAGCAAAACCAGAACACTTTACTGGCATGCTTTAATTGAACAGGAGATGTATAGGGTCCCAGAGTTAATATTATAATACTTAATCTAAATGGCTTAGAGATGTATAGTCTCTAGGGTCAATTTAAACTAAATTTAAAATCAGCAGAGTAAATGTAAATGTAAAACGACTCCTCGGTCAAATAATAAATATAATAATACATATACATAAACTGGAGATGTATATGGTCTCCAAATTCCAATCGTTGGTAGTAGGATCGCTACCATCTTACTCGCTAATCCTGAAGCTAAGCAGGAGTGCTTGCACTGTTGTGTTCAGGTGTGAAGAGTAAGACAGCCGGTGTAATTACGGGCACAAGAGGCATTTCATCTTGGCTCTCTAGGTTGGCAACGCATCTGAAACCGTCCGGGGTTGCGGGTGTCTATGGGCAGTGGTGATCAGTGATCACCACTGCCCATTTGGTTAGTGAACCATCAGGTGACCCACTTGCTGTTTTGCCTTCCTCGTCGTGCATAATTTACTTTGACTTGTGACATACACAAATGTATAGAGAATTTAATAGGCTAGGATTTCCACGTTTATAACATTATTATCAAACTTATTTTTTAATCATCACCATCATCGGCCTATTTACGTCCCACTGCTGGGCACAGGCCTTTGTTTATAATATTTTAAAATTTTAAGTAAGTAATTTACGTATTCGGTGCTAACTCTGAACGATGTTTTTTTGCGAAAAGACGCGTTATTTGTGATAACACTGTAAAATGAAGTTAGACCGATATTTAATTATAACGAAGTTGCTTAATAGAAGTGAGGAGGGGTGAGTAAGGCGCGAAACGTTCAAGGTCATTATCTCCGGGAAGCCTTTTAAGTGAAAATATTACATGTATAATTATATTATCAAACTATACCACTCTCTAGTCTCTAGACGTTTACATCTACATACATAATATAAGTACACTGATTATGCGAGTGTGGAAAAAGGCTACTTACGTTGGCTGCCCAGCCACAGCTGAACGCATCTAAACTTTTTCGTTTCCCGAGCATTGACACAAGACGTGTTTCCGAACGCGACGGACATTAATGGAGGGTCCCGTACACACTACGCTATTGGCTAGCCACAGGGTAAATAAATACTTCCTTCAGAAATAACTAAACGGAAAAAGGAGTGTTTGGTAAATAAGGAAAGTAAGTGGTTAAGTAGGCGTTTTATTTGTAACATAATCTGTGTTTACTTTCCATGTTAATTATATTGGTAGAAATTTAAATCTTCGCGCCTTGTCCCGATTCGTCTAGTAAATTCATTCGAGAAAACGAAACATTCTGATTGGTTAACGCAAGTGCAGTCAGCTTGTGCCTACACGCTCGAAAGCGAGATGGAAAGATATACTTTCGATCACTGTGCGAGGGAGCAAGAGCATTATGAAGAATCATCGGTCTGAACTTAACTCCGTTTGCAACTGCCGTCGCGTGTGGATAGGAAAGTTTTCTCTTTTTCCAAAAAACCCCACTTTTGAGTGCGATTTTGACTTTTACCACCCAAATTGACACTATCACCGCCGGCGGGCGACGTGGGTTCGACTCGTGTGAGTGAATGAGGCCGTGGCATCTTTGTGGATCATCCTGAAGACCCTGGGACCAGAAGACCAGCTCCAGCATCAAGGACGTGCGTGTAGCGTATAGCCATCTCAGTTAACATCGTATTCTCGAATAAAATCAACCCAAATGTAACCAAACTCCAAAACAACGTCATTTTGTTCCAATCTGTTTTGTGGCAGTGGGCTAACCTCTAGGCTACTACATCTTAATTGCTACTACTGCTAATAGGTACAGAACCCTCGATGCGCGAGTCCGACTCGCACCTTGCCCGGTTTTTTTTTTCTTTTAATTTATCTGACACGCCATTGGCCGCAATCTGTACAGCCAGAAAAAAGGGTTCGGCTTTTGAATGATTAATACTGACTTTTTGTCGAATAACCCCAGACCCTATATCAATTCTCGGGCCTGTAGTAAAATCATCGTTATGCATGAAGGACACGGGTCAAGCTATTATTTCTCGCCCCTCACTGAAATTAAGGATTAAAAATTACTTTTTGATTTAAGTGCGGAAGGTATGTCATTTTGCACAAGTCCCGGGGTGTCCAGGCCCGAGCCGTATTGCGAGGGTCGAGACTCGGGACGAGCAAAAATGACCCTTCCGCGCGTGTACCAAACGTCGTTTTTTATTACATTTGCGGAAACATGACAACGAGGTGGTAGTTCCAGGCCCAGTGCCCTAAGCACGACTTGTCGAATCCTGCGTTACGTTACGGTTATCGTATCGAGATCGAGAAATCTCATACTAAATTTTAGTTCCAAATACGCTCACGGGCGGGCGCTGTTCCAAACGTCATACAAACTCGTTATAGTTTACTATTCGATTTTACGTGACGCAGGATTCGACAAATCGTGCTTAGGGCACTGCTCCGTCTTCCTCCACCGGCTCCTTGGAAAATCACTGTAGGCATTATCACCTTGACACAATGAAATAAATTTTTGTCTGTACCTGCGTACAAAAAATGGTCCCCTCTGTCTATCTTGCTCTAACAAGTGCGTATACTAATGTTCATTCTCATGTATTGCCGATATTTCTTTAAAAAGAACAACCAAAAACGTAGTAAACTCACAATTCCATACTCGTGGTTGCTTCATCATAATTTGTTTCCCACAAAAGCTACGAAATAAACTTGTAATAAAACAAACTACGTTTTTTAATTTCTTTTAATACCAGCAAAAGCTTTCGGCGTCGTAACCCTCATTTTTAAGACTTCACACACCTTTTTACACACAGATACTGCTTTTAAATCGTTTTGTTGCAACTTAATCAACGAAGGTACGGCTTTCACTGATCGCCTCTGCATTGCCAATAGTCGCACCAAATCATGGGAGTCTGAGTAAATTAAATGATTATCTTTATCAAAGGTAATAGCTAGTACTCCTGGAATGCTCACAACTCTCACAACCTCGCGGTTTCTCTCATCGTTCCTGATCAAGTAAACACCATCTTCACTGCACACGTACACATCGCCTTTATTATCAACAGCCAGCCCAAAGAACTTGGGAGTATCTCTTAACAGCACTGGCTTCTTCTCATTCTTCCTTAAACCGTAGAGGCCAGAAGAATTTATGAAGAAAATGTTACCTTGAAAATCGAACACGAACTGCTGCATCACTACGTTCTTCAAATCCTTCACCGGCTTCACCATTTTCTTCTTATAAACATACGCTCTTAAGGTCGGGAACTGTATGTAGTAGATGCTCTTTTTGACAGCTAACCACCAGACATCTAAATCGCCTAAGCCCAGTTTCATCAGTTTCTTGTCAGTAGGGACGTATCTATAAATCCCGTTGCTTCCCCCAAAGTATATGTAGCCGCTTCTATCTTCGCTGGCTATTGCGAATGCGTCTTTTACTCCCTTAAGCAGCTTCAGCTTTTTTGTTTCTATGTTAAGCATGGCTGGTATGAATTCTCCCTGGCCAGCATCGAAGCTGAAATACAGCGTGTTAGTTTTTTTATCCACTGCCAGTTGGTTCGCACTGTGGTCTGCATTTGTTAACAACTCTTTGACGAAGCACTGCTTTCCATTGTCGGACACCATGTTGCACGGGGAGTCGATCGCACTCACTTTTACAATGAAGATTAAATGTAATATTGTCTTGATCATTGTCTTTCATCCAATGAAGAAAGCGTCAGAGTCTGACCAGAGTTGAAACTTGATTACGGTTTTTCGTTAAGACGCTCGGTTTTTAAAAAGATTTGACGATACACGAAATGAGAAGCCGTTCTCGTGTAGTTCTCTTCGGATCACAGTGGATATTTGTATGCGTCTAGAAGCGTGAATTGTGAAAGTAAAAGATTAATTTGTATTGTTCGTATTAGACAAATGGACGGCTCGCGCGTACAGTCCGCAGCAGATGTTTGAATGGCGAAGTTGCCACTAGCATCAAACACTTGTTGAAGTTTAATCACGAACTAAATTAACAAATCGTAATTAACAAAACAATTACTTTGTTACTGAGCGATCACGTGCAAGACGTGTGAGATTTTATTCGATACTCTCTCTTAGTTTGAAATAGTAGGTACAGCTTGATTTCGTTCAATTTAAAAAAATATGCTGCTGTTTATTTTTTTGGAAATAATTCGTATAAATATCTGTCTCAGTATACCACTAAGGCGCTTCCCTGACCCAGAAGCAGAAATGGCAGCTTTTTAGACCGATTCTGTAAATTATTTAAACCATGAAAACAAAATATATAAATATATTAAGTATCTATAACATCTTAACTTGTTTTTCTGTTTCATTTTTTTTTTCCTATTTAATACTTATGATATCTGCGTCACAAGTAAATCAAGTTGCAATTAATATTCTGTTACTACATCATAAGCATAATTTACTTTGACTTGTGATATACACCAATGTATAGAGAATTTAATAGGCTAGGATTTCTATGTTTAACATTATTAAAATACCTTTTTATAATCATCATCGGCCTATTTACGTCCCACTGCTGGGCACCAGGCCTTTGTTTAGAATATTTTAAACATTTTAAATAACTAATTTACGTAATCGGTGCGATTGTTTTTTTAATTTTTTTTTTCAAAAAGACGCGTTTTTTGTGATAACACTGTGTAAAATGATGTTAGACTGAGTGAGGTGGGGTGAGGAAGGCGCGAAGCGTTCAAGGTCATCTTCTCAGGGAAGCGTCTTCAATTAAAAACGAATATAATGAAAAGTCATACTGCATTGCCCACCAACCTCCGCTTCCATACAAATCAACATTATAGCACGCAGATCTAACAACATTTGTCGCATAGGCTTAGCTGTCTTGCACGAGTGGTCGCAAAATAGCAAAATACTTACTTGATTGGTTCATGAATATGGCCCTCCACAAAGTAACTTCAGTTTCAATTACAGACGCTCAAGCACGAGTATTCGAATGCTACGTAACTTAATCGAGTGGAGAATCGAGATTATCAAGAGAATTTGTATGACGTTTGGAGCAGCGGCGCCCGTGAGCGTATCTGATACTAAAATTTAATACGAAGTTTCTCGATGGCGATAAGATAACGATTACGTTACGCAGGATTGTAATATTCGTGCTTGGGCCTCAGCCGTTCCCAATATTCGACTATCTCTTGTTTTAATCTACTGACGATAAAACATCCATCTATGTTAAATTTTGCCTTCTCAATCAACTTACTGTCGACCAACGTCTACACTCCACCACCAATCCCCAATCTCCACTGTCGGGCAATCCAATCTCTACTTGCTCTCTGACGTTAGGCCATGTAGGTACAGATTCCACGGATAGCTAATTGTTCGTCAATTTAGTCAAAAAATTCGTCAGTACATCAAGACAAGGGATGATTGAATATTGGAGACGGTTGATAGTAGGCTAAATAATTACAAGTGCATGCATTGTCGACTGTACCACCGAGTGACAGTGCATTGTTTTTAAAATACGCTCTGTTTGTTGATTTGATTTGATCTATGAAGATAAACTATGAACTAAACAATGTAAGTCCTGAAATATCTCACGTGTTTAGAACAAAACCTTGAGTATTCTAGAACTGTGGCAGTGGGCGGGGCACATTGCTCGCAGAACTGATGGCCGATGGGGTCAGAAGGTTCTCGAATGGCGTCCACGGACCGGGAGACGAGCAGTCGGTAGGCCTCCAACAAGATGGAGCGACGACCTAGTAAGGATTGCGGGACCGCGGTGGATGCGGAAAGCACAAGACCGGTCTGAATGGGGAGCCTTGGGGGAGGCCTATGTCCAGCAGTGGACGTCTTTCGGTTGACATGATGATGATTCTAGAACTTTCAACTTCCAATAGTACTATGCCAAATTCAATTGATTGGATCAGCGTTACTTCGTCAAAGTCCATTATTTTATGAACTAAATACAAATTAATGCCGAATTTGGTAACAAACAAACAGCATTATTTTGAAAGGAATAACAACTCAGCGTAAAGTTACCGAAGACAACTTTGGGTTATAAACCCGCCTTTCCTGAAATGCGCAGTATCTCTAAAGGTGCACTTGATTAGAAAGATCACTTTCTCGAAAGGTGCATTGTCTCAAAAAGTGCACTTCAAAAATTTCTTTCACATTAGCATACTCTCAGATGGTACAATTTCCCAGTAGGTACACTTTGCCAAAAGAGCCGTTTCAAATCCGTCATTAAAATTGGAAAACGAGGTAGCCACCTTTTAATTTTGCATTTTGGGAAAGTGTGCTTTTTGGAAAAGCGTACTTTATGGGAAAATGCCCTAATTGGGCGAGTGTGCGTTTTGGGAGTGCACAATTTTCAGAAAGTGCACATTTCGGGAAAGTGGCTTTTATTTTTTTATTATTTATTTATTTATTAATAACATTACATCTATCATTACACTTACCCAATACGATAGTAGTAGCACCTTACATATTTAGAGCATTCTTACAAATATACAATTTACGATAAATAACATAATACAAATAAAGTTACTTTTGTGAATTCATTAAGAGAGCAACAGAAGATATCGATTTGAGTGGCGACCCGGTTGAGCGTGCGCAAAACCCTCGTGCAAGGCGCCGCGCGCAGCAGGTTGGTGCGCGCGCGCGGCACGGCCAGCAGCGGCACCGCGAGCCGCCGCCACACGTAGCGGTCCGGCACACGCAGGCTTAGCGTTGCCAGTACAGAGGGGTTGTTGGTTTGAGCTTAAGCCAAAAATACAACATTGAGAACATCCTCCTTTTATTTTCGTTGGCTAAAAGTGCTAATTAGTAGGTAAGGGGAGCGGGAACTAAAATCAAATTTACTGCTACTTAATTGCATGAAAACACCACAATGGACTTAGACTGCCTTATTTTGATTATTGTTAAAGTAAACTCTAAAAAATAGTTCACTTCAGTAGGAATGACAGAGACAAAGCCGGAAGACGTCCACTGCTGGACGGCGGCCTTCCCCAAGGATCTCCACGACGATCGGTCTTGTGCTACCCGCAGCCAATGGCTTCCCGCGATCTTCACCAGATGCTCCGTCCACCTTGCGGGAGGCCTACCAACACTTCGCCTTCCGGTACGCGGTCGCCACTCCAGTTCTACTAGCAGTCCGCCCCGCCCACTGCCACTTAAGGTGTGCAATTTTCTAAGCTATAATCTGTACAGTTATATCCATAAAGCAGACAGACGGGAGGCGCCTTTGCACTACAATTTTTCTGCCACTCTTTGAGGGGGACGAGGAACACTGCGGAACACACACGTACAGCACACGTCTGCGCTCATGTCAAAATTTGTTACGTTCCTACAAACTCGCACTAAAACAAAACTGTCACACAAATGCTAAAAACACGCGCACAATCAACAGACCCTGATCATTTTGGTCAGACTTGATGTCAGAGTTTCGGCAGGGGGGAAATTGCGCGCTAACATCTCCATTCCTTTCCTGCTCTAAGGCTATATCTGACCAATACTGACGTTAAAAATAACTAAACTTGACGTGCAACAAATTTATATTCAATACGAAGCGCCCTCAAGTAACCTCAAAGACAAAGTGACAGGTCACGTCAGGCCTGTATTGACATCACGCCCAACCCCACTTATAAAATGACAGTCATCCTGTGTCACAGGCCGTTTTCATGAGGGGAAACAGTCTGTTTTAAGGTAGCCTACCTAGGGTTTTGTGAAGGAAACAAATTACAAGTTTAATACATTTATTTCTACAAAATCGGTAGGCTAAATTGACAATTAAAATAGAGAATCTCAGGGGATTGAGTTCGAAGACACTTTTGAAGATACTGGGTTCGATTACACGCCAATGTGGCCTACACTTCCCTCGGGTGTTTGGATCCTCCGGCGACGGCGAAGATAGGGCGCAGGCGTCGTAGAGCAACCAGGAGTGACCAGGGGGCTCGTGTGATGACGTGGTGTTGAGATGGTGTGAAGGGGACCGTAGCGTGCCAACGGCTAGCCTCTGAGTAGGCTGCGAGAGGTCGGCAGGGGTCCGTTAGGAACCAGTAGTGGGTGGAGAGATTTTAGTTGCCCTGTAAATAAGCTGGTGTGAGCCAAACGTCCATGGTATGCTCGCACTGCCATATTCCGCTTTCCAGTCCGGCCATTCCCGAGGGAGTGGGAACCAGATTGGTAGTGCATGGCAATACGGAGGGTCATACGGATTTACAATTTAGCTAGAGTCAGAGAGTAAGCTTTTACAGGTTTCTAGTGAGAGTGGATAACAGATTTACACAAAGTGACCGTTGGAACTTTAAATTCCAACCGTTCTAGGAAGACGTTAGGTTTTAAAATAAGCGCTACGTCTATAACCGTAGAGCAGTGAAATAGGGAAAGATTAAATTATAATTAACTGTCCGGAGCGCTATTAAGGTACAGTAATGCTTCGGACAGAGTAACAGAGTGGAAACCCTATAGAATTAAATAAATTACAATAAAAGACACAAGTAGTGTAACACAATGATAAAGTACAGAAACGATCAGTATTCTTACCAAGTTCTGGGCTGGCTGGTTCCACTCAGGAGTTGTAGAGAAATGTGGGGTCTCCCAGCCGTACAAGCGGTTTTATGGTTGAGTGGGACCGGATACGGACAACCAAAAGATTTTGAATTGGGCGACGCCCATGGGCGTGTCCGTGCTTCTCATTTTGAATACCAACGTATTGTTTCTGTGTAGTGTGTAATGTAGTTTTTTATGTGTTTTATGTTGGCTAAGTGCAAGTAGCGGTTGTTAATTAATTTATTTAAAACCGATGCAATTTTAATTCTATTTAAATTAATATTATTCGCCTAAGTGCGGAAAAGCGCCATCTAGCGGATTATGGCGGAACTTTTTAATGTCCAATAGCTTCCGTATTGTGACACCTGTCAAAGTCACTTTTCTGTAACAACGTACAACGTACCGCCTCCTTACTGTTTTATCACGTTCGAAGTACCCTTACCCCGTATTTATCACTAGTAAGAGAAATTAAGTGAGTTGCATTACGTTGCGCGGTCGTGAAGGAAGCGTGTTAGAAGCGGTTTATCGAGCGCAGCAATGTCATACAACTTTCACAGTTGTTCGTACCTGTAATAGCAGGCTTAAAGATAACAAAAGAAATGTAATTTGCGCTTCATTCAAAGTAATGTCGACCTTGTAATGTTCGTAGTAAGGAGTGATGGACATGTATGTTAGAATCGGTATCGGTATGAGATATACTGTACCGCGACGCAAAGTAAATAATGGAAAGACGGATCACTTAGAACTTCGTGTTATTTCAGTCAACAATTGGGGAAAATGTGATAAATTACGAAGATAGCTACAAGCTGAGGCTACAAGTTGCCACTTGTAGGTTCGGGTTATGTCGAAGTAGACAATTATTAAGTTGTATTATGTAAAAAAACTGCCAAGTGCGAGTCGCGCACTGAGGGTTCCATACAAATTTTGTAGGTACTACGCAAAATGTACGCAATGTGGGGTATAATAGATGTGTATCTATTAAATCAAATCTGACTGTGTAGTCAGACATAAAAATGTAAGCTTTTCAAGTTTATCTTGATTGGTTGTTCTATAAAAGCTTCATACCAAACTCAAAGTTTCTAGCACAACTGTAAGTACCCTATAGGTTTTGATTTCACGGCAATTTGTATGGGAACACCCTTTTAATTAATGACTGTATCTTTTGATTACGCCATGTATTGTCCGATAGTGGAACTAATGTAATATTATGATGATTTCCGAAAAAGTGTGCTTTGTAAATATATCGTTTCATCTTGCCTGTAATATTTACATAAACGTCTATTATATTACAGAAACCTGGTGGCAGACCAGAGAGACCTCACAATACATACATACAAAATAAAACTAGACACGTGCATAGAGAACATAGTTTGATAAAAGCTCGCAATTTTTTAATAACACAAGCAACTTAGAAAAGTGGAAAAGCACCCGACATTCTCATTTACAGGTTCAATTTCCAAAAAACAGCTGAACCGATTTTGATGAAACTTAGCTAAGAACTATCACGATAGCTTTCGATTTCAAAAAACCTGATCCAAATCGGTTTACCCGTCCTCTCCCGCTGACGCTATTCGTGTCAAAAAAAATTTTTTTTCATGCATAAAAAAACGGAAATTGCTTTGAGCTATGTATGCTCAAAAAAAATATATAACTACCGGGCCGTCGGCTCAACTCGTTAAGAGCTACGGTGCCACAGACAGACACACATAGCGGTCAAACATAATAACACCCCTCTTGCGTTGGAAGTTAAAAATGAGAACCTTTTGTAGTGCAAATTTGTGCCCCACGCCATCCTCTTTTCGCCCCCAAAAGGGTCCATTGACCCCTCAGTAACAAACTGCCTCAATCTAAGCCGCGTCAAGGCAATACATTAGATGCCCTTGCATCCGCAATAGCGTGGTGACTGATTTATTAACCACACACAACAAAGGCTTATGAAACATTTATGAGCAAACCAAACTTCAACCCAGCACGGATAAATTTTGGGTTGAAAATTTAATGAAACGGGGACGGAGCTTATTACATTGTTGAGACCGATAGTGCGATGGATGGGCCAACCTTTTATGGAGTTAAGGTGACAGAAGCGAAAGTTTTAGATAGAGACATCGGTTTTTCGGTCAGGTTTTGAAGCTCATTTTCCGAAAGTCCAGTAACTAAAACTAATCATATCAAACTCTGTAAAGCCGCTCAGATGTAATTTCGCACATAAATTCCGAAAATATCAAAGGTGCGAACCCACGAACCGAGAGGCCACAGGTCAAACCCCTAGGCTACCACGGTTGTCAGGACTTCATTCGCATTCATCATCATCATCGTCATCATCATCAGCCTATTCTAGTCCACTGCTGGACATAGGCCTCCCCTAATGAGCGCCACAGCGCCCTGTCTTCAGGTTGCCGCAGCCAGCATCGGCCTGTAGTCTTTCGCAGATCGTCATCCCACCTGGCCGGAAGGCGCCCTACACTATGTTTAAAGAGTCATTGAAAATAATCGATTTATTGATTATTTTTGTTTTTATTTTTATGAAACATTCATAGAATGAAATTCAACATACAATGACAATGCAAAGAAAAATTCGTCCAGCTGCTTAACGAATTTTTCTTTGCATTGTCATTGTATGTTAAAGAGTCATTCTTTTAGATTCTATAATTTAGAATAACGTTAGCAAAAGTCAGAACAGGCTACTCTGGCGTTCAATAAATGTAACCACATCCGTACACGCAAATATTTAAACTGCCACCCTTACAATAAACTTCTATAATTTAACATATTATTTATGTTTAGATTTATTGTTTCTTTATTTACCTTCCGTTCTTGAGTAACTTTGCTTCGTATATTTAAGTGTAGTTAGTAATTTCGTTTTCATGGTGCATTAGTTTAAGACTGTAATACCATGTAAATATTTTTTTTCAACAATAAACAATAATAGCCTAGGTAGGTATATACCTACCTACCTCCCTACATCCTACCTACCTACATCCCTGATGTGCATTATGTAGTTCCGTAACCGTAATTGAAACTATCGGATATCCGAAATACAAATAGTAACCGATTCGGAAATAAAAGTTTTTAGAGGAGGCGGGCGAGCTTTTTCGGCGCTTGCATTGTTCAGATAGATTTGAGTCATTATTTTGGCGTTTGTTCCAAACCACTTTCGTGGTCGCTATTTTGTAGAAGTGAATAAGAGCTCCCGATATTTCGACGCAGAACACTGCATCATGCAACATGATCACGGACAAAATATTCGAAACCTTCTAACTATTTTAACCATAAGACCATAACCGAATCCGGTATAACATTTTCATGTTTTTTCCTATCCTTATACAAAGCCCAAATTTAACATGTAAACCTTAACCTCCGTGATATATTTCTCTACCCACGTAGAAGTTAAATCAGAATCACATATACTCCCCACTTTCTAACAAAATGTCTTCCGAAGTACTCAAGTCCATTTGCGCGCCAAATAACAGATTTTCTTTCAATCAAGTTCCGTGCTCGCTTATCGCGAGAGAGCATCAGATCGTTCATGGTAAATGTTGCCAGGGGAAAAACGTTGACGTACCTAATTTGCATACGAGTGGGAAAGCTTAAACGTTGTGCGTCTGGTATTTGCTCAAGCGTGTTATTATATTATCTATAAGGTGACAGTTTGGCGTTCAAGGCTGTCTGAACGCCGGAATGTCGAATCGGTGGCATGGTAGGCGCCAGCTATCTTTGCGCAAAAGTTCATTCCATGAAGTGACACTAGCCAAATTGTGAATACTTGTCCTAACTTTGCTAAGCAACGCTTAACATTGTAGTGCCATTTAAAATATTCGGTTATTAGATTAGTATAATCCGATAGCGTACATACAGTACCAGCTTATGCTCCGCAGCTTTGCCCCCGTGAAATATTTCAAAATGGGCTAGTTCCCTATCCCGTGGGAATTTCGAAAAATCTCTTCTTAACGCACCTCTAGGATACTCAAGGTACATGTTTGACAAATTTCAAGTCTCTAGGTCTAGTGGTATAGGCTGTGCGTTTTCTGTCAGTCAGTCAATCAGTCAGTCAGTCACGGTACTGTTTTATAGGTATAGATAGAGGGTTCACTAATATGACAATGTCGGAGGTTTTTCAACTTTTCTAAGTTGGTTAAGTTATTCCTTCTAAAATTGTCTTAAAGCAGTTGTCGTGTCGTATCAAATCTCCAATCATTTTCCCGCTTCTATTCTCTACAGTGCAATTAACTAACCGTGAAAAATATCCATTTGTTCTGGAAAATCCCACTCCGTCACCTCAAGCTACTCTGAGACTTGAAAACTGTAGGTACAGAATTCGTTTTCGCCAGAATTTCAGCGAATGTTTAGATTACTTAGTGCAATTTTGTGAAAAATGCACTGAGATTGCTGTTAAAGTGAGTTAGCCACTTTATTAAGCAGTTACCCGGTAGTTCAAAGTGAATTTCTGTGTTTATTCGTAGTAAAATATTTTTCCTTTTAACTCGCGGCGGAAACGCAGAGGATTTGTAAGTTTAAAACCCTTCTGGGGTATATTACTCTCGGCGGTTTCATCGGTGAAATGTCAAATTAGCTGTCATAAATTAGTACTGAAGAGTTCAATATTTCAAAAACGGGTAAACCAATTTTAATGAAACTAAGCTAAGAACCATCTCGGGTAAACTAGCTTTAGATTTAAAAAACGCATCG
This sequence comes from Clepsis dumicolana, assembly GCA_963691665.1. Classification (NCBI taxonomy): domain Eukaryota; kingdom Metazoa; phylum Arthropoda; class Insecta; order Lepidoptera; family Tortricidae; genus Clepsis; species Clepsis dumicolana. The sequence goes on along the minus strand of OY829519.1, from coordinate 1,490,549 downwards.
AAATCGGTCCATCCGTTTAGGAGCTATGATGCCACAGACAGACACACAGATACACAGGTCAAACTTATGACATCCCTCTTTTTCGTCGGGGGTTAAAAAAATACAGTAGGTAGCGTTTGATGCTGTGTGTGTGGCTGCATTATCTGGGGCTATTTTCAACATAGAATTATACAGCAGCTTCGCACTCTCTAGGTCTAGGTAGGTAGATTTATGTCTGTCTGGAGAGTTCTTTAAAAGCTGATCATCGTTTTAAAGCTCTGGTTTTACAGACGCCACATAATTATGTAGTGAGAAACTTACTAGTATAAATCATCATCACTTTTTTTTCCATTTTCATACAAGCTTTTTGCTGACTCTGCTTTCATTTTTATCCAATTTACATATCCATACCAAATTTCAAGTCAATCCGACCACCGTGACAGGTATAGGTATTCGAAGACGATAACGTTACTACACGATTACGTTACGCACGATTCGAATTATCCTACTCGGGCCTCAGATATACGAAAGCATTTTTGTCCGTGCTGAAACGGAGGCACTTGCTCACTTCGTTCACTTGGCCAGTTAACAATATTTTAGGCCTTTTCGGAATCAACTGGAAACTATCTCGACTAGTGGCATATCTCAGATCAAACCCGTTACATCAGAACACGAATCAAACGCTCTACGAGCTCTTAAACACACAGCTTCAATAGGGTTAAACTTAAATCCTCGATCTCTAAACCCTTTTGTGACTGTTTGCCGGGGCAGTAATTAATATACTTCGGCATCTGTCAACCCTCAGGGGGGAGTGTTGGGGTCATTCACTCCGGCAAGACTGTACTAACGAGCCCGTAGAGTTGCCAGCGTTCTGTATTTTGCCTAATTAGCAGTGTCTCGACACTGTCTTGTATTTTTTTACACAACGCTCGTTTACGGAACGGAGAAAAGGCACTGTATTTAGGGTTCCATAGGCAAAATGGCAAAAATGGGAGCCTTATAGTTTCGTCATGTCCGTAGGTATTTCACAGACCTTTTACTCAGAAACTACTAGATGCATTTTGATGAAGTTTGGAGTAAAGGGTGTCTTGTAAAAGCCGCTCCTTAGTTCAGTGTATCTGTCTGGGGCATTATACCTCCCAAACAGTCTTTTTTTAATCGAAAAAAAACAGCTTTTTTTAATGCTAGTTTGGTAGGGCTTTTGTCAGCGCGGGTGGTAGGACCTTGTGCGAGGTCCGTCCGGATCGCTACCACCATCTTACTCGTTAATCCCGCCGCTAAGCAGCAGTGCTTGCACTGTTGTTTTCCGTTGTGGAGAGTAAGACAGCCGGTGTAATTACGGGCACAAGAGGCATTTCATCTTAGCCCTCTAGGTTGGCAACGCATCTGCAAACCCTCCGGAGTTGCGGGTGTCTATGGACAGTGGTGATCACTTACTATCAGGTGACCCACTTGCTCTCCTTGTTGTATAAAAAAAAAAAAACAAGACGGCTCTTAGCTAAGTTTCATCCAAATTAATAATTAATCTGAGGTTCAGCCGTTTTTGAAATATTGAACTTTGTGTCGCAAACTCCTTGCTAGATTTTATAATTTGATGTTTTTTCATGTTTATTGTCCTTTGTTTTTATGTTTAGTTTGTCATTGTCTCGTCAGTAGTTCTAGTGTTGGTTTGGTGTTTCATTTTGACCTTATATTTCGTAATTAAACCCCAATTTAATTTGACATTATCTTTCATTCTCAATCATACACACTTTCGTCTGCTTCACTTTGAAATGACAATGTCTGGGGTTTTTCAACTTTTCTAAGTCGGTGAGGTTAGCATAACAACTCTAAAACATACACTATCCAGTTAACTTCAGTTATTTACGATAGTTCCAAAACTTCGACCCAGTGGGGACCAAAGCGCGGGGCATCAAAATTCTTGGTAAACCGAAAACCTTTGCGAAAGCCATAGATTAGTTCACAAGTTATATCCAACGGTAAATAGATTTAAAACAATACGATTAAGCATAAGTTGCTTTTAACATAAAACTACCGTGAGACTCAATCATAGTGAAATAAACGGATCACTCACGTATGACAGTCGAGTATAGCCCGACATGTTTCGGACTAATCCATAGTCCTTCCTCTGGGAGCACACGCCACGCCGGTGGCGAGACGTAAACTCACTGACATACGTGAGTGATCCGTTTATTTCACTATGAAGTATAAGTTGCTTTAACTGTTCATTTATTTGTTCTTTGATAATTTATTTATTTCTAGGCGGGTCCAGTACGGATTAGGAACTTCACTCACACCATTGAATTGCTCCGAGGAGTGTGCAGGTTTCTAGCCCAAGCCCTCTCATTCTGAGAGGAGGCCTGTGCCCAGTTGTGGGAAGCAAAAAAGGCTGATAATGATGATGAATTCATTTCCTTTTTTAACCCCCGACAAAAAAGAGGGGTGTTATAAGTTTGCCATGTGTATCTGTGTGTCTGTGTATCTGTGTATCTGTGTATCTGTCTTTGGTATCATAGCTCCCAAACGGATGGACCGATTTAGATGCAGTTTTTATTAATCGAAAGATAATGTAATCGAGTTGGTTCTTAGCCAAGTTTCATTAAAATCAGGTAAACCCGTTTTTGAAATATTGCACTTTGAAATGACAATGTCGGGGGTTTTTTTATATGACAAGGAAGGGAAACGAACAAGTGGGTCACTTGATGGTAAGTGATCTCCACCGCCCATAGACACCCGCAACCAGGTTCGCAGATCCGTTGCCAACCTAGAGAGCTAAAATGAAATGCCTCTTGTGCCCGTAATTACACCGGCTGTCTTACTCTCCACACCGGAACAGAACAGAAATGATGATATCCGCAGTAGAACTAAGGTTACCTACATAGCTCGAAGAATTGCGAAACTTAAGTGGCAGTGGGCCAGGCACATTGCTCGCAGGACTGATGGCCGATGGGGTCAGAAGGTTCTCGAATGGCGTCCACGGATCGGTAGACGAGCTGTCGGTAAGCCTCGAGGTACCGCGGTGTATGCGAAAAGCACAAGACCGGTCTGAGTGGAGAGCCTTGGGGGAGGCCTATGTCCACTTGTCCAGCAGTGGACGTCTTTCGGCTGACATGATGATGATGATGAGTCTTACGGTAGTTTCATGTTAAAAGCTTATTCATACTGAATCAACAATACACACTGTGAACCCAAGACATTCTTGAAGTGTCGAAGCAAGGTCGAGGCTCGAAGTTGGCAACTGTCGTGTTCCACCGCAGAGCCTCAAGCACAAACCACTAGATGAAAACCTGGCACTTACCAATATTGACCGAATACCCCAGTGGTTAGAGACCCTGACTATGAAGCTTGGGGGTTCGTATAGATCAAGAAATGCATGACAACGACTGGCATGGGTGTGACAAGGGGGGGCAGGGGGGCAGCTGTGGGACATAAAACAAGCCTGGTAATGATTTATTTTTTTACATGACAAGGAAGGCAAACGAGCAAGTGGGTCAACTGATGTTAAGTGATCACCACTGCCCATAGACACCCGCAACCCCGGAGGGTATGCAGATGCTACCTAGAGAGCTAAGATGAATTCCTCTTGTGCTCGTAATTACACCGGCTGTCTTACAATCCACACCGGAACACAACAGCAAGCACTGCTGCTTACCGGCAGGATAAGCGAGTAAGATGGTGGTAGCGATCCGGACGGACCTCGCACATATCCTATAAACCCTAAATAGAGAATGGAAGTGGCATGGTGTCCCTCTCCTATAAACCCTAAATAGAGAATGGAAGTGGCATGGTGTCCCTCTCCTATAAACCCTAAATAGATAATGGAAGTGGCATGTTGTCCCTCTCCTATAAACCCTAAATAGATAATGGAAATGGCATGGTGTCCCTCTCCTATAAACCCTAAATAGAGAATGGAAGTGGCATGGTGTCCCTCTCCTATAAACCCTAAATAGAGAATGGAAGTGGCATGGTGTCCCTCTCCTATAAACCCTAAATAGATAATGGAAGTGGCATGGTGTCCCTCTCCTATAAACCCTAAATAAATAATGGAAGTGGCATGGTGTCCCTCTCCTATAAACCCAAAATAGATAATGGAAGTGGCATGGTGTCCCTCTCCTATAAACCCTAAATAGATAATGGAAGTGGCATGGTGTCCCTCTCCTATAAACCCAAAATAGATAATGGAAGTGGCATGGTGTCCCTCTCCTATAAACCCAAAATAGATAATGGAAGTGGCATGGTATCCCTCTCCTATAAACCCTAAATAGGTAATAGAAGTGGCATGGTATCCCTCTCCTATAAACCCTAAATAGAGAATGGAAGTGGTATGGTGTCCCTGTCTTATAAGCCCTAAATAGATAATGGAAGTGGCATGGTGTCCCTCTCCTATAAACCCTAAATAGAGAATGGAAGTGGCATGGTGTCCCTCTCCTCTGGTCTATCCTTTTTTTAACCCCCGACAAAAAAAATGGGTGTTATAGGTTTGACCTGTATATCTGTATCTGTGGCATTATAGCTCCCAAACGGATGGGTCGATTTCGATGCGGTTTTTTTAATCGACAGCCAGTTATTACTTCTGTGCTCCGCCCCCGAAAGGTATCGCTTAAAAGCTACTTTTGATAAAATTAATAACTCGATGTCCCTAGAAACCACGGCATAATTAAGCACTGATTTACATTCAGGCCACCTTAACTGGACCCCGAATCGGATATAACCATTAGTTGGGCCAAAGTTAGTCCCATTACAGTGATTTGGCCTTTGATTAATTGCAATGATCCTTTGAACATTGTTAAATATAACCTAACCAACTCAGAAAAAAAAAGTAATAAAAACAATTACTTTGTTCACCCGTAAAAGCGTAAAATAGTTATTATCTGTGCGGCGAATGTATGTTTCCATGCAATACCTCCGCCTCCGCTGCTACACGAATCAACACATTCCACACAGACCCAACTATTACCACCACCACTAAACTAAATGCTTCTCATCTCGTCATTCTAAAGGTCTGTGACATATACAGACAGGCATAAAAATTCCGGATTTTCAGCTTTTTCTGATTGGTTGTGCTATAAGAGCTACCTTCATACAAAATTTCAAGTTTCTAGGACAACTGGAAGTACCCTCAAGTTTTCAGAGTACGGCAGTCTGTCGTACGGAAACTACCTTTTTAATTAATGACTGTATCTTTTGATTGCGTTGACTTAGAAGTTTGATTTTTTCACAGCTTCTAGAGGGACTGCAGGCTTGAGTATTTTATATGAATTTCAGCATGCTTCCTCCACGCGTTCCAGACTAAAATAGACAGACAGACGGACAACAAAGTGATTCTATAAGGGTTCCGTTTTTCCTTTTGAGGTGCGGAATCCTAATAAAAACGGTACACTACAAAGATGAAACGAAATACTTTCAGAAATAAAAACCTAGATTACAAAGAAGAAAATGGAAGAATAATTGAAAACAAGAAATCACCGTCCATTCTCTAATGAAATACAAATTGGCAACAACCGACGGAGGTAAGCCTGAGAGAGTACAGAGGGTCGAGCACGACTTTACGAATGCTGCGTAACGTTACGGTTTTCGTATCGAGATCGAGAAACCTCATGCTACATTTTAGTTCCAAATACGCTCACGAGCGGGCGCTTTTCCAAACGTCATACAAACTCGACAACGTTTACTATTCGATTTTACGTGACGCAGGTTTCGAAAAATCATGCTCGACCCTCTGCACGAGCGACGTTAATAAATTAAAGTAGTTCTCCCCTGACTAAAAACTGGCAAACTAGTTTTTGAATAAATTTGCACGAAAAATTCGTTTTCATGTAATTATTGTTACAAGTAAGTAAATGTCCCACCCATGAGAACCAGCAACGACTAGAGAGTCACTAGTCCGTTGCCGGTCTTTAAGGAGGCAAAAGGATAAAGGAAAGATGGGCACTCTCACTGACCGAACGAAACGCAACAGGGGTGCTGTTGCTTCATGCCGATTTTCTGCGAGAGGGTGGTACTTCCCCGGTCGAGCCGGCCCATTCGCCCAGCAAATGGCTACAGTATGGTTCTCCCACTACACAAAGACTTCTAACAACGTCGGGGGTTTCACAACTTTTCGTTGGTTAATTTATGTTCTTTGGCAGTGGGTCACTTTATTAAATAGGGTAGGAAAAACTTAGAAAAGTTGAAAAACCCCCGACATTGTCATTTCAAAGTTCAATATTTCAAAAACGGGTGAACCGATTTTAATGAAACTTGGCTAAGAACCATATTGATTAAACTAGCTTTTGATTAAAATAAATCGCATTGAAATCGGTAGACCCGTTTGGGAGCTATGATGCCACAGACAAATACACAGATACACAGACACACAGAAACACAGATACACAGATCAGATACATATGTCAAACTTATAACACCCCTCTTTTTCGTCGGGGTTAAAAAAAGATACTTACGATGACTGATAATGATAACTCCTAAAAGGCATGCGTTTTCTGAAAAACAAAGGAACTATCCGGAAGCCAGTAGAGTGACAATGGTTCCCGATACCGCGGCCTCGAAGCCGACTACGCGGACAAAGCGGCGATTTCATCGAACTGTCTTATTGGAAATTCCTCTTATTGTTCCGATGCGTTGCCACCCCACTGCGAATCGGTCACGACGTACATTCGGCGATGCGGTGAACAATTTTCTAGTACATTGACTGAGGGTCGAACACGACTTTACGAAAGCTGCGTAGCGTTACGGTTATCGTATCGAGATCGAGAAACCTCATACTAAATTTTAGTTCCAAATACGCTCACGGGCGGGCGCTGTTCCAAACGTCATACAAACTCGACAACGTTTAATAATCGACTTTACGTTACGCAGCATTCGTAAAGTCGTGCTCGACCCTCTGAGCGTTAGGCTCATAAAACGCACTTTCCCGAAATGTACAATTTCTCTAAAGGTGCACTTGTTTGGCAAGATCACTTTCTCGGTAAGTGCACAGTCTCAAAAAGTGCGGTCCCTCAGATGGTACAGTTTAGAAAACTAGGTAGCCATCTTGATTTTGCACTTTGGAAAACTATGCGTTTTGAGAAAATGTACGTTTTCGGAAGTGTGTGTTTTGGAACACGCACTAACAGGGAAAATTACCAGACTATTTGGGCAAGTGTACGTTTTCGGAGTGTCCATTTTGCAGAAAGTGCTATTTTGGAGAAAGTGCGCATTTCGGGAAAGTGGGCTTTATAAGCCTAGGCCATAAGAATAAATAATAACATAGTAGAACCCTATACATCTCCTGCTCAATTAAAACGTGCCAGTAAAGTAGTGTTCTGGTTTTGCTGTTCTAATAACTATTTTTTACACTGGTTTCTAAAATACGATATATTTTTTCTCTCTTAATTTTAATGATAGTGAGGTTTCTTTGTGTAATTTATCTGTGGTTACGTATTGTAAGAGCTAATGTAACTTAAAAAAATGAAAATAATCGTTTTATTGATTATTTTTGTTTTTATTTTTATGAAACATTCATAGAATGAAATTCAATATACAATGACAATGCAAAGAAAAATCCGTTAAGCAGCTGGACTTGAACCAGCAACCTCGGTAATCCGTACCACGCTCCACCAATTAAGCTATACTTAACGTTGGTGTACCTAACGAATTTTTCAGTGCCTTGTGTCATATTTTTTATTTGGAAGATCTCTCCTCAGCGCCATCTATGAGTAGCTTAATCAAGCTAAGAGGTTGCTGGTTCAAGTCCAGCTGCTTAACGGATTTTTCTTTGCATTGTCATTGTATATTGAATTTCATTCTATGAATGTTTCATAAAAATAAAAACAAAAATAATCAATAAAACGATTATTTTCATTGATTCAGAAAATAGTTCCATCTCTTGCCACTAATGCGTAACTGTAGAAGTTCCGTAGTGGGTGAGCCGCTTGATTAAGCTACTCATAGATGGCGCTGAGGAGAGATCTTCCAAATAAAAAATATGACACAAGGCACTGAAAAATTCGTTAGGTACACCAACGTTAAGTATAGCTTAATTGGTGGAGCGTGGTACGGATTACCGAGGTTGCTGGTTCAAGTCCAGCTGCTTAACGGATTTTTCTTTGCATTGTCATTGTATATTGAATTTCATTCTATGAATGTTTCATAAAAATAAAAACAAAAATAATCAATAAAACGATTATTTTCATTGATTCAGAAAATAGTTCCATCTCTTGCCACTAATGCGTAACTGTAGAAGTTCCGTAGTGGGTGAGCCGCTTGATTAAGCTACTCATAGATGGCGCTGAGGAGAGATCTTCCAAATAAAAAATATGACACAAGGCACTGAAAAATTCGTTAGGTACACCAACGTTAAGTATAGCTTAATTGGTGGAGCGTGGTACGGATTACCGAGGTTGCTGGTTCAAGTCCAGCTGCTTAACGGATTTTTCTTTGCATTGTCATTGTATATTCTAATGTAACTTGTTTTTAGAAAAAAATACTTTGTGCCAAGTTTCTTGCGGCGCATTCTTCTTGGCAATCATGGTCTTTCCGAAAGCGCTGGTAGACTCAAAAAAATGACGTGTAAAAGAGCATTCAACTGCCTATTTTCTGAATAAAATTTTAAATTGAATTTGAGATTTTGAATTTTGAATTTGAATTTGAACGGAAACTCCCGCTCTGGACGGGCTCAAGGTCACGATATTAGAGTACTCGTTAAACTAACTACTCAGTCAAGCTGTCACGGCCGGCGTCGCCGTACACGCGTTTGGTTGTTTTCAATTTGGTTGTAATAGTTTTACGTGAGCCTGTATGTATTTTATTTTATATTTGTAGGTAAGTAATACTTACTTAAATCACCTTAAATGACTTCATTTGGTATGGCACTTATAATAACTTCTTATTTAGAAGTGTCCATAATTATGTCGGTACATAATGATTTATAAATCTCATATTTTGTAAAACTGGAATAAAATAATGATTTCATAGTAAAGAAAAACTTATATCTTAGTGATATTATATTATCTTTAGACGTAAGTACCTAATATTTATCAGCAAGCAACCCTAGCAACACGCCTGGATGACAGAGGGGTGTAACGACGTGAAGGGGAAAGCAGGTATATAAATGGAGGCGTTTTGGACACGGTCAAAAGAGATTCCGTTCTACTATGTTATTATTTATTCTTATGCCTAAGCCACAGAGTTGTCTGCTAACAACTGTGCGGTGAACATCTCGACCCCGCAATGTATAGAGTTGAATAGAATTTACTCAACTCGCCAGCGGTTACGCGTTTCCGTGGCCCTGTGGCAATGCTGGTTTCATAATAAGATTGCATTTGGTTGTGTTGTTAACGTTTTTGATTAGAGTATTTAATTTTAACATTATATGGCAATAACAGTGTTAAATGATTCGCTTAAAACCTATAAGATAAACGCGGTCAATATCCCGTTTTGATTAATGTCTAGATAATTACGTGGCAAGCTCAAACGAATTACAATACAATACAATACAAGAACTCTTTATTAAACACCACATAATAAACAAAACAGAAAAAACGTACAAAGAAAATGCAAGGTAGCAATGGGCGGCCTTATCGCTACATAGCGATCTCTATCAGGCAACTACAACTAAAACTTAAAACTAAATTAAATCTAAATAAGGCCGTCGTGGCGTCGTCTTTGAGAGAGAAAACTGCTGCCAGAGGGTCGAGCACGACTTTACGAATGCTGCGTAACGTTACGGTTATCGTATCGAGATCGAGAAACCTCATACTAAATTTTAGTTCCAAATACGCTCACGGGCGGGCGCTGTTCCAAACGTCATACAAACTCGACAACGTTTACTATTCGATTTTACGTTACGCAAGTTCCGAAAAGTCGTGCTCGACCCACAGCCCTTTGTTCACAAGTTGCATCGACCAAGCGCATTTGCAACTCTGAATAAGCTTGTAAGCGTCGGGACACCATGGACCCAAGGTTTCAAACTCGACAGCAATAAAATTGTAGCTCGAACCTAGAGTCTGATATTCAGACATTTTTTTCAGCCTCTTTTCATTTTTCTAAGTTAAGCCATAACAAATCGATTAGAAAACTTTCAACTTTTGCGCTTCTTATTTCTAATGCAATACGATGTAAGTAAATATTATTTAACTGTCAACCAACCAATTTGATTAGAATTTTAATCCCCGACAAAGAGGGGTGTTATAAGTTTGACATGTGTATCTGTGTATCTGTGTATCTGTCTGTGGCATCATAGCTCCCAAACGGGTGGACCGATTTCGATGCGGTTTTTTTCAGTCGAAAGCTATTTTAATTGAGATGGTTCTTAGCTAAGTTTCATTAAAATCGGCTCTCCCGTTTTTTAAACATTGAACTTTGAAACAAGGTCGGGGGTTTTTGTGATATGAAAAAGAAAACTAATAACTACGTAGGTAAATGTCCCTGTGCCCGACACTGTCCCAATAGTTGACACCCTCAATCTTAATACGTAGCAATAAAGGTGACGAGCAAGGATGTCAATTATTGGTACTAACGTGTCGATCATTGGGACGATAACCTTACTGATAAGACAGACACTGACGTTTCACCATAAAGTGGGTATTTTTCACAATAAATAAATACATATCATGGGACAGTTGACACCAATTGACCTAGTCCCAAACTAGGCAAAACTATGGGTGCTAGAGACAACGGATAAACATACTTAAACAAATCGACGGCCGAATAGCCTAGTGGTTAGAGACCCTGACTATGAAGCTTGAGGTCCCGGGTTCAAATCCCGGTCGGGGCAGATGTTTGTATGATGAATATGAATGTTTGTTCTCGGGTGTTAAATATGTATATAAGTATGTATTTATCTATATAAGTATGTTTATCCGTTGTCTGGTACCCATAGTACAGGCTTTGCCTAGTTTGGGACTAGGTCAATTGGTGTCAAATTGTCCCATGATATTTATTTATTATTTAAATAAATACCTACATAAGACATAATGAAAACGCTAAATCCAATTAACCGCGAATCATTTAAAACAGATAAATACATACCTATGTATATATTAAACATCCAAGACTAGAGAAGAAACATTCGTATTCATCACAACCATCTGCCCCGACCGTGGATCGAACCTGAGACCTCAAACTCATAGTCAGGGCCTCTAACCACTTGTCTTGACTATCCGGTCGTCTGAACAATTACAATTTTATTGCAAACTGTACATGTAGATGTTCTAAAAAACATCTACAGTGCCCTTAGTGTAATCAAAAAGCACAAAATACGTCTCGATCGCGTTTGCGTTAAAGTGTCAAATAGTATGAGAATTGTTAAACGCGAACGCGATCGAGACGTATTTCTTGGCCCGGTCGGCGATTACACTAGGCGCTCAGGGCTCCGAACTTTCCCGTCACGTGTTGTATTGAAATCAGAGTATCGACGAATAGCATCAGAGTTATTCCACGTTGTATGCACGGACTTAATCTAACTTGCCTCGGTGGATTCGACAACTTTGAACTCCCCTCTCTCTAGGCACAAAGGGGTTAACTTTCTATTGAGTTGTGGAATCATTTCTTGCCACCTCTTTTTTAACCCCCGATATAAAAAAGGGGTGTTATAAGTTTAACCTGAGTATCTGTGTATCTCTCTGTGGCATCGTAATTCCCACACGGAGGGACCGATTTCTAAGTTCAACTTGAATAAGAACCAACTCGATTAAACTAGCTTCCGATTAAAAGAAATCACATCCAAATCGGCTCACCCGTTTAAGAGCTACGGTGCCACAAACACAAACAAACACATAGGGAGCAAACTTATAACACCACTCTTTCGTCGGAGGTTAAAAAGCTATCCAGACGCCCAAATATTTATTTTTAGAATAGAATAGAATAGAACAGAAGAATAAAAAAAAATTTTGCTTCATTCAAAGAATATTCCGCTCGCACCGCACCGACTTCATATTTCTGCTGCTTAGTGCTAGGAGATAAAACTTTAGGCTTTAGTTTCTGTTGTCCGAAATAAACGCATTTTATTTTATTTTATTTATTTATCATTATTTTAGAGGATTATTTTACGTTTTTTTTCTAAGGTTTTTTTTTAAATAGAAAATTGTCTTAAGAAAGGAAGTCCTTTACACTATAGTAGTTTTTTTTCCAACAGCGTCTGCATCAATTTCCTTTTAAACATATTGAGGGGTAGGTCCTGAATATATTTCGGCATCGGCTTATTTTTGTCAACAATAATACTAGAAAATTGAAACACACCCCGGTCCCAGAGGAACCATAAAAGGGTACACGAAGGGTACAATATGTCACCCGCAGCCGTGCATGCCGATTGTACTTGAAAAGGGTCCGGTTCGAAGGACCAGAATATATCTTCAAGCAATCTGAGCTACCGTTGAGCTATCGCTAAGCTTGACTTTCAGGCTCGCATTAATAATACCTACTGATTTATAAAAATTGAGGTCGACCCTGACCAAAAACTCATTTTTTTTTTCACAACATCCAATGATCAATAAATATCCAGATATCTTTATAACAGTTCCTGCCAGCTAGGGTGACCTCAAAAACTCCAGTTCTCGGGGCATTCCCTCATACATTTTTAAGCGTTCCATCAATTTAACAATAGTTAATCAGAAAAGTTGAAAAACCACCGACATTGTCATTTCAAAGTTCAATATTTCAAAAACGGGTGAACCGATTTTAACGAAACTTAGCTAAGAACCATCTCGATTTAACTAGGATTAGGAAATTGGTAAACCCGTTTGGGAACTATGATGCCACAGACAGATACACATATACACAGACACACAGGCACACAGATACACAGGTCAAACTTATAACACCCTTCTTTTTCGTCGGGGGTTAAAAACACGGCCAAGTGCGAGTTAGAATCGCGCACTAAGGGCTCCGTACTTTTAAAATATAACTTGATTATTATGTTTGCATTTTGTTTAAAAAACGAAGTTAATTTAGGGATAAGAATAGGTCATTTTAGGAATAGGAGGGTCCCTAAGGATGAGTTGTACTCGAATTTAACTGTGTTATCCTTTTTTTGTACAATAAAGTGTTTATTTTTATTTACTTATTTTTATATTTGGTTAAATTAAAATTCTTTTCTTATAATGACTACTAATGACCTTACTAATGACTTGCGAAATTTCATAATTTTATGTCAACAGGAAGTATCCTATAGGTTTTGATATCCACGGATTTTATATGAAGATTCACGTTCAAGAGGTTGTATCGATATTATTTCAGACTAGCTGTTGCCCGCGGCTTCGTCCGCGTAGATTTTGGTTATCACTATCCCGCGGGAACTATATAATTTTCAGGAATAAAAAGTAGCCTATGTTATTCCTCAATATTCAAACTATCTTCTTACCAAATTTCATCTAGATTGGTGCAGCGGTTTTCCCGTGAAGAGGTAACAAACAGACGGACAGAGAGACAGAGCATTATAATATTAATAATATTAGTTAGGAATTAGGACAGTTAGGATTACAATTAGGATTAGTATAGAGTATAGATTGATTTGCCAGTATTTCGTGGTCACCCTACATCCCAGTCACGTGACCGTCTGTTAAAGTTTATCTGCGTACGTTTACGGCCCGTTCGGCAATCCTCGGTCGTGTTAAATTTTACGATACACCCTGTATCGGGTTTATCATCTCACGAGTGACGTTTGGCGCGTTTAGTATTTTTGATTTTATTAGGCTTGTCGGAGTGCGCAGACCAACATTGGGACTATATCTTGTAAACTGAATTACCATTTTTTAACCCCCGACGAAAAAGAGGGGTATCTGTGTGTCTGTGTATCTGTCTGTGGCATCGTAGCTCCCAAACGAATGGACCGATTTCGATGCGGATTTTTTTAATCGAAAGCTAGTTTAATCGAGATGGTTCTTAGCTAAGGTTTATTAAAATCGGTTGATCCGTTTTTGAAATATTGATCTTTGAAATTACGATGTCGAGGGTTTTTATCAACTTTTCTAAGTTGGTTATATATTGGTATGAAAGCTACAATACGTCGGTCGAATCACGAAGAGGCGTAACTACTTATTAACCCCCGACGAAAAAGAGGGTGTTATAAGTTTGTCATGTGTATCTGTGTATCTGTCTGTGGCATCGTAGCTCGTAAATGGATGGCCGGATTTGAATTTGGCTTTTTTTAATCAAAAGTTAGTTTAATCGAGATGGCTAAGGATCGGATAGCTAAGTTTCATAAAAATCGGTTATGCCGTTTTTGAGATATTAAACTTTTAAATGGCTCAAGTTCAGATCCCAGATGTGAGAGCCCGTTGATGTCTTCAGTATGGCTAAGTTCGGAAATTAGTAATCCGTGAGCTTGTTGACATCTTGGATGTTTTGTTTATTTAAGTCAAATAATAAAATATATATTGTGAAGTGAATTATAATGTAAAAAACACGAAATGAAAAACTTAAATTTAAATTTAAAAAACCCCCGACGAAAAAAAAGCAGATAAAAAATAACGCCGACAAAAAAAATTAAAACTAAAAAAAGTAAAAAATAATGCCTAACATATTTTGTTAGTATGGATTAGTATGAATGAAGGTATGGATTGGCCCTTTCAGTTCAATATACGTAGCAAAATTTTTATCTAAGCGTCGTCGGTGTCGGGGGATCGCTAAAGTCAACATCAAAGTATGTTGTTTTATAGAAAGAATAGCTGTGGTTGACTTTAGCGATCCCCCGACACCGACGACGCTTAGATAAAAATTTTGCTAGGTATATTGAACTGAAAGGGCCAATCCATACTTCCATCCATACTAATCCATACTAACAAAATATGTTAGGCATTATTTTTTACTTTTTTTAGTTTTAATTTTTTTTTTTTCGTTGACGTTATTTTTTGTCTGCTTTTTTTTTCGTCGGGGGTTTTTTAATTTTCAACTTATCACTACAGCGATTTTAAGAAAAATCTAAGTAAGAACATCGAGTCGTTACGGCTTTTCGTTATGGTTATAAGTGTGGTTCTATTCTGGTTCTATTATAAGAATTCAGATACGTCCTTTCGTGACATAATGAAACATGCACTTTGCAATACGATGGCATAGTTAACTTAAATTCGATCTTTTATCAGTTACGCCCCTTCGTGATTCGACCGACGAATAGGTAGTGCGTTTTTGCAAGATTTTATTTAACTTGCAATGTATTATGTTCGGGTCAAATCTCACAATTGGATTTTAAAGGGGATCTTCAACCAATTAGAATTAATTTGGCATAGATAAGTACTTATGTAAGTCCGGCGATAATACAATTATCTGTTAGTGAAGACCAGAAGTGATCCAGCCAGGATCGTCCCCTCCCCGCATGTGGGAATTCTTCAATGGTACCTATGGATAATTATGTAAGATGGATAACAATAATACACATTTATACAGACATCAAAAAGTACAGTCCGCAAGAAACCTAGTATTAATAATGAAAATTTTAACAGTTTTTTTTAGAAATGCTGCCTGCACGGATGAGTTTGAGATTTGTCACATTTACGAGTAAAGTTAAGCAATATGGAGAAGAATTACAGAAAACTAATATTTATACCTATAATTATCAATAAAATTCATTAAGCAATCACTGGTAAATACCGAATTCATAGGACAATATAATTTAAAAAAGAGCTCACCCTAACACTATGTAATAATAACTGGTACAAAGGGAACTCGTTCATTCCACAACAATCTCGAATTACAATAGCATAAACGCAGGTGTTTAGAAAATAATATCAGTTGACTAAAACGCGGAAAGGTGAATACATAAACATTAGAATAGTCTAGATTAAACCGCGGACAGGGAACCGACTCAGTCTTAAGAAACCATCCTGATATACAACAATGAGAATCCTCATTCTTGTAACATTCATAAACATGGCTGCAACAGCCAAGAAAAGTACAAAATACTGCAGTTTCCTTAAGAACGACATTCAAAAACATTGCTTTCTCAAGGAAGTTTTGGCGGTCCAGAGCCACAGCCCGAACCAGCTAGCAATAGACCGAAAATCGAATACCCTGTACTTCAGCTTCGATAACGGCCAGGGGGAATTCGTACCAGCAATGCTCAACTTGGATACGAAGCATGTAAAGATCCTGAAGGGCGTAAAAGACGCCTTCGCAATAGCAAACAATAACGGTACAGGCGATACGTACTTCGGAGGCAGCAATGGGATTTACAAGTACCGTTTTCACGAAAAGAAATTGCTAAGGCTCTCGGTAAAGGTGGACGTCTGGTGGTTGCACATCAGAAAGGACATATACTTCGTGCAGTTTCCTGCGTTGAACGCGTTCGTGTACAAAGAAAAGGCCGTCAAATCGGTGGAGCAGCTACGGAAAACAATTGTGCATCAATTTGTGTTTGACTCCGAGCAAAACGTTTTCTTTGTCAACGGTTCTGGTCTCTACGGGATCAAGAAGGGTAGCTGGAACCATGTTTTGTTGAGGGACAGACCACCGTTCTTCGCTATGGCGGTTGACGTCACGGGACAAGTGTTTGTGAGCAGTGAGGATGGTATTTATGTTGTCAGTAAGATAGCGCAGAAGGTGAAACGTATTGTGACCGTCCCAGGCGTCCAAGGTATAGCCTTTGATAAGAACAACTTCATGATTTACTCGGATTCTCATGAGTTAGCGCGTCTAGTGCCGGTTTCTGCTGAAGCGTATTATCAGGGATTGTCGAAGCAAGAACGGGCAAAAGCTGTCTACTTTTGTTAATTTATTTTTAAACAATATCATCACTCGGGCTCATAGTAGTATGTACCTCTGTAACTTGCTAAGCCCTACCAGAGACGAGTAATAATTAAGATTGCCAATCTCCATACTAACTTGCGTAGCTCTGAAACATATGGATCACTAGTTGGCGTTGTTTGGCCGGAGTATTACTCCCATATATGCTAAACAATGCCAACCAGTGAACCTTATATTTCGGAGCTACGCAAGTTAGTTTGAAGATTGGCAGTCTTTGTACTACTTGTCTCTGGCCGTACTTAACCATGATGACAAAACCAATGGGATTGCCAGTGTCTACAATTTCGCGTTCCTTTAAAATAATAAGCCGTCTGTGGCTGGTTTCACTACAAAAGGGTCTCTGTACCATTCATTTGGTATGAAGCTTAGACCTCGGCTTAACATAATAGTGCCATCTATTTACTGAAAGAAAGAAAAAAAAGGATTTTAAAAGAACGAGAAATTGTATTTGTAAACATTTTGGTAGTTCTCAGGGTTATGTCGTCCTTGGCTATACCAAGTTTCTGAATGATAAATGTTATTGGAGGTAGATATGAGGTAGGGACGAAAATGAACAACAGTTTTGAAATAGTTTTAAGGATTTTGTTGTCAAATAAATTTACTAATTGATTGGCATCGGCTTGTCCAGAATGAGCGCTGACTTTTAAACAGTCTGAAATAAATATTGATTGTGATAGTTTAATTTCATTTATTAAACCTGTACTATAGTTATTGCTATTATTGATCTCTTAAAAAGTAGGTACCTGTCTGACGAAAAACATTCATAGTTGGTTAACAAGACTCGCAAGTTCTTTATTTCACAGTTAAAAAGTAATGAGATCTCCAGAGTTAAGCCCCTTGCCCTGACTACAAATAAAGATGCAGAGACATCTCGTCAAAAAGTATATAAAATAAGATAATTTGTTAACAAAATTGGGGTCATCGGGATACTAAAAGATACTTACAATGTTTTACAGGAAGTCTGTGTACCACAATGTGCCTGAATGAACTAGGGTTCACGGTTGTTCGCGGGTAGCGGTTTACATTTGGCAAACGAGCGAGCGCCGAGAGCAGGCGAGTCGATTGTCGGTCGCTCCCGCAATCCACAGTCCCGCCCATATTTCATCAGAATTTAACAAGATTTATGGTAATAATCAAAAAAAGCTTGATTATACGTACAATTTTTTCTGTCGTACCTATTAATAGTGAGACACAAAATCCTCAATAATATAGGGTGTCCGGCCTTTTTACCCAAATATCCGGCCAAACTGGCTGGTCTGTTCGGGTATTGGGTTTGACGACCTGGCGACTCTAAAAGCATGGTAATACTGAGACGTGTGCTGTAGAGTCAACCCACATCTATCATCATCATCATCAGCCTATTCTAGTCAACTGCTGGACATAGGCCTCCCCTAATGAGCGCCACAGCGCCCTGTCTTCAGCTCGCCGCATCCAGCTTCTGCCTGCAGTCTTTCACAGACCGTCATCCCACCTGGCCGGAGGGCGTCCTACACTACGTTTGCCGAGTCGCGGTCTCCACTCAATTCACTCACTCCTGTATGTAGATAAAATATCTTAAATCTGTAATCAGCCCAGACCCCTAGTCCCCGGCGGCCCCGCTATTCCTGGCTCCGGTAACGGCCATTGTAGTAGGCCTCCAACAAGATGGAGCGACGACCTAGTAAAGATTGCGGGACCGCGGTGGATGCGGAAAGCACAAGACCGGTCTGAGTGGAGAGCCGCGGGGGAGGCCTATGTCCAGCAGGGGACGTCTTCCGGCTGACATGACGATGATGATGATGACTCTGTAATATCATTAGTTCCGAAGCAGACCAAATCGGTTGAATTCTGGCTGAATTGAAGTTTCGGTCGGACACTAATAAGAACAAAGGCCGCCGAGCTAATGGCACGATCTGTTTGGCGAACGAAAAGAGGGGTCACTCATTACCTTCTCCCGGCTGTACCAACCCTAATTCCAAGCTCCGAAATAAATATCGCTACCGCTATCTCTACCGCTATCGCTAACGCTATATCGCTTACGACATCGAATTCGATGTCGTAATGACTTTTCGATATCGAATTCGATGTTTCAAATTTGAAAGCCAACGTAATTTACAATCATAGTGGAATAAAACGGATCACTCACGTATATAAGTCGAGTTCAGTCCGACATGTATAAATAATAATGTGATATATTTTTTTACAATAAAAAAACAGTTTACGAAACGTCAGCTCGGTATGTTTGTCTATGATTTAAAAAAAAAACAGTCAAATTCGTGATAGATATGGGTATGATGTATGCCTTCGGCTTCTGAACCCATCTTAGAGTACTTATAATATGTGTGTAGATAGAGTAATGTATGCAACTCCACATAATTAAGCCTTAAAACACTCGTGTGATCCTAATGAAACTCAGCTTCGCCTCGTTTCATAAAAACACACTAGTGTTTTAAGGACCCTCATTATGTAGCAGTTGCATAAACTACTATTATTTTATTGCTATTGCCAACTACTGCTTATTGCTTGCTACTTATGGCTAACCAAACCAACCAAATGCATTGCTAGTGCTGACTTAAGTAGCGGAGAAGTGGTTCTGTCGTATGTAGGTACGGAGTGCCATCACAATTTTTTTTTTTCAAAACTTCTCTACATTATAGACTAAAACTATCATCCAAATTTCATAAACATAGTCCTAATAGTATCCGAATAAATTGGCTGTGACTTACAAACGGACAAATAGACGGGCAGATGGAGCGAACAGCCTAATATACATTTCTTGGTCAATTAAATTGAGCCAGTAAAGTGTTCTGATTTTGCTGTGCTATTAATTATTTTCGAAACCTATTCCTGTAATATTTATTAATTTGTATTTTCTAATAATTTAGTGAGGTTTTTTGTTTTTAGAAAAAAATACTTTGTGCCAAGTTTCTTGCGACGCATTATTCTTAGCAATCATGTTATTTCCGAAACCGCTGGAAGACTCAAAAACCAGACAAGTGCGAGTCGGACATTTTGGCCATAGAAACCTAAAAAAAGAACTCACGTCAAACGAAGGCAATAGCGTTGACCATAGCATTTAGCTAATCGGGGTCGTTCCATGTCAATTATATCCTCTAATAAAAACTGACGACGCTTTTAGTGGGTCAACATAAGAGGGGACAATTGACAGCTCGTATTACGGGGGGGGGGGAGGGAGAGGACAGCCTCCATACAGGATGTATATTTATCATTGACTGTCAAATAGTAGTGAATTTTCGGGGATTTTTTATTGCACGTTTATAATAAATAATGAATACATAATAAATAAATATCATGGGACAAGTGACACCAATTGACCTAGTCCCAAATTAAGCAGAGCTTGTGTTAAGGGTACTAGACAACGGATAAACTTACTTATATAGATAAATACATACTTAATACATATTAAACATCCAAGACCCAAGAACAAACATTCGTATTCATCATACAAACATCTGCCCCGACCGGGATTCGAACCCGGCATCTCAAGCTTCGTAGTCAGGGTCTCTAACCACTAGGCTATCCGGCCGTCAATTTATAACAATAGTAGTTTATAACAATAGTAGTTTATAACAATAGTAGTTTATAACAATAGTAGTTTATGCAACTGCTACATAATGCAGGGTCCTTAAAACACGAGTGTGTTTTTATGAAACGAGGCGAAACTGGGTTTCATAATAGGATCACACGAGTGTTAGGCCTAATTATGTGGAGTTGCATACATTACTTTATCTACACATATATTATAAGTACTCTAAGATGGGTTCAGAAGCCGAAGGCATATATCATACCCATACCTGTCACGAATTTGATTGTTTTTTTTAAACCATAGACAAACATACCGAGCTGACGTTTCGTAATTTTTATTAAAAAAAAAAAAAACATATATCACATTATTAATTATACATGTCGGACTGAGCTCGACTTATATACGTGAGTGATCCGTTTGATCCGTTTCACTATGATTGTAAATTACGTTGGTTGTCAAATTCGAAAAATCGAATTCGATATCGAAAATACTGACTATTACTTTACCGCTGGACCTGCAGGGCGGGCGGAGGCGACGATGTACTGCAATGCTGGTAATTTTCTACGGTTTCTGAACGCATTATAGAGGACTTATGATATGTGTGTAGATAAAAGTACGTTAGAGAAAGAGAGAGAGAGAGAAACATTTATTCACATACATTCGACACATACAGAAAGATGATATAGTACATTTAAAGGAATAGAATACAATGGAACACATAGCTATATTATTTAACAATACAATATGTTTGCACCGAACGATGTGAAATGGGCCCCACTCAGCATAATGTTGCGGCAAGCCGCAACGCTGTTTTTCTGCAGGGCCCATTTTAACCTAAAACTAGACACAAAGGGCATACACAAACATACACAAACCGCTCAAACGTTACGCAGGACTTTATCGGGATAGAAGGCAAGAGTCATCGATCTGTATGAGAACCGAGCGTGTAACAATTTGCGTAAGTATTTTGACGTCACGAGTGTTATTTAGTGAGGGAACCCTTCGATTAATAGCTGCAATTTTTTGATGATGTTTGAACAACAAGGTAATTAAAGTATTAAAACCTTTCCTTTTCCTTCTTAAAGCCAAGGTTATTACATTTCTTTCCCCCTCTTCTGTCCCGATATTGTTAATTAATTATTTTTTACACTTGTTTCTAAAATACCGTAAGTAATATTTATATTTTTCTTTATTTTCTAATGACTAAGTGAGTTTTCTTTATGTACCTAAATTCGTCTGTGGTTATGTAAGTATTGTAAGAGCTAATGTAACCTTCTTCATTAAATGACTTTGTGCCAAGTTTCTTGGCATCATTCTTCTTGGCAATCATCGTCTTTCCAAAAACGCTGGTAGACTCGAAAAATGACTTGTAAGAGAGCATTCAACTGCCCAATTTTTATTTTTAATTAATTCTATGGGTATGTTATAACAAATAACATGAAGTTGGTGCTTCATTCAAAGAATTTTCCGACCGCACCGACTTCATATTTGTGCTAGAACTTAAAACTAGTGGCTTTAGAGTATTCATTTGTTTTTTTTTATATATATATATATATATTTTCTTTTTGGTTTGGAAACCTAAAAAGCATCTTTACATTACGATTTTCCGACCCTTTTCCATACAGAACGATGCAATCGTGAACGCTACGCGAAGTTGTTTAAATTTTGCATTCATTACTGGACCAAAAGCTGTCGCAAGCACTCAGGTCGAGTCGTAAAAATAGGAAAATTAAAAACACAGGCGTTGACGAATTGGAATTCATATCCGAGTGGCAGACGTGCCCTTGTCTTGGAACACTAAACCATCCGGAGATGCCAACGATGGGTCTGCCCCCATACTACGAAATTCGAAAATCGAAGTTCGTATCGTATCGTCCCGCTCACTCTCGTGTTAAATAATATTAGCTTGAGAGGGGCGGCACGATACGAAGTTCGAATTTTGCACTTCGTAGTCGGGGGGGCTGTTCCGAATAGGACGGAATGATGTTGCCGTCTCTTCTCATGGCTTTCCAGTGGTGTAACGTGCGCTCGTACATAATAATTAGAATAAATTGCAAAAAGTCAAAAAGGCAATAAATTCTATTTTTTATAAACTCACTAAAACATGAATACACAGAAACCAGAAAAATGGCAATCCCGGGAATCGAACCCGGATCCTCGACACTCCGGGTCGTGTGTCTTTCCCCTACACCACGATCGACATAGAGGAAATGGCCGAATTTTTTCCATGTATTCAAATCTTAGCTCGTTTTTATCACTTTATGCAGTGACCAGCGCCATCTATGCGATTACTTCGTAAACCGAAAACAACGCATTCCTTCGATACTTATCAGCTTACCCGGACACGAGATGGCGCACTTTAGCACATGATCTCTGTTGGAGTATCTTTTTTTTTCCCAATTTTTTTTTTAATTCCGGGTATCATGAAAGGCATTAAATTCGTGATCTGCAGCCTGCGTTTATAATTCAGAACCTCTCACAAATAGTCCGCTTCAGGGTCTACTCCTCAGTTTAAAATACTCGTATCACCAGAGGTGTACCAGCAAATGTGTCTCCTGATGGTGAGCAATCCCGGCTGCCCATAGATATCGGCAACACCATAGGGATTGCAGATCTGATGCAAACCTAGAAGACTAAGATGAAATCCCGCTTGTACACTTAATAGCCGAGGCTATCTTACTCTCCACGTCGGGACACACCAGCGCAAGCGCTGCTGCTTAGCGGCAGAATTAGCGAATAAGATGGTGGTACGCTCAGGATAGACTTTGCGCAAGGCACTATCTACTCAAGTTATTGTTTGACAACTTCGTTGTGTGGTGAGTGATGTGACATTTCCTACATACCTACTGTCAATTAGTATTGTATTAAAACCAGTAAACTAAATGGGTCAATCAACTTTTCTTTGCCAGTCGTTGCCATGGAGATGTCCCCTGGGTAGCTCGTCTAAAATAGGTTTTCTCCAACGAAAGTCAGGATTTGCGTGAAACATGAAGCATGAAGGAATTGGCATACAGGTTATTTTCGAAACTCCTAACGTTTGATGGAGTGGTGTTTAGACAATCTCATTTTAGACGTGTTGCCCAGGGGACATATCCATTTCAACGAGTGGCAATGAAAAGTTGATTGACTAAAATACAAGCTTTAGTAATTACTTAGTAGCAAATTAATCGTTTTTAGTTCAGGACCTCCGCAAAGTAACGCGTATTTCAATCACCCAGACATTAGTAACGCCTCCGGTTCGCTGACTGCTTTAAGACCGGTCCGATGACGTCCGCTGTCCGTTCCGGGCAACCGTCCGGGCTTTGTTCCGGATAACGGTTTTAAAGGCTTGAATGTTACTGTTTCTGTATAGGTTACAAGTCTCGATGTGAAATTATTTGATAGTAGTATTTAAAGATAAAGTTTGTCATTTTGCACGAGTCCTGAGGCGTCTAGGCCCGAGCCGCGAGACGAGGGTCGAGACTCAGGATGAGTGAAAATGATACTTCCTCACGTGCACCAAACGAGGTTTTTTAATACATTTGCGAAGTTAAATCAAAGGCGGTGAGTCGGCTGGAGCTGCCATATCCCCCACGACGCTTTGGAAACGTAAAAAGCACTTGTGAAAATCTAACATTCCGTACGATACTTACGTTGACACAAAAAGTATAACTTATGGCATTAAACAAAATTATGGCTATGTATCGTGCGGACAGTTGGAATTTTAGCACTAGTGCTTTTTAATTATTGCAAGGCGCAGGCGGGTGATGATAGGGCCGCGCGCGTATGGCTCACTGCCTTTGGTTTCATTGTAACTTGTTCACAATAATATAAATAAAAAAAAAAACATTTTTCACGACTCCTGAGGTGTCTTGGCCCGAACCACCGCACTTGTATCAAAAAGTACTATTATTTGTCTTTTTTACAAAACCTAGCAAAAGGTACTTAAGTATAAATTATGTACGCAATATGCAATACTATTATATTATTTATAGGTACAATTTATAGCGACTTAGTTCGCCGAGCGTCAAGTATTTTTCAACTTCATTTCACCAAAGGCACAGTATAAATCAGTATGTAATCGACCTTTGCCCACAACTTCGTTTAATTTTTTTTTGTTTTTTTTTACATTTCCAAAAAGCTAATCATGAACTAAAAATATTTAATTTGCTTACCTGCGACGCAACGTGAAAAATAACTACGTCTGTGTGGCAAATGTATGTTACCATGAAATACCTCCACCTCCATTGCTACACGACTTAACTCAGAGACAACGAACACAACGTTGTGAGGCAACCTATCGACCAGAGGGTCGAGCACAACTTTTCGAAACCTGCATCACGTAAAGTCGAATAGTAAACGTTGTCGAGTTTGTATGACGTTTGGAACAGAGCGCCCGCCCGTGAGCGTCTTTGGAATTAAAATTTAGTATGAGGTTTCTCGATCTCGATACGATAACCGTAACGTTACGCAGCATTCGTAAAGTCGTGCTCGACCCTCTGTGCGAATCAATACAATATTGTGAGTGAAATTCCTAATTCGCGTGGGCTGTCATTCTGAGAGGAGGCCTTTGCCCAGAGCGTTTAGTGTAATCAACTACCAAAAAAAAAGTCTCCACCGCGTTCGCGTTTACGTCTGAATTACTACGGGCAGCACCAGCAAGCAGCGCCACTAGTGGCACGTATCAACAACAAACAATTCTCATACTATAGTGACATAAACGGATCACTCACGCATATCAGTCGAGTATAGCCCGACATGTTTCGGACTAATCCGTAGTCCTTCCTCTGGGAGCACACGCCACGCCGGTGGCAAGGCGTAAACTGCGCGCCGCGGCTCTGCTCGCGCGACTGCTCGGCGCAAATGACAGCGGCTCACAACTACCCTCGCTTTCATCGTCATTTTTATTATTGTCAAAAGTAGGGTAGCACACTACACTGATCACATCACTTTGTAAATGCTCGTTCACACTAGCTGTAGCTGTTGCGTGAGTGATCCGTTTATGTCACTATGATTGAATCTCACGGTAGTTTCATGTTAAATTCTCATACTATTTGACACTTTAACGCAAACGCGCTGGAGACGTATTTTTTGGCCGTAGATTACACTAAAGGCCCAGCAATGGGGTGTTATGAGATGAGATACTGGCGTGTACTGTGCTACCGCCAGCTGTTTCCGGTACCTACTGTAGTCGATATCAGATATTCCTCTAGGTGCAACCGCGTGCGATGCAGCAGGACTAGGGTTGAACACCACATTGGCAAATAAGTTTCCTTTTTAGGGTTCCGTACCTCAAAAGGAAAGAACGGAACCCTTATAGGATCACTTTGTTGTCCGTCTGTCTGTCTGTCAAGACCCTTTTTCTCTGGAACGCGTGGAGGTAGCATGCTGAAATTAATATCAAATACTCATGCCTGCGGTCCCTTGAAGCTGTGAAAAAATCAACCTTCCAAGTGAACGCAATCAAAAGATACAGTCATTAAAAAGGTGATTTCCATACAAATCGCCGTACTGAGAAAACCTTAAGGCTACTTTCAGTTGTCCTAGAAACTTGAAATTTGGTACGAAGGTAGCTCTTATAGCACAACCACACCGAAAAGTCCCAAAATCTTAAATTTTTATGTCTGTCTGTAGATTTCGCAGACCAATATAAGTTGACCCTACACTGCGTACATTTTGCTTAAGAGCAGGGCTCTGCTAACACTGGACTTCTTAAAACACTGGGGAAAAGCGTTAAAATCTTTCTACAGAACCCTCGTGCGCGAGTCCGACTTGCACTTGGCAGGTTTTTTTTATATACAACGAGGAAGGCAAACGAGCAAGTGGGTAGGTAATAAGTGATCACCACTGCCCATAGACACCCGCAACCCCGGAGGATTTGCAGATGCGTTGCCAACCCAGAGAGCTAAGGTGAAATGCCTCTTGTGCCTGTAATTACACCCGGCTGTCTTACTCTCCACACCGGAACACCGGATAGCCTAGTGGTTAGAGACCTTGACGATGAAGCTTGAGGTCCCGGGTTCGATCCCTGGTCGGGGCAGATGTTCTGTTCTCGGGTCTTGGATGTTTAACATGTATACAAGTATGTATGTAGTATCTTTGTACCAAAGTATGTTTGTCCGTTGTCTAGTACCCATAGTACAGGCTTTGCCTAGTTTGGGACTAAGTCAATTTGTGTCAATAATTGTCCCATGATATTAATTTATTTATTTATTTTACGACCCTTCGACGGCAAACAGACTGTTCACCTAAATTTGATTTTCAAATACCCTATGCAGTGATACTCCACTTGATATCATCATCATAATTCAGCCTTTTTTACGTCCCACTGCTGGGCACAGGCCTCCTCTCAGAATGAGAGGGCTTGGGCTATAGTTCCCACGAGGGCCCACGCGGGCCACTTGATATAGTTTGTACATTTTATTTTTCGCAATATGGCACCTTGTGGTAAAAAGAGAAAAACTAGCGCAATATATTTTATACACAAATTGCAGTCAGGTTTTTGCTTTTTAAATATTTTCAGTATAAATCAGTGCAGGTGCCAACCATAACAGCGCATCAGAAATGTAATCTAGCTCAGTGCTCGGAAACGGTGCTCCGACTTAAACCGCGACGCTAACACACAGTAAAATGCCTTTCCGCTCTCGTAATATAATAGTACATTTCCACTCCGCTTCGTTTGCCTTTTAACCAGTAACGAAAGAGGGATGCTGTGACTTTTTAACATGAAGAGATTTTCATACTAAGATTCAGTCATACTAATAAAAACATAAGGGATGCTATTAGCTTAAAGTGAGTGTTTGTGCACTTTTTTTTTATATGACAAGGAAGGCAAACGAGCAAGTGGCTCACCTAATGGTAAGTGATCACCACTGCCCATAGACACCCGCAACCCCGGAGGGTTTGCAGATGCGTTGCCAACCTAGAGAGCTAAGATGAAATGCCTCTTGTGCCCGTAATTACACCGGCTGTCTTACTCTCCACACCGGAACACAACAGTGCAAGCACTGCTGCTTAGCGGCAGGATTAGCGCGTAAGATGGCGGTAGCGATCCGGACGGACCTTGCACAAGGTCCTACCACCCGCAGAAATTTATCCGCAGAAAATGAAAATTCTAGATTAGTTCTCAGGTCCATAAGTAGAGTAGGTACGAAAAAGTCTGTAAAACTAAAAAATATTAGGTGTTGATCTCCTCTTCACGATCTCATACGTTCAAATCTCTGAAATTTTGCATAATGTTATGTTTTATTAATAGTTAACCTGTTATAATAACTAGATCTTGTTTTCTATATTTATATAATTATGTATAATAATAAATAGACTTAGATATAGTTTAAACAATTATTAACGATGTCAAAGAATTTATGCTACACCCCACCAGGGTTCGTGTTTTACTTCATTTTTAAGATTTTGTGATACATGATTGTGCTTAATAAAAGCAAGTTAAGTTAGTTAAGTTTTTGTACAATAAAGTGTTTACTTACTTACTTACTTAATACTAAAATGATACTAAATCGGCGTGAAGCAACAGCACCCCTGTTGCGTTTCGTTCGGTCTGTGAGAGTGCCGGAGGCCCGATCCCCCCCCCCCCACCCCCCCTTTTCTCAATCCCTATTCCTCCTTAAAGGCCGACAAAGGACTAGTGCCTCTCTTGGGGTTGCTGGTTCTCATGGGTGGCGGTGATCGCTTACCATCCGGTGACCCGCTTGCTCGTTTTTCTCCCTCTTTCAAAAAAATATAAAAGATTTGCTCTTTCTTTTCATATAAAAAAAGTATTCTGGTCAATTCTGACTGATGATTATCGAAGTGTCAAAATCTTTTTATATGTATAGAGACTCATCATACTATATAACTACATATACCTACCTAAGTCGGAGTTAAGCGTGGCGTCGTGCGAGCAGAGCCTTCACGTGCAGTGTGCGTTTCGCTGCCTCTGAGTTGTGCTCCCAGAAGAGCTAAACCCGATTTATATACGGCATGATCCGTTTCTTTTACCATGTCAAAATATTCGAAATTAAACCTTTTTAAAAAGCCGTGACAGTCTAGTGGTTTGACCTATGGCCTCTCAAGCAGAGGGTCGTGGGTTCAAACCCCGGCTCGCACCTCTGACTTTTTCGGAATTTATGTGTGGAAATTGTGATTCATCATGAGCTTTTAGGTGAAGGAAAACATCGTGAGAAAACCTGCACACTCCTGCGAAGCAATTCAATGATGCGTGTGAAGTGTCCAATCCGCACTGGGCCCGAGTGGGAACTATAGCCCAAGCCCTCTCATTCTAAAAAAGGCTGGTGATGTTTGAAACAAGCATGCGGATCGCCTGATGTTAAGCATTTACCGCCGCCTAGGAACGCTTGCAACACCAGAAGTAGCACTCGCGCGTTGCCGACCCTGCGGTGATGGTGAAACCTTTTTCTAACTAGAGTATAAGAAATAAAATGACTGTAACACTTTGGTGGGGTTTGCTGGCCATCCGCCAAAACAACGCAAACGCCAGCTTAAAGTGCAAAGATACTCAAACTTGTCAATATTTTTTTCTAAATGCCAATCAACCTTTGACAAAAAAAAATGTCAAAAAACGTGATTACAGTTACACATTTACGTTTTTGTCCTGTTTTTTTTTGTACGATAAAGTGTTTGTAAACCTACTTACTTTTCACTAATAATTACCATTTTATTATATTTTATGTAATTTCCAATTCAGTATGTACACAGCTATTTCTTAGAACGCCGGTCGCGAGAGAGGGCCCGGGGTATCTATTGTTGACCATAGACTACGATAGTAGCGGGTAAAGGGAATGTTCCATGAAACCAGTTAACACTACTTACATTTTAGAGAAAATACAGGTCGAGCCACACCGGATGCGTGTGCCTGCGCAAGCACCTGGACACTGGACATGCGCGTTCCACTGCGTTGTAAAGTATGAACCCTCATACACCTTAGTTTATGGAATGAACTTCCTGTTGAGGTCTTCTCAGCGAGTTACATCATGGCGGTCTTCAAAAGGATTAAGAAAAGGTTTACGCGGAGTTGGCAACAAGCGAGTGATACTTCTGGTGTTGTAATCGCTTAACATGGGCCGATCCGCATGCTCGTTTGCCACTGACGTGGTGTAAAAAAAGGGAAGTGCACGTGCGCGTGCGCTACAGAGCGATCTCTACCAGGCAACCATAATGGCATAAAGGTAAGAACAGATTAAAGCAGGTGGTGGTATTTACCCTGCCTACCTAATTTTAAAACGTGAATCGGCCTACTAAGTACATTTTATAAGTTTGACGTAATGAAAACGGGATATTGACCGCGATTACCTTATAGGTTTGCGCGTAGTCGGCGCGCAAAAATGCATGTAGAAAGAGCCCGGTCTGCGCAACATTAGTATCTACCCTCGTTTCGTCAGTTTGCCCGTGATCATGATGCATGCAACTGCATCGAAATATCGGGAGCTCATCAAACCTATAAAGTATTCGCGGTCAATATCCCGATTTCATTATGTCTAATGCAATTAACCGCGAATCATTTAAAACTGTTATTTTATAAGTTGGTCAAACTAAATGGTCAACTGTACGTAATACTAAAGAACATCGAAGCCAAACACTTTGAGAATCATTGCCGTATTGTACAATCGGCCGCCTGGGACCGATAGCAAAAACTCTGCGTCACTGGGTTCTGCCAACTGTACTGTAACTTCGAAATGATGGCCTTTGGATAACGCTTTTGTGAACCCTACCTGCGTGGGAAAACTTCTTGCTTAGAATAAGATACTTACAAACAGAAATCATTTAAAGTAGATTATAAGTTGGTAAATCGGCAAGCAAATAAAAAATCTTATAAGAAAGTAATGTACGGTCGAGGAAATTAATTCCTGACACACCATGGAACCTTTTCACAGTAATCGTCATAGTGACATCGCATAGCTTGATAAGGAAAATCGTGATGACGTTTAGGTGCTATGAAAATGTTCTATGCTGGGTCAGGAATTAATATTTTTTACAGACAATTTTTTACAGAAAATATAGCGGGTATACACTTTTTTGCTAGGATCAAAAGTTTAGGAGATAAGAGGAAGCGGGTGGTAGGACCTTGTGCGAGGTCCGTCCGGATCGCTACCACCATCTTACTCGGTAAGACTGGTAAAGACAGCCGAATAAATTATGGGCACAAGAGGCATTTCATCTTAGCATTCTAGGTTGGCAACGCATCTACAAACCCCCTGGGGTTGGTGGTGTCTGTGGGCAGTGGTGATCACTCACCATCAGGTGACACACTTGCTTGTTTGCTTTCCTTGTCGTTAAAAAAAAAAGTGACATTAGGTGCGTTCAATACGTACGTGCCAGTTCTAGTCAATTAACTTAACTAATGACATCATCACACCATTAATTTTAACTTAACTAATAACATCATCACACCATTAATTATAACTTAACTAATAACATCATCACACTATTAATTTTAACTTAATTTACTAACTAGTCAATGATAATTCGTTTGATTTCGAGTTAGTAAGTAGCGCACGTGCGAAGTCTCCGCGGACTGCCAAATTTAGGCCACATTGGAGACAGGGGGCGATTTTTAAAACTATACCCGTGAAAGACTCTTAATAAGTTTTTTTTATCAAGAAAACCCTATTTGTATATATGGGATATGGGAGTCCGCACATAATTGATCCCTAGATATTTTTGAGCAGTGTAGGTGAAAACCTATCTTTGGGCTTGTTTGAACTTTAAAGTTTTGAATGACTCGCTGTTGATTACATTAAACATAATGAAAACGGGATATTGAGAGCGATTACCTATAGGTTTGATGAGCTCCCGATATTTCGACTCAGTTACATATCATGATCACGGCCCGTTGATGTTATAGTATGCCCATAACCGCTGTGCACTCCGTGTTTCGCCTCTTCATTGGGTATTTCAGTAATCCAAATATTGTAGCTTTTTTTGCAACCATGAAAAAACCTGACCAGGCTTATGTAAACATCTCTCTAGTCCATCAAAGAGATTGCATTGGGCGCGTCTATGAAAAATATAATTATTTTGAAACACGGAGTGCACAGCGGTTATGGCCATACTATAGCGTTGATATCGGAAGCTCATCAAACCTTATAGGTAGTCGCGGTCAATATCCCGTTTGCATTATGTCTAATTTTAAATCGAACAGATTTTCGAATGATTTCTCTCTGGAGGGAATGGTTCGATTTTGGCAAGCAAGACATCAGACGAAAATTGCAAATTTACAATACGTTTTCAAAGTAGCGGCAACATTTCGTGATTCCATAATTGCTATCCTACTAATATTATGAATGACTGGTTCAAATTCAAATGGAGATAGGTTGTAACAAAACTAGCCTTAATAAAGTACAGTACGGTACAGTTGTCTCGGCGCCCAATACGAGCGTCGAGATGCTTGGTCCTTTGGGTAAGGGAGCTCTCGGGCTCCACAAGGAACTCTGTACAAGTAAATCGGACATTTATCGCACAAAAACAGTGTATAAGAGTAATATCAGCCGCCGTACATCATGTAGACCCTGGTTCGTTGAGTATGGGATACTGACTGTTTACTCTATTTATATTTATGAGGCCTGTTTATTTGTCAAACTGCATCCTGAAAAGTTTAAAAAGAAAAGTGACACAGTTTCTTTTAATACAAGATATCCTGACAAATTAGTTTTACCTAAGATGCATACAATTATGAAAAAGGAAAATAGTCACACTATGTGCATAAAATTGTATAATAATTTACCGGAACCCATGAAAGTGCTCCCTTTAAGATCCTTTAAAACCCAGCTGTACCAGCTGATGACTGGTAAAGAAGTGTTTCTACTCTCTGAAGGAATACTTGAATATGATGTAGATAAACTCTAATTAACATGTTATAATTATATCTGCATGTATCAAGTAGCCAAACACAATATTTGCATCACTCTTTAAGTTTAAATGTATGAATCTAAACTATCCACTTAATGTAACATCTTATTTTTGTACTACATGTAATGCGAATAAAATATATTTCTATTTCTAAGGAGCTGATCAAACACCTGAAAGAGGCAACAGGCGACCCTCGCGCGGGAATGCTGCCTGCGTGATGGGCACCCTGCCGAGAGGTCCAGGCCTGGTAGGTTTAATTTAATTTTTAAGTTATATAGTTTTTGTGATTTTTAATTACTTTGTAGTTTTAGTTTATTGCACAATTAACTTAAGAAATGGTACAGAGATCTCTCTATAGTGTACCTAGTTAACAGCAGGCTTGTTATTTTAAAGGAACGCGATTCTTTATAGACATTGAAAGTCCTCTTGGTTTTAAACATAATTTCCACTTTAAACGACATTGAATAATGTACATAGTATTTAAAGTCTATAATTATTATCAAGCCGAAGCGTCTTGACTGCGGGGTTAGTCCATAAATTCAGGGTCACTCATCGAACTATGGAAAGAGCGATGAGGGGTTTCTTTGAAGGATAAAATCGGCAGTCACATTATCCGACAAAAACTAAAGTCACCGACACTGCTCAAATAATTAGTTCGTTGAAATGGCGTTGGGCTGGCCTCGTATGTCGTAGGAACGATGAACGGTGGAGCAAACGAGTCCTCGAATGGAGACCACGGACGGGGAAACGTACAGGTCGACTCACAAGAGCTGGCACAAATGGATTGAATGAGTGAATTAAACTATCTATGTGTCACCTATTTGGATACGCTGCACACACATGCAAATGACAGGCTTCACAGTCATTTTCCTAAAAAAATGTCTAAGTGACATCAGTTTCGTTCTTTCCATTCGTGCCAGCTCTTGTTAATTGACCTGCAGTATGGGGCGTCCTGACGCACGATGGACGGACGACCTAAGAAGGTTGTTGGCGGCGGATGGATGCGAGGGGCCGGAGACAGTGTTGTAGCGCGCCATGGAAGAGGCCTATGTCCAGCAGTGGGCTGTGGGCTGATGATGATGATTACCAAGCCGCGCCTATGCAAAAGCATGCTGCGACGAGCGATGGAACCGTTCGCCTGTCGCCGTATGGTGGAAATTCGACATCCTGTCGGACGCAATCGGCTGTCTCCGCAACCGTTCGTATCCTTTTCGATACAATGCGATGCGAGCCGTTTGGTGGAAATTGTACTTTACCGTCTTTGGTTTAAAGGTTATATAAACTCCCGCAACACCCGTAGAAGTGCTTTGCGAACGATGGAGACCGGTAATTGAACGCCTGCATTATTTAATGCAATCACAGTTAGCCCGTTCTGTGCCTTTTGGTCCCTGTGGTCGGGTCTGTGGCATTGTTAATAACTTGGCTGCATGGTAGTCTGGCCATTGAATGTTGGCCCTAGTAGATATTTGTCTAAATGCAATACAATACATAACCACAAATGAATCATAAAGTAAACTCACTGTAGGTATCATTAGAAAATGAAGAAAAACAGTTGTAGTTTATGCAACTATGACATAATGAGGGTCCTTAAAACACGGGTGTGTTTTTATAAAATGAGGCGAAACTGAGTTTCATAATAGGACCAGAGTGTTTTAAGGCCTAATAAACATTAACTTTATCTACGCACATTTATATACTAAGATGATTTCAGAAACCGCGAAGGCATAATAAACTTGTCACGAATTTGACTGTTTTTTAGGGTTCCGAACCTCAAAAGGAAAAACGGAACCCTTATAGGATCACTTTGTTGTCCGTCTGTCTGTCTGTCTGTCTGTCTGTCAAGACCCTTTTTCTCTGGAACGCGTGGAGGTAGCAGGCTGAAATTAATATTAAATACTCAAGCCTGCAGTTCCTTGAAGCTGTGAACAAATCAAACATCTAAGTCAACGCAATCAAAGGACACAGTCATTAAAAAGGTTGTTTCCATAAATATTGCCGTACTGTGAAAACCTAAAGGCTACTTCCAGTTGTCCTAGAAACTTTAAATTTGGTACGAAGGTAGCTAGCTCTTATAGCACAACCACTCAGAAAAATCTCAAAGTTTAAATTTTTTTTGTCGGACTGTATATTTTATGTCACAAACCAGTATAAAAATGACCCCACACTGCGTACATTTTGCTTAGGAGCAGGGCTCTGCTAACACAGGGCTAACTTAAAACACTGGGGAAAATCGGGTGATGAGTTAAACAATTCTACTAGACCATCGACTTACCAACACCATGGACTTCGGGTTAGCGTTTGAAAAAGTCCGAACCAAAAGACCACTAATTTGCAAAAAAGACCCTAGTCGAGCGTCAGTCAGTCTTAGTTTGGTCGAACGACAGCGCTGTGACGTATGGCTGTCATTGAAAAATGGCGTGTTGTAATGGGACACATTTTCGTGAATTTTGTACTAGACCAGTTCATGGTGTTAGTAAGTCAATGTCAACTAGACTGCCAATATATTAGCAGAATTCCCAATCCAACGGTTAGTAGGCAATAAATCGCTCTGATTTACTGCCAGTAAGATAACCGCCAATTAATATTCCACAGTCGCATCCTAATGCCTAATGAGCTTTATTTTGTAGTAGCATTCGCCTGCAGGTTTGCTTCGATTTTCGTGTCACTTTAAATAGTATCAAATCGGTCATTTTGTACCGAAAAATAACACTAGCGCAAGATTAGCCGAATTAAAACTGCAGTCCGCGCGCATGTACATTAACTAAAAATAAAATTTTGCTCACCGGCGACCACACGTGAAAAATAGCTAAATCTGTGTGGAAAACGTATGTTTCCGTACAACACCTCCACTACTACACGAATCAATACCTACTAATACATATTTTATTTTATTGTTTAAATTTAAAATTGACGGACGCTCTGAAGTCCAAAATCGGGGTTTGCCAGCGGGCCATGGAGCGCAGCCTGATAGGCGTAAAACCAGTGGACTCAAGTTGCAGACGCAGCTCAAAGAGCATCTAGGCTAAAGTGGGACTGGGCTGGTCATGTTTGCCGCATGTCAGACGAGTTGTTGGCCAAGGTAGCCACTGAGTGGAGTCCCACAAACTCGAAGAGGCGACCCGGAAGACCTAGACGGCGATGGCGTGATGAACTGGACTCCTTCTTGAAGGACTGGCCGCTAATTGCTAAGGACCGAAAGCAGTGGAAGTATTGGGGGGAGGCCTTTGCTCAGCAGTGGGACAGATCAGGCTAATAATAATAAATAATAATAATATTAATAATAGCGAAGATTTAACTGATACACACTCAATCATGTACTGTGGGGCCATCGCAGCGTGCCGTGTTGCTCGTATCAAGTTTCCGGACGCTGATCGTGCACCTAGGACCGCTGGTGGTGTCCCTACATGGCAAGTGCGGATTGAGCGGCGTATCAGTTCGTTTCGGACCCTCATTGCAAAGCTGATCTGCTTCAGGGGGGGCAATAGCCGCCCCCGAGTCATGCGCTTTGTAAACCAGGCCTTCGCGAGGACTGGTATCAGGCCCTGTGATTATATGACCTGTGTCACGGAGCGCATTGACTTTCTGAAGCAGAAAGTCTATGCGTGGGCAAGCCGTATTCGTCGCTACAGAGAGCGTGTGGACCGATTCCAGCAGAATCGCCTTTTCCAGAGTGACCAAAGGAAGGTATATCGGAAGTGGGAGGGAACCGACCAATGTGTATCTGACGGACAACTGCCGTATGCTACTGCTATGATTAACTTCTGGCGTAGTATCTGGTCGGCTCCCGTCGAACACAACGAGGGCGAATGGATGAGCGTTGTTGAACGTGAGTGCGAGTCTATCGAACCTATGGGTGCTGTTACCATCAGCCCCGAGGACGTTAGTTGTGCTATCCGGACGGCCCAGAACTGGAAAAGTCCTGGTCCGGATGAATTGCACAACTTCTGGCTGAAGTGGTTTCGATGTTCACACAAACGTTTGCCAACGCAGTTCCAGTAAGCCCTCGAGCTCGGTTCCCTGCCACTTCTTTTAACAACTGGTATCACTTTCCTGCTCTATAAGTCCGGTAGTACCACGGAAGCGAAAAACTACAGACCCATCACGTGTTTGCCCACACTGTACAAACTCCTTACATCCATTTTGAGAGCAAAAATTAATGCGCACATCGTTGCAAACAACATCTTGGCCCCCGCTCAAAATGGATGCAGGGTTGGGTCCCGTGGTACTAAAGAGCTCCTCCTCATAGACATGACCATTTGCCAACGAATCCGGCAGAATAGAGGGACCCTCTCTGCTGCCTGGATTGACTACAAGAAGGCCTATGATTCGGTGCCTCATTCATGGCTGAGGAGGATCTTAGAGCTGTATAAAGTTGATGCAACTTTAAGATCCTTCTTAAGCACGTGCATGGGGCAGTGGACCACAGTCCTTCGTCAACCGGGAGGTAGCGATGGCCCCTCTGGTCCGCAGGACTCCATAAGGATTGAACGAGGGATCTTCCAGGGTGACAGTCTAAGTCCATTATGGTTCTGCCTAGCACTGAATCCGCTCAGTACTCTGCTGACGGATTCAGGACTAGGTTGCCGGCTCCGGAGAGGGGGTGAGGTCATCTCTCATCTGCTTTATATGGATGACCTCAAGCTATTTGCACCAAACAACCAGAACTTGTTGGAGTTACTGAAAACAACAGAAGTCTTCAGTAATGCCATCAAAATGGAATTTGGTGTAGACAAGTGTGCAGTCATACATGTACAGCGGGGAAAAGTTGTAAATTCACCGAATTTACAACTTTCTGAGACAATGTCCCTCAGATCTATCTCCGAAACTGAAACCTAAAAATATCTTGGTATGTCACAGTCCTTGGGTATTGAAGGTAGGGATATCAAACAGACGGTGAGGGAGCGATTCTTTGGCCAAGTACTCAATAGTCTTTTGTCGGGTGGCAACAAGGTGCGCGCCTTCAACGCCTGGGTGATGCCCCTGCTCATATACTCCTTTGGCATACTAAGATGGAATCAGACTGAGCTGAATACCCTGGATCGAAGGGTTCGTTCATTGCTCACTGCGCATCGCATGCTACACCCGCGCTCGTCTGTTATGAGACTGTACATTCCACGGAAATGTGGAGGTCGTGGTTTTTTAAATGCCCAGGACCTCCACAACCGTGAGGTGTGCAGTCTTAGGGATTTTTTCCTGAACAACGAGTGTGGGATGCATCGCGATGTAGTGGCGGTGGACAAATCCTTCACTCCTCTCGTCTTGGCAAAAGAGAACTGGCGCAGACCTAAGGTATGGAGCACCGAGGACCGCAAGACTGAATGGGAGAGTAAGGAGCTACACGGGCGGTTCTATAAGGCCCTCATGGGGCCCGATGTACGCTTCGGGAACCTCTTCGGGGAAACCGAAGGTTTTGCCTGTGCAATTGCGGACGAAGTTATCATGACTAATAACTACCGCAGGTATATCCTGAAGGACGGTACGGTCGACATCTGTCGGGCATGCCGCCGTCCCGGGGAGTCACTCAGGCATATTATCTCTGGTTGTTCTAGTCTTGCTAACGGCGAGTACTTGCACAGACATAACCTTGTAGCCAGGATTATTCACCAGCAACTTGCTCTTTCATTCGGTCTTGTGGACTTCGAAGTGCCGTACTATAAGTACACACCTGCACCAGTTCTTGAAAATGGTCGTGTCACGCTCTACTGGGATCGATCTATCATCACGGACAGGACTATTGTCGCCAATAAACCTGATATCGTGCTGATAGATCCGCTGATAGATAGAGCGCCAGGCAGTGCTCGTCGACATCACGATCCCCCATGACGTGAACCTCGTGAAGGCCGAGAAGGACAAAGTCAGCAAGTACCTTGACTTGGCTCACGAGGTTACCGCCATGTGGCCTGTTGATTCGACGATCACTGTCCCGATAGTCGTTTCGGCGAACGGTCTAATAGCGAAGAGCCTTGACCATCACCTTAAAAGGCTCTCGCTAGATGGTTGGGTCAAGGGTCAGATACAGAAGGCGGTACTCCTGGACACGGCTCGGATAGTCAGGAGGTTCCTCTCTCTGTCGCCCTGACCACCGGTAGCTTAGGCCCCGCCTCGCTGCCGGTGGCACCCTAGGTTAGGTTTTTATAATGTTTTTATATTTTGTATTAATATTGTTTTATTACTTTTTATATGAATATTGTGAAAACCTAGCCTAAGATTGTAATAAATATACGGGAATAAATAATAATAAATTTATAACCGGTACCGCACATAGCTCCGATATCCGTAACAAAATAACTTAGCACTCCTAAATAAATCCCGTTAGGAGTAAATCCGAGTGGAATGAGTGGATCGGTAAAACTTTTCGCTATCCCCAAGTAAATCTTGAGAAATTTCTAAGTGGGAATTTATAAGTATAAGTAACTTCAAATTGACGGCAACTTCGGCAGGGTGTTGCGGAAATAAGATATACTTATAGTATATTATTTTAAGTATGTACATATAAATTTGTTTGTGTGATTTATCTGTGGTTACGTATTGTAAGAGCTAATGTAACTTGTTTTTAGAAAAAATTACTGTGCCAAGTTTCTTGCGGCGCATTCTTCTTGGCAATCATGGTCTTTCCGAAAGCGCTGGTAGACTAAAAAAAAAATGACGTGTAAAAGAGCATTCAACTGCCTATTTGCTGAATAAAATTTTGAATTTTGATTTTAGATTTTTTTTTAATTACATTGATGTGCCTACCACGGGCAAAATGCCTACTTCATATAACTATAGCCATGTCACACATCATCATCACCAACCTTTTTCATGTCCCACTGCTACTGGGTACAGGCCTCTTCTCGGAATGAGAGGGCTTGGGCTATTGGTTCCCACACACAGGCCCGCGAGTTGGGAACTTCACACATACCATTGAATAGCATCGCAGGAGTGTGCAGCTCAAAGTCACTCAGAGGGCTATGGAGAGGGCCAGAAGGTTCTCGAATGGCGTCCACGAACCGGGAGACGAGCTGTCGGTAGGCCTCCAACAAGATGGAGCGACGACCTGGTAAAGATCGCGGGACCGCGGTGGATGCGGAAAGCACAAGACCGGTCTGAGCCATGGGGGAGGCAGTGGACGTCTTTCGGCTGACATTTTCATGTTGAAAATTTCCTCAGGATGTTTTCCTTCGCCGTTTTTTAGAGTTCCGTACCTCAAAAGGAAAAAACGGAACCCTTACAGGATCACTTTGCTGTCCGTCCGTCTGGCTGTCTGTCAAGACCCTTTTTCTCTGGAATGCGTGGAGGTAGCATGCTGAAATTAATATCAAATACTTAAGTCTGCGGTCCCTTGAAGCTGTGAAAAAATCAAACTTCTAAGTCAACGCAATCAAAAGATACAGTCATTAAAAAGGCTGTTTCCATACAAATTGCCAGACCCCGAAAACCTTAAGGGTACTTCCAGTTGTCCTAGAAACTTGAAATTTTGGTATGAAGGTAGTTCTTATAGCACAACCACTTAAAAAATTCTCAAAATCTTATTTTTTTATGTCTGTCTGTAGATTTCACAGACCAATATAAGATGACCCCGCACTGCGTACATTTTGCTTAGGAGCAGGGCTCTGCTAACACTGGAAATCTTTCTACGGAACCCTCGTGCACGAGTCCGACTCGCACTTGTCCGGTTTTTTTTTAATAAATCACAGATAATCGCAGAATTTCGCACATAAATTTCGAAAAACTCAGAGGCCATAGGTCAAACCACTAGGCTATCACTCTGTATGTTATGTTATTTACAAGTTTTAGAAGCTTTTTATTAACTTGCAATGTACGTATACATGTAATGTTCAGCTCAAATCTTTCTAGTTAAATTTGACCCACTTCTAGTGATGTAATTCACTTGAAATTTGATAAGGAACCACTTAACTCATGAATGAAACATCAATGTATTGAAAATAATGTACTGAAATAATTCCAAATCATGACTAGTGATCACCTCTCAATTTATTAAATTATTTACCTACATAATTAAATATCAATTTTAGATTTCTACACTTTTTCTCCATTGACCATGCCAAATAACACACTCTTCCGTGCACGCATAATTCTTCTTTAAAGTGTTAAGAAAAAGATAAGATTGCATTCTTGAAGGTATGATGCTTCCAATCTGGTAAGGTTTTGTCATCATCTTATTTAAAAGTATCACTCTCCAGCCCATTATTTCCGATGCGAGTCCTTTCACCTCCTGATACGACACAACGTCTATCTTCTCTTTTATTTGATCTACATAACCCTTCCTCTTTTTCCTGCTAATTTTCCTTCTAATATTTTTAGCGTCAGAAAGTCGTGCCTTATCAAAATTTCCGACCGTTTTCCCTCTCCTAGTCTCCTCCATATTCGGGATATTTCTTCCCTCCCGAATTCTTTCTAAGACCCTCTCGTAAGTAACTCTCTCGGTCCATTCAATCTCCTCCATCCTTCGCCAGTACCACATCTCGAACACTTCCGTCTCAGTAAGGTTTTGTACACAACTTGATTTAAATTTTCCCGTAAAGCTTGGGATAATCCTGGGGCTTGAAACACCGGAAGCTGTTCATCACACACACCGGCTCCTTGCCGTTGAAAGCCTTCCCTTCATACTGAATATCCTTCTTCTTCGCCTCGATTAAAATTTCGTTTAAGCACGCACACTGCCATGGATTGCGGTCAAAGTAGAAAATCTCCATCTTTCTTTGGAACACTGCAAAGAACTCATTTGGTAAATAGGTCAGTCTATTTCCCGCGAGGTTTAAATCCCAGAGGTCCACAGTATCCTTGAACGCATTAGCAGGCACATGCTCTATGAGGTTGTCCGCCAAGTTTATAGTCCCTAAGGAAGATTTATCCTTAAACAAGTTTTCAGGAAGATGCCGAATTCTATTTTCATTCAAATAAATCCCTGTGATCTGATTCAGCGGACCCAACAAATTCTCATCTAAGTATTCAATATGATTATTCTTCAGATTCAGTGTCTCCAAGTTTACCACTTTGGAAAACGTGTATGGATTGTCCAGTCTTCGTATTTGATTGTTCGACATGTCTATGTTAACTAACTTGGGAAGCGAATGGCGCGTGATAAAAGATGGTACGTCTGACAAGGAACATCGTACCAAGTCTATCATGTTGAGATTTAATCCCACCAATAGACTACTGGGTGTATCCCTCATGTCGTTCCCAGAAAATCGGAGAGACCCCAACTTGGAGCAGTTCCAAAACATGTTCGGTGGTAGGTTATTTCCAAGGAAAGCATTGTTAGACAATACTACCTCTTCTAACTTGGAGGCGGTCTCAAACGCATCTGGTTCGAAGTGCTCTATCTGATTGTTCTCCAAATGTATCATTCTTACGTTTGGAGAGTGTAGGAAGCTTCTTCCAGACACTCTAGTCAGTTTGCAGCTCTCTAGATGTAGGACGTCAGCTTGAAGATCTGTGGTGGTTGGTTGCAAGACCCGAAGCCGTTCGCCCCAGTAGGTCTTCTCCCGACAGCCGGGCCACGTTGCAAAGTCTGAATGCGTGCACGCACATAGAGAAAGCAATAGCGGGACCCACCTCCACCACATAGCTGCGCAAATCTCCATATCTGAAAGAACGGAAAAGGGCCTTTATAGTACTCCTAAGTATTTTTTGTTGCAAGCTTTATTTTACTTCGATTGTACCTACTCTTCAAGTTCAGGGTAAAATTTTAACCTCTATTAGTCGGTCTAATTCAAAATTTGGTATAGGTACATAATAATGCAAGTTCAGTCAGAAAAAAAAGGTTGTAAAATAATAACAATCAATTTGTTCAGCCGCTACCACAACACAACACGGCGTGGTGGTCGCGGTTGAGCAAAGTAATTGTTTTTAGTTCATAAATATGGACCTCCGCAAAGTAACGCCTGGTTCAATTGATTATTTTAAAAAGTTGAAAACTGAATAAGTAATTTACCTACTCATTTTCCTCGTGGGTAAGGTATGGACTGCAACAGGAAAAAACAATTCTTCAAGTGGATCAGAACTAAATATCGTGGTCGTACTAGTATTATTACGTACTATTATTATTATTATTATTATTATTAAAGATGACTGCAGCAGGCTTATTATTTTAAACGATCTCGACATTGGCGATTTGGCAGTCCTCTTGGTTTCATCGTCCTTGATAGTGATCGATAGTGTTAACCCCAACAATACTATTACCTATAAAAATAGCAATTTGCCTAGTTTGGGACTAGGTCAATTCGGTCAAGGTTTGGTGTCAATGGTCGCATGAAATATCACATCACATGACATTAGTATTTTTGAAACCCGTTATACAAGTTACAATTTACAAGCAAACTTACAAAGCAAAAGCAAAAAGCAAATTTACAATTTCTAACAAAAAGTGGTAGAACGAAACTTCCGCTTGGAAATTGTAACTTGTAGCTTTATAAATCACGGCCAGTACGGTCCGGATCGTCGATCAATAATTTAATTACCTACAAGTAGATGCGG
Source organism: Clepsis dumicolana (assembly GCA_963691665.1). Lineage (NCBI taxonomy): Eukaryota > Metazoa > Arthropoda > Insecta > Lepidoptera > Tortricidae > Clepsis > Clepsis dumicolana. The sequence goes on along the minus strand of OY829519.1, from coordinate 1,448,011 downwards.
GTCAAAGCGTCGAAAACTGCTCAGCAAATAACGGCTCACTTGTAGAGTGAGCTCTTAATATTGCACGGTATTGCAACAGCTTAAGGGTTATAAATTAACACCAAAATAATCAATAGCAAACTGACACTAGATGGTGCCATATTTTTGCTTCGTTTCTGTTCATGACCTGGCCCCTATTTCACCAACGTTACAAGTGTCACTTTTCAATGACAATTCGTCGTCAATTGCTGACTTGAAGAGCTTTTGTTTTAGCGCGCTTCATATTGGTAAAGAAATGTAGTTCGAATTGTCATTGTAAACTGACAATTGTAAAGTTGGTGAAATAGTGGCCTGTTATCTAGGTAATTATTGGTCGAAGGTCCGGATGTACCGATTGGTTTTATAACCTCAGACAGAGTGACGGCATAAAACAATGGTTAAGGCAATAAACAAAGAAAATAAAAACTTACTGTTTACTACGGAAGACAGACAGACAGAACTTAATACAGCGAAAGTTCCAAAAACTATGGCACAAGATAAAACGTTTTATGTGCGTGTTAAAAATGAAGATGCGATGATAAGCCACGATGATCCGAAAAACTTAGTCTGATGTGGATTTTGAGATAATCGCTGCACTATGAAAGCTAACTTTTGTATTTAAAGTAAGAATTTTAGCACTAAACTTTCAAAAGTAAATGTAGACATTGTGATTTTAACAGACGTGCGCTGCGTGTGGACATGTTGAAAATACTGTTATAAGAATAAGTCGGTACTGGCTGTGTTGTCGGATGAGCTGGTTAATAAAATGTTCTATTTCCTCTGCGTTTGGGTTGAGTTTTGTGTTATAGTGCGTTACGATAATTCTATACAAAGTAGTGAAACCAGTTGCAGAAAACTAGTATTAGAATCGCCACACTGCAATTTTTTGTATGTGGACCACGACCTCGAATTTCTTTATTTGATTCGTAGTAAGTAGGTAATTTTTGAGGGTTTTTTATTCGCTGTGCGTTAATTATTTGCGAACCAATGTGTAATTTTTATTTGTTTTAATTTTTAAGTACCTTCTCTCTTTACTGTAATTATTGTCACGTGATACAAAAAAAACCTTAGAAAAAAAACGTAAAATAATCCTCTAAAATAATGATAAATAAATTAAATAAAATAAAATGCGTTTATTTCGGACAACAGAAACTAAAGCCTAAAGTTTTATGGCCTAGCACTAAGCAGCAGAAATATGAAGTTGGTGCGGTGCGAGCGGAATATTCTTTGAATGAAGCACCGACTTCATATTTCTGCTGCTTAGTGCTAGACCATAAAACTTTAGGTTTTAGTTTCTGTTGTCCGAAATAAACGCATTTTATTTTATTTTATTTATTTATCATTATTTTTAGAGGATTATTTCACGTTTTTTTTTAAGGTTCTTTTTTGAAGGCGGTTTTACTTTTTTGTTAAAAGGTTTTTATTTCACAATTTTACGTTGATTTAACATTTTCAGAATTATCCTCCAACTCATAACCGCTAAGGAGTTGTACCTTCCATCATCTCATCATCATCATCATGAGATGATGACTATCAGACGCAAATACTTGAATAATCTTAGAAAACATATGAAACACATAGTACGTGCCTGTAAAATTTTAGGGTTGCCCCCGATTCCCCTAGGATCCCATCATCAGATCATGACTTGGTGACAATAGGACTACCTCAGGAGTATACCCTTTCGAATAAAAAAAGATTTTTTTAAATCGGTCTACAATTGACGGAGTAATCGATGAACATACATAAAAAAAAACATACATCGGAACGTAGACCCTCCTCCTTTTTTGAAGTCGGTTAAAAAGATTAATATAATTGGATGATGAATGACTGCTATAATATTCAGTTGTTATTGAACTATTAGGAGCAGTGATAAGTGAGGTTATGACCCCTTATTGACAATCGTAAAAGACGGGACGTTTTATTACCCGACTGCCGAAGAAGGGTTGTTTTTCGAGCGTATGTATGTACTTATGTATAGTTAAAGTGGGAAAAGCTTTCCCCTGTCAAAATGTTTATGACATTGTCATAAGATTGATTTTTTCTGTCCCTTGGGAAAGGTTTTTCTAAGATGTATCTATTATATGTCTAATTCTTTGGTACGCTCCACAGACTAAACCGTTTGACGGATTTCAACGTATGAGTTGTCATTAGATTCGTTTCAGTTGAGGGAGTGACATATTGTCTGCCGGAATTGCAGTCAGATTTTCTGTTTTTAATTTTAAGTAGGTTAGGTTAGTCCCTTTATAATCACATTCGACTAGTTTAAAGCCCCTTGCCAAATTCTATTATTATCTTGATCACACCATTTCTATCTACCCTGGAAAAACCACTCTGGTCAGTCAGCAAAATCCCGGAGGAATCCCCACACAGGATCTAAATGAGGTTATTTGCATGAATTAACATACCAGGTTAGTGTCACAGAGCACTTACGACGGGAGTCGCCTTTACCTCACATTTAAATACTATTGAGATTTTTTTTACCTCCGACGCAAAAAGAGGGATGTTATAAGTTTGAACTGTGTAGGTATCTGTCTGTGGCATTATAGCTTTTAAACGCATAAACGGGTTTGGACGCGGGATTTTTTTTAATCTCAAGCTAGTTTAATCGTTCGGGTTCTTAGCTAAATTTCATAAAAACCGATTGAGCCGTTTTTGAAATATTGACATTTGAAATACAAACGTTAAATTATTTATGTATGTCGATGCTTATCTTCTTCAATAAATATATTTCTTCTGTTAAAAAAAAAAAAAACGTCGGGAGTTTTTCAACTTTTCTAATTTGGTTACTAGGTTACCGTATTTTTATTTTACTAACATTTTTAACCGACTTGAAAAAAAGGAGGAGGTTCTCAATTCGTCGGAATATATATATTTTTTTTTTATGTATGTTCTCCGATTACTCGAAGACGGCTGGACCGATTTCAAAAATTCTTTTTTTGTTTGAAAGGGTATACTTTCTAGTTGGTCCCATTGTCACCAAGTCAGGATCTGATGATGGGATCCCAGGGAAATCGAGGGCAACCCTCAAATTGACAGGGGAAAGCTTTTCTCACTTTAACTATACATAATGTCACGTAACGGGTCCCTTTTCATAAAAGAGGGTACCTATCACAGAGACAAATTAAAGATAATAGTTGAGATAATAACAATAATTTAATAAGATAATTTAATTTTAAGTACAACTTAGTTTCATAATAATTTAGTAATAATTTAGTTATAATTTAATAATAATTTATTAGTAATTTAATAATAATTTAATCTTATATTATTTGATTTTATAACAAATTAATTAAAATAATCGAGACAGAAAATAATAATTTAATTTAGACCATAATTATAATTTAAGAATCAGGGGTGAATCGATTGCCACTAGGTAGGGCCGCGCCGAGAACGCCTGGACTGAGTGAAGATGGCCGTTCCTTTTAAAATACCGTACGCCCCTCGGCTGTGCGGAGCTCGATGCGGAGAGCCAGGGTGGTGAGACGGCCGTGAAGGTGAGACGCGCCGGAACGCAGGTACGGGTAAGTAGGCGGAGTAAGCGGGCAGGTGTTCTTCACCCGGTAAGGTGCTCCTGGAACGTGTCCAAAAATCCTCATTAGAACACGGGCTCAAACCGAGCCCTGGACTGCAGATGATCACGCGCGCGCAAGGGGCAGGCAATTACAAAATAGCTATCATGAAGTGATGGGCGATGCAGTCCAGGTACATAAAAAGTAATAGATAAAGTGGGAATGTAATGCTAAGCGTAGGCAAGAAATATTATGCATATCTACAAATTAATTAAATCAATAAGTATACGCAAACCCAAAAGAAAGCAATAGTGTGTGTTAGCATTACATTCTCAAATGTATTTATTTTACAATGATTGGTTTGGTTTCATTTTAAGCGTATTTAAGTAAAAGCCTTTTCTCACAAACGGTATTTTCTACAAATATAAAATTACATTTAATTTATAATTTATCGTTTTAATTATTACATAATAATATAATGGGAATGATTAAAATTTACATTTAAGCAAATCAATATCCAGTAGTGTTAATTACATTGAGAATTAGAAATAATTACGAACGAAACCTCAAAAAGGTTCCGAAAGAAGTATAAATAATAAGTAATTAATAATTAATAAAATTATTCTCACGCCTAAGTAAAGGCTCAAACAAAAGAATGGTAGAATGATCACGATCATGAGTACAAGTACATGCAAAATCAACTTGCATATAAATCTTTATTATAAATAACCGCATTTAGAAAATTAACAATTAATATGCCAACGAAAGGTAAATGAAGCATAATGACAGCTAGTTTAGTCCAATGATGGTGATAGAAAGATAGGATTCGACAAGTCGTGCTTAGGGCACAGTGCCCTAAGCACGACTTGTCGAATCCTGCATCACGTAAAATCGAATAGTAAACTATAAAGAGTTTGTATGACGTTTGGAACAGCGCCCGCCCGTGAGCGTATTTGGTACTAAAATTTAGTATGAGATTTCTCGATCACGATACGATAACCGTAACGTAACGCAGGATTCGACAAGTCGTGCTTAGGGCACTGATGTGAGATTTTAGTTATAAGCGACGCGGGCACTGCGTCTTAAGGCCGGTGGCTGAGTGTCGGGCGGCAGCGGCGGCGTTCGGGCATCATCGTGCGCTCGTCGGCGTAGATCGAGATGCGCCGGCGGCCGGCGACCGATCCCGCACATATAGCAAAACATTATTTGCGCTTACGTTCTGTGTGTTTGTTTATTGAAATATTATTAGTTTAAGTTCATTTTTAAGTACGTTAAATGTTTTAATGTAAGCATTATTCAGCAAGTGGATTTTTTATGGTTAGTGATAGTTTTAATAAAAGTATTTAGGTATTTAGTTTTAACTAATTTAGGTAGGTATTAAGGATTTGCAAACAGCATTCCGGTAGTCAGTCTTCTCGTTCCAGATTTGAAGTATTTACGCGATTTTTCGTAACGACTAAACAACTCATAACTCTTAGAAAACAGTTAACGTTATACGTTACAATAAGTACATACATACGCTCGAAAAACATAACCCTTCTTCGGCAGTCGGGTAATAAAACGCCCAGTCTTTTACGATTGTCAATAAGGGGTCATGACCTCACTTATCACTGCTCCTAATAGTTCAATAACAACTGAATATTATAGCAGTCATTCATCATCCAATTATATTAATCTTTTTAACCAACTTCAAAAAAGGAGGAGGTTCTACGTTCCACTGTATGTATTTTTTTTTTATATATGTTCATCGATTACTCCGTCAATTGTAGACCGATTTTCAAAATTCTTTTTTTATTCGAAAGGGTATACTCCTGAGGTGGTCTCATTGTCACCAAGTCATGATCTGATGATGGGATCCTAGGGAAATCGAGGGCAACCCTCAAATTTTACAGGCACGTACTATGTGTTTCATATATTTTCGAAAGCTATTCAAGTACTTGCGTCTGGTAGTCATCATCTCGTGTTGATGAGGTGATGATGGAAGGTACAACTCCTTAACGATTAGGAGTTGGAGGATAATATTTTAAATATTAATATAACTGAAAATTGTAAAATAAAAAATCTTTTAACAAAAAGTAAAACCGCCTTCAAAAACAAAACCTCAGAAAAAAAACATAAAATAATCCCCAAAAAGCCATGAGTTTTATGGCCTAGCAGAAATATGAAGTCGGTGCTTCATTCCAAGAATATTCCGCTAGCACCGCACCGACTTCATATTTCTGCTAGGCCATAAAACTCATGGCTTTTTGGGGATTATTTTATGTTTTTTTTTTGAGGTTTTTTTTTAGTAGATAAAAAATCGATCAATCACCGGTTGCAACATATTTTAGGAGATGGGAAATCAATAGCCTATTTTTAGGTCCCATTTTTAGGCACAGACTTCCTCTCACAATGAGAGGGCTTGGGCTTATTTCCCACGCGGGTCCAGTGTGGATTATGAACTTTACACACACCATTAACAGGCTAACTGGTAGAGATCCCTTAAAGGGACTTTAACTTCGCCTTTATACATTTGCTTTTCTTCTGTTATTGGTTATTTCATGTTTTTTTTTAATGCGACGAGGAAGGTAAACGAGCAAGTGGGTCACCTGATGGTAAGTGATCACCACTGCCCATAGACACCCGCAACCCCGGAGGGTTTGCAAATGCGTTGCCAACCTAGAGAGGTAAGATCTAAGAGCCTCTTGTGCCCGTAATTACACCGGCTGTCTTACTCTCCACACCGGAACACAACAGTGCAAGCATTGGTGCTTAGCGGCGGGATTAACGAGTAAGATGGTGGTAGCGATCCGGACGGACAAAAGGTCCCACCACCCGCAAATTTATGTGCAATAAAGAGATATACATACATAACATACATCATACGTACCATTGAATTGCTTCACATTAGTATACAGTTTCCTCAGTGTGAAGCGCATTGCCAGCTCCATAATAAGTGCTTAGTGATCTCACTACACGTCACCTGGTTTATATATGTGCAGACCATGTATTACTGCTATCTCCGGCATGGCATGTCTATCGCCAATGTATGACATGGTAGCTAATAGCTATCGATTTGGAACTGTTTGTTTTACCAGGCTGTACATACATACATATATGTACAGCCGTGTGTAACTTTGGCCTTTGTCCCTCATGAATTAAATATGTGTACCCACGATTTTGTCCACGTAGAATACGTTTACCGCTGTCCCGTAAGCTTTTTTTAGTCCCCAATGGAAAAAGAGGGGTGTTATGAGTTTGGGTGTATCTGTGTGTCTGCCTATGGCATCGTAGCTCCTAAATGAAACGGGTTTGGATACGGCTTTTTGTACTTAACCGAAAGCTAGTTAATTGGTTCTTAGCTAAGGTTTCATCATGTCAGAAGACGTCTTCTGTTGGACGTAGGCCTCCCCTAAGGCTCTCCACTCAGACCGGTGTTGTGCTTTCCGCATCCTAGTCCTACTGACAGCTCGTCTCCCGGTCCGTGGACGCCATTGGAGAACCCTTCTGACCAAATAAAAATCGTTTTTGAGATATTGAACTTTGAAACGTAAATGTGGATTTCTCAACTTTTCTAAGTTGGTTAGGTTATTCATCTACTGATTTAAACTTTCGGGGTTTTCACACATTATCGTGATACTCGGGACTTAATCGCGTAAAAAATATAATTAAATTTAAATTTAAATACCGCTAAGTTTCAGAGGCGACGTTGCGTCCATGGTCTCGAATAATGAGATTGGAATGGGGAAGGGAAGGGATTCATGTGTCTTATTGTAATATGCAAGCTGTCCTCTTGCTTAATTCCGTTAGGTTAGATAATCTTTGAGCCATGTCGATAGAACTATTGCGAGTGCGTTAGCGTCAAAAAACTTGATTACTTTTGGCATTGACTATACGATCCCGTAGAGAGACAGACATACACAGGCATATTGTATTGATTCAGGCGTAACTTTGCGGAGGTCAATGTTACAAGTAACGGATTAAATTAATTTGCTCCTCCGCGAAGTAGTGCAGTATAGTCATGCAAAATAGCCTCGTCTGCGCTGAGTATTTATTTTCATGCACTAATTTTCCCGCCCTCCCTCCGCAAATTAAAAATAAAATAATCAACGCAAACGCTACTAAGCCCACAACCAAAACTACCACCACTATTTTATTTTTTATTTGCGGAGGGAGGGCGGGAAAATTAGTGCATGAAAATAAATACTCAGCGCAGACGAGGCTATTTTGCATGACTATACTGCACTACTTCGTGGAGGAGCAAATTAATTTAATCCGTTACTTGATACACAGGCATCTAACTTAAACCTTGCTCTGACTTTAAAAACTGAAATTTCGTTCTTACAGTTTTGCTAAAACTTCTTTCACTAAATATGAAAGTAAAACGGAACTTCTCAAAACACTTTTTGACATTTCACTATTTTCCGAATGGGCTGTCTACAGAAACAAAGTTGGCATGGCCCGTTTGGCAGCTACGGCTGAACTAACATACAAACATCGCGACACATTTATTGCATAGCTCTTACGGAGATGTGAATGTTACTGTTAAGCCTAAGTTATGAGACCGGCATATTTTTGTGTGTATCTTTATGCTGTCTTGTTTTTAATTTAAAAAAAAATTAGGGATCTGTGTCGTTTAAATAGTAGTTTATGCAACTGTTAAATATATTGATGGTACTTAAAACACGAGTATGGTTTTATAAAAAGAGGCGAAGGCGAGTCTAATTGTGTAGAGTTGCATACATTACTTTATCTACACGCATATAAGTACTCTAAGATGGGCTCAGAAGCAAAAGGGCCCGAAGGCATAACAAACCTGTCATGAATTTGACTTTAATGTTTTTTTTTTCATATTTCCGAATAGAACGGTTTCGCCGGTAAGAGGGGTGGAACACTTGACTCTAACGAAAATGAGCACTTTTAAGCTAAATACCTGTTTCGTTACAGAATCCCGAATCGGCACACCCCTATTTTGAAAGACCTATCTAAAGACACCGCCCACACCATGGGGTACCCGAGAAAAGAAATCATCCCTACTTCAGAGTCCCCTATTCTTACTTACTTAAACTTACCATAAAAAAATACAATATATTTATAATTCTACCACTGTGTTGACGTTAATTAATAGTATGTATATCCATGTCAAATGACAGCTCTCTACTCAATGATAATTATTACATATAAAAAGTAGATATGTCATCAGCACGCCGATAAATGAAGCGCAGGAAAGACTATAAAATTGTAACCTCTTTGGCCACAATCTCTCTCAAATAAGGTCCAAACTTGCGCGCAACTATCAAAATGTTTGACACAATGTTGTCTTGTGAACATATGACTTATCTTTATCTTATAATATCATTGTTTCCACTAGTCTCCGAGCTAAGCCGAGAACAGACGGACAGGGCCAACTATAAACTGTTGACTATATACAGAATCCTAAAAAAAACCTTAATAAATAAGGCGAAAATTATTATTCCAAACTCACCACGTTTTACTGCGTCCACGTCGATATTTCAGTGCCTCTAGCAATATTTAACAATAAAATGTCTCGATAGCGGTCTTGTGCGATCGAGACGTTATCTTGGCAAAAAATCACTCGTCAAAATAATAATACTCCTGTTTTGCGGTATTTTGTTTGTGTTTTGGTGTGTTTTGCGGTTGCTGGGGGTAAAAGCCGTTGTCATCAAAGCTTCCAAGTAGATAGTTAAAGTGAGAAAAGCTTTCCCCTGTTAAAATGTTTATGACATTGTCATAAGATTGGTTTTTGCCTGGCCCGTGGCAAAGGTTTTTCTATTATGTGTCTATGTGTACGTATAGGTACTTTTATTTCGCGTAACGTCTCACCAAAATATATCAAGAAAACGTTAAAGATTTCGGTGAATCGGTTATTGTCAACACGTCGGGGCCAGTGATGTGGAAAAACATCGATAATTCCCTGAATGAGCGAAACGCTTTGCTCAAAGAGGTTTTTTTAGTAGGTACCTAAGTACTTACCTCATTACAGCTTATGTTGTATGTAACATTGATTTGGTACGAGTAGGAAACAATTTTCAAGTGACTTCGAAGGCGTTCATCACGAGCCTTTGAACTGCTCATAATGAAGAGGGCTTGGGTTTTAGTTGCCACGCGGGCACAGTGCGGATTGGGAACTTCATACACTCCATTATTGGGTCGCAGGTGATTGGTCGAAATGAATCATGTGATGTGCGAATGCGAATGTTTAAAATTATGCTAATCTATGATAGTGGAGTTGTGCGCCGCTGGCAGCTGCGCCGACTAGCCGTGTGCAAAGCCTTTTCGTTATGCTGTGTGAAGTGTGAGCCAAGGGCTTGGGATTGGTACTAAACATGTCAGACTACACTAGACTGACATAATGAGTGATCCGTTTGTGACTGAATCTCACGGCAGTTTCATGTTAAAAACCGGCCAAGTGCGAGTCGGACTCGCGCACGAGGGTTTCGTAAAAAGATTTTAACGCTTTTCCCCAGTGTTTTAAGAAGTCCAGTGTTAGCAGAGCCCTGCTCCTAAGCAAAATGTACGCAGTGTGGGGTCAACTTATATTGGTCTGCGAAATCTACAGACAGACATAAACATTTTAGATTTTGAGACTTTTGTGAGTGGTTGTGCTATAAGAGCTACCTTCATACCAAATTTCAAGCTTCTAGGACAACTGGAAGTACCCATTAGGTTTTTGTATTTCGGCAATTTGTATGGAAATAGCCTTTTTAATGAATGTATCTCCTGATTGCGTTGACTTAGAAGGTTGATTTTTTTCACAGCTTCAAGGGACCGCAGGCGTGAGTATTTGATATTAATGACAGACAGACAGACAGACAACAAAGGGATCCTATAGGGGTTATGTTTTTTTCTTTTGAGGTACCTACGGAACGCTAATTATGCGAATCGTTCTCATATATCCGAATGCGAGTAGGTAGGTATTCATAACATCCTTAGTCTAGACTGTACATTGTGTATGAAGTATAAATGCACATAATGATATCCCCGTGTTCGCGGGTTGCAGCTCGGGGGCACAAGTAGCCAAGACACGGCGGAGTGGTGAATATTTGAACACCAATCACAGCGCACTACATAATGCAGATCTGATCTGCGGCTGGCGTTGGCTAATGGTTGGATTTGGGTCTATATTTATAGACAAATCTGTGACAGACAGTCAGGAAACACTCTAATATAGAGGCCTCTTTCCAGGCACGTATTAAGCTTCTGAAGGAAGGAAGTTGAAAGATGTTATTGGGTCAATCAACTTTTCATGGCCACTTGTTGCCATGGAGATGTCCCCTGGGTAACTCATCTAAAATAAGATTTTTCTAAGAGCCCAAAGGCAGGATTTGCATGCTTAGGAGATGAAGCACGAAGAAACTGGCATATTACTGTCGAAACTCGTAACGTTTGATGGAGTGGTCCCTTAGATAACCTTAGTTTAGACGAGTTATCCGGGGGACATCTTCATGGCAACGAGTGGCAAAGAAAAGTTGATTGACCCAAATACGCAAACTTCATAGAAAAGGTGTAATAAAGAAATAGTTTAGTTCAATTACGGCTAAATTAATCGAACTGTTGTGGTAAGGATAGATCTGATAATTATTTATACACAGGTTGAATGAGAAACACAATTTGTATCTGTAAATAATTGTATTTAAATATACCTACAAATCTGTTCATTTTCTTCTCCTGAAGTATTATAATAAAACATATTCTTCGACAGCACTGTACCTATTAGTAAAATATTGTACAATTTCAGTAAATATAAATAATAAATTAATAAGTTAGCTAAAATATTGGATACCTACATTATTTCGTATTTACAATTGGTCTAAAAACAAGTATAATTTACATAGACGTACTAAAAATAAATAAAGCGAGATGTAAAATGATGGACAGAAAACACGAATTGGTATAACCAGTTAAACTGTTGCAAGAATAATGGTCTATTAACTAAAAATAATTTAACTGTTTTCTCTTTGTAAAATTATTTTAAAGTTAGTTTTAGATATTTACATTTTCGTATTATGACATTGTTAAAAAGTAGGCAACATGTATAATCTAGTGACATATCAAATTGTTCGAATTCTGATGTAATTTTAGGCTGTGAACCATGAAATTAAAATAATAATGAAAGACCATTCAAACAAACAAACAAACATCCTTCCACTTTTGCTATGAGATGATGGAAAACATTCCGATAATGAACCGTAACTATTTCTAGAATCATCTAGAGATTCAACCATAGTGAAATAACTATACTTGACTGACATACGTGGTAGTGAGTTGTTTATTTTCCTGTGGTTAGGTTAACCCTTGTGAAAAAATTAAATAAAACCAGCAGAGGCAATTCATGCACGTGCATGGTTTATGTTCTTCAGGAATATTTTGTTTAGCAAATATTAATTACGAACGTCTTCATAGACGAAGTTTATTTATTAATAAAGGAATAATCAATTTTATGCCTTTACCTTTTTATGTACGTTTGTATTCCAAGAGCGTCAATAAAGTACTATTCTATATATTCTATTCTATTATATTCTATGTGAGAAAGATTGTTTTACTTTACTGAGGCCCGAGTACGAATATTCGAAACCTACGTCACGTAAAATCGAATAGTACACGTTAGCGAGTTTGTATGACGTTTGGAACGGCGTCGCCCGTGAGAGTATTTGGAACTAAAATTTAGTATGAGGTTTCTCGATCTCGATACGATAAGCGTAACGTTACGCAGGATTCGAAAACTCGTGCTCGACCCTCTCGGTTGTTCACCAGCCTATACTTACTCAATCACTTGCTACAACGTTCATCTGTGTAGCTGTAGGTACACATACTCAATCACTGCTGAAATATTTACAGATCATTATCTTACACCCTGTTTAACTTGCGCGTAATGATATAAAAACTTAAGATAGCAGCTCAACTCTTTGTTTTTTAATTAATATTATTTTATGTTGCACAAACCTCCCATGGCACAACTGTTAAATAAATAAAACACCAATAATCCCTTAGTTATCGTAAGCAAAATTTTATACAGAATAAATCTCTTTTGACGCAAATGAAGCCATTTAAACATTATTATTCAAATTGCCTCAATTGTTTTCAAATCTCAATAATCTTAAATAATAATAAAAACAATCTTATTAGGAACCACAATAAACTTTGACCAAAACTAAGCTTAACTAAGTACATAAAATAGTATAAAATACAACTTTTTTTAGACATACAGCTTTTAGCATACGTAAGTAAAAGTAAGTCAAGAAAATTAAATCTCACACAGTTTCCACATTTCTCAATATAAAAACCCCTTTGGCTTTTCAGGTGCCGCACAAATTATCTGTGAAATTGCGACAGAGGGACTGGGTGAAAGTCAGAAAAACGCATATATGCGTTGCCGGCAGTGAATGCGTTAAGAGTATTTTGTGATTACTCTAAAAGTTGATTATGTACTATACATAATGTGACTCGCCACTTTATTTAAAGCAATCTCTAGTCCTCAAATTAAAATCTCCGCCTTTGAGAAAATGCAGGAAGTACCTAATGAGTTTTCCCCATACCATTTAATTGAAATGCAGGGCAAATACTAAATTTTAAAAATGCTCACAGTTGCAACCGTTGACAGAAACTTGGTCCAACTTTGACCGCGTACGTAACCAGACCTACCTAACCAGTTGTGATTAAATAATTTTTCAGCCATATACGAAACCAGTTGCGATCGAACACTTTTAGTCCTTGTATGAAACCTGTGGACGTTTCGATCGCGTTCGCGTTAACGTGTAAAATACTATGAGAATATTATAACGACACTCGGGACTTAATCACCTAAAAATATGCATTATTTAAACACCTCGACGTTTCGGACGCGACTTTGCGTCCAGGTCTCAAAAAAGGGTCCATTTGAGACCATGGACGCAACGTCGCGTCCGAAACGTCGAGGTATTTAAATAATACATGTTTTTACGTGATTAAGTCCCGAGAGTCATGCATGATGATGTGTGAAAATCGCGAAAGTTTAAATCAATACTATGAAACTGCTATCTTGCCAATACGTGCAGCTAGTTGCACTGCCGATTTGCGTATAGTAATTGAGACGTCGACGGGAACGAGACGTTTTCTGGTGTCAGAAATTACACTAGGCTCTGTAATAAGGTTGCCAGATTTTTTTTGATCTTGTAAGGGTCAAATGCTCATTTTGACAAAAAATACGGAATTTTAAAATTTTCCCGGGGACAAATGAAAATGAAGAAAATGGTCCACATCGGAGGCATTCGGCTTTAATTGGACGAACACTGTTCGTTCACCCACACCTCATGCTCTCGTGCGCGCGCAGCGCAGCTAACCGTCGGAGTCATGCGCGACGCGGTGCGTGTTTTAATCGAGTAAGGTTGAAATACGGGACAGAGTCTGTCCCGGCGGGACGTTTAAAATTATCGCTGAAATACGAGACGTCCCGGGAAATACGGGACGTCTGGCAAGGCTACTCTGTAACAATGCAGTTAAACTGGCTACGTATCACAAGGCATCTGAGAGTACCTCAGGCAAGCGCCAATGTTCTCTTCTGGATTTGACTTCGGAGACGGGGGACCGAAATGGACGGATACCGCGAAGGGAGTTATGGAGGTTTCCACGTGGCAGTCTTCTGGTCTTCTGTTGGGGCAGAAGCTGGAGCCGCAATGGTGAGGGTCGCAGACTCCCGACATCACTGATGAACTCTGGGGATGTCGAGAATACATTTATTTTCTTTTTTTTTTAAGTGAGCAGAGAATCTGACTATGAAGCTTGAGGTCCTGGGTTCGATCGTCGATAGGGGCAGATATCTGTATGATGGGTTGGGGCTTGAATGTTTGATATGTGCGTAATCGTATGTGTTGGTATATAAGTAGGACTGTTTATCCGGTGCTAGACAGTACACAGTTTGAGACTAGGTCATTTGGAATAAACGGATCACTCACGTATGTACGTCTCGCCACCGGCGTAGCGTGGGCTCCCAGAGGAAGGACTACGGATTAGTCCGAAACATGTCAGACTATCCTCGACTGACATATGTGAGTGTTCCGTTTATTTCACTATCATTAAATCACACGGTAGTTTCATCAGTTTCAAGTTAAAAGTAGGTCATTTGGTTTCAATTGTCCATTGACATTTTATTAAATCAGGCTAAATGCTGAAATAAACTGAAATTATGGAGTACTAGGGTGGGGCAGTCTGCATTGTGTAAAGAAAATTATTCATTGGTTTTGCACAGAAATAAAATGTTTCCAATTTTGTGTCTTGAATACTAATACCGTACAAAAATTATAAGGCTTTATGCGGCGAGCAAACGTACCAAAAAAAGTCTTACCTATTGCAAAACTTTCAATAAGAGAAACTCTCGAAAATATCTAAGAATGATGAATAATTATGAGTAATGATAATGATGATGACGATGTTTCCAGTATTCGGAAAACTTAAGCAATTCCCATGTACAGTTGAAATCATAAATTATGTTTACAATTTAGTACCTTGTCACTTTGATAGCTGTGACAATTTCATATGACAGTTTAAACACGACGTTAAATGCAGGTAGGTACTAAAGTGTAAACATATTTAAAACTGTACAGCCTTACCCGACTGCAAAAAAGGATGGTTTTTGAATGGACATGCTACTCACCGACACGAAATACTCGTTCTCGCATGGGATGGTAATCCTATCCTTGCAGCCCTGGCGTCCAACCAGGCCGATCCCAAACAGCCCATAGCCAGAGTATCGAAACTTGTCGTCCTCAGGAACAGCGAAGTGCTGGGCGTAGGGAGACCAGCGACTCCAGGATATGGTGCGAGCTGACTGCCACTGCCAGAGCCAGGGGGGCCAGATATAACTCCAGATCTGTCAGGGTTAGTGAGGGGTGAGGGTGAGGGTACTACAGGAGACGTAAAGAAAAGAGCATATGCAGATTTAGAGTTTGTAAGGGGGCTCTCAATAGGTTAACGACCTTTTGCTATGGAAATTGGAAACCAGTTGGGGCCTTAGAATCGCGAGAACTTCGAAAAGGATTATTATGCTATAGAAACTAAGGGCGAATCCATGCGTTAGTTTTCTTAAGATTTTTAAGAGGTGAATCGGGGCTCTAAAGGTACTAGACTAGACTATAGATACGTTATGATGAGGGTATTTATTTATTATTCACGACAGCATTAATTCTATTCGCAATGATTATTTCAATTTTCTAATGTAAAAGATGTGCTGTAGCACTTTGAATATTTCATTCGTTGTGCTGGTGGATCTCTTTATTATTAAAACGATATATTCCTTTATAGACTAAGTTCGTCTTTTTAGTAACTTTTTGTCTTCACTTGTTTCTCATCATCTTGTGTAAAATTTTACATACATACTCAGCACTTACCCTAGAAGCTATGCTAGGCACAGGCGTGGGCTGAATGGCAGGGGCGATCTGAGGGTCAGCTCCTGAACCCTCCATCTCGTCTTCCTGTACTTGAGGGTCTTCAGCTGGCATCGTATCTTCTGCCACCATGTCTGTTCAAAAACCAATAAGATTTATGATGAATGCCTCTCTGTAAGTCTTTGGATTCCAGTAGTATCTAGAAATGTTTAGTTCTGTCAGTTATAAAATTGCGCTGCAAATTTAAAAACTGCGAATATGCAATGTGTATTGGACATTAGTCCAGCCATATGAATTAATTAGATGTTGCCCGCAACTTCATCTCTGTAAAATTCGGTTCTTGATATCCCACAAGAACATGGTGTTATTTTATGTAGAGCGGTGGACTGTGGGACTTGAGGATGTGAGATGGTGATGGAAACGCAGTATTTACGATATTGTGGCTTATGCCCCTTATCACCCTAACTCAGAAACTGAAGCTTGCCTAAAGGCAAAACTCAATCAAAAATATCGTATTCACTAAAAATCAGATATCTTGAGCTCAACGATCCAGACAAAATCAAGATTAACTTTGAGATTTCAATTTCAGGAGTGCATTGTTTCGGTATTTGTTGAGACCAAGCGCCTGACGCCCGCATCGCCAGGCCGCATCGACGCTAGCGCGGGGGAGCGCGGACGCTAGCTGACCGCCGCCGACGTATCGCATCGCATCACACACACACACTTCGCTTACGCTCACCCGGACCGTACGCTACCCTATCTTGTACGCGCCGCGACAACCATTGTTATTGTTTGTTTATAGTCGATCATTATAATCCTTTTAATATACAGTCCGCGTCTTATTGAAGGAACCATCAAGTCTGGATACCCCTCTAACGTGCACTAGGGATCTAGACCCAACAGTATTGAAACAATTATTAATCTCGGCCACCAATCTGTACTCTAATGAGAGCGGATAATGTAAATGCCTAGGTATTGGGAGCTCCGCAAATTCTCGAAAGCGTTCAAGTTTGCATAAAGCTGAGGGTCGAGCACGACCTTTCGAAAACTGAATTGAAACCTGTCGAATACGTAAAATCGAATAGTAAACGTTTTCGAGTTTGTATGACGTTTGGAACGGCGCCCGCCCGTGAGCGTACTAGGAACAAAAATTTAGTATGAGCATTCGTAAAGTCGTGCTCGACCCTCTGAGCATCGATCGGTTGAACTGAAACAAAAGTTTTGTGTTACCGCGCTACCGCGTTGTCAGGCATCGTTAGACGATCCTAACTTTGAATCGGTCCTCCGGGAAACTTAGACATTTGAAAAATACGTTTGCAATCATTTTAAGTGCTGTCTTCAATAACAATGGTATAAACTTAGGAAATTAGGAACCCCATCTTGTGCTATCTGCTATCCTGTATAACACCTATACATTTTTTCATAGACATCTTATCACTTAACTGTCTTAAATGTCGTATATTTAGAAGCGCCTTAAAGGTTTGACCCTCGCCTGAGTAGGTATAGTTAAGCGTTGGCTCATATAACAGTGTTAGAACTTCTATAGTCATTATTTCTATTTTAACTATAGATCATGACAAAACTGTAAGTCATAAGTCGTTATGGCCTGTCCAAATAGAATATCAAATTTCAAATGAATGCAAATAATGAAAGTCAAAAAGCTTTCAAGATTTTGACCCACACATACATAATAACACAGCAATTAGTTAAATAAAAGCTTGTAAAGAAAATAGGCTGGAAAACAAATGATTTGGGTATTCTAGAGTAATAGTTCTGGGAATGTAATCTAGTATTATTTCCGTAACAAAGGGATACTAAGTATCTACGAGTTAGGCTAATACAAGTAAATTTAAACTAATAACTACGAGTAGGTATCATAGCAATGGTAGTCAAGTTGATTAAATAGACAGGTATTGGTTGGTTATTCTATATACCTAAAAATAAACGTGGGTAGGTAACTACGCAAAAGGGTTTTTCGTGTGATCCAAAAACCATGAAGTTTAAAGACAGCAGTTATAAATTTTTCAGCGTCAACGTTCAGCGTAAACCACCAAAATGTCACTGTAGTTGTGCTCAAAAACAAAGCAACTTCATTAATCCTCAAGTAAAGCAAGGTTTTTATTTCACACATCTCTACGTTTAAGTTCCACAGGGAATACTACAGGCCACCATTCTGTACATGCAGGTTTAAAGTAACCATTCATGGTGTCCACTCCTTGGTCTCCTTGGTCCAAGGCCGGAGCTGGAGAGAGCTCTGGTGTGGCCCCTGGCCCAATAAAGGCCCCGTCTGGCCCGTAGAAGCCTGTCCCTGGCCCACCAAGCCCGCCAGGGCCAGCCTCGAGTGTCAGAACGCCAGCTAAGAGGTAACGTCATCTTAGTACTAGATGATAAATACAAGAATGTTTGTCTTGAAGAACGAAGTCTTGTATGTATTGCATTCTTTTTTATACGACAAGACCTAATGGTAAGTAATCACCACTGCCCAAAGACACCCACAACCCCGGGGGGTTTGCAAATGCGTTGACAACCTAGAGAGCTAAGATGAATTGTCTTTTGTGCCCGTAATTACACCGGCTGTGCAAGCACGGCTGCGTAGCGGTAGAATTAGCGAGTAAGATGGTGGTAGCGATCTGGACGGACCTCGCACAAGGTTGTACCACCCGACCCGCAAAATGTGTGTGTATGTGTACCTATGTATTTATCTTTTAACTTTTGAAGTATTCATAGTACAATCTTAGCCTAATTTCGGACTAGCCACTTGAAGATTAGTGTCAATTTCCCATGATCAATTACAATAAAAAAAAGCCGTGATAGCCTAGTGGTGTGACCTATGGCCTCTCAAGCAGAGGGTCGTGGGTTCAAACCCCGGCTCGCACCTCTTGAGTTTTTCGGAATTTATGTGCGGAATTGCATTTGTAATTTATCATGAGCTTTTCGGTGTAGGAAAAACATTGCGAGGAAACCCGCACACACCTGCGAAGCAATTCAATTATGTGTGTGAAGTTCCCAATCCGCACTAGGCCCGCGTGGGAACTATAGCCCAAACCCTCTCATTCCGAGAGGAGGCCTGTGTCCAGCAGTGGGACCTAAAAAATAGGCTAGTGATGAATTATAGTACTGTAATATTTATTTATTTACATCGTAATTTAAAATTTGGCAGTAGATGACGATAGTTTATCTCAATCTAAACGTAAAACTTTGCTGGCCACAAGCCAGACGTTAATACTCGGATGTGTCCGCGAGAAATGCCAATTGTTGGTAAAATTCGAACAAAACTGTGTTGAGTAGTGAAAGATCAACCTTTCGATTTACTGATATTTCATGTCGAACTGGGTCATACACAGAGAAACAAAAGTTCTCTTGCCATAAGTTAATGTTTGGTACTTATTATTAAATCATCATCATCATGTCAGCCGAAAGAAGTCCACTGCTGGACATAGGCCTCCCCCGCGGCTCTCCACTCAGACCGGTATTGTACTTTCCGCATCCACCGCGGTCCCGCGATTTTTGCCAGGTCGTCGCTTATTATTAAATATGTATTTTATAATATTGGCCATGGCAATCCGTAAAACAGTTATTTATAATTATAATTGCAGTATAAAGTGTATCCTGTATACTCCTGCGAAACAATCCAATTATGTGTGTCGAGTCCCCAATTCACCTAGATCCGCGTGGGAATTAGCCCAGGGCTTCTTGTTCTGAGAGGAGGGAGATGAAGTACCTAGTGTAAAATGTAAATAAAACTTGTCTTACCATTCTGACCACTCTGCGAGCCTATCCTGAAGGAGCGGTTGTCACAAGGACTATATCTGATAGAACACATCTCCTTGTTCTTTCGCACACACGCCTTGTATTCTTGGTTTGCCAGATACCTTCCATTCACAGCATAATTGAAGGTTCTTATTGTACCTAAAAAAAAAACATTAACTATTACCTTTTTGTTTCATTCTCCCTTATCTGCCTCATTTGACACCTTTTACTACTCCTTCCCAAAAACCTCCAAAATAAGGCTTACAAGGTGTAGTAATATTATCCAAAAATTTTAGCTCATCATTTGGCTATTACCGCCAATTTAGATACTTGAAATGAAGTATTTTTAAAGCTCTTATGATAAGATCGTATCTCGACGGGGCAGAGTGGCTGGAAGGACTCTTGATGTCTCTCAGTGCTTTGGATAAAAACCAACTCAAGGATGTTTACAGTGTAAAAGTGAACAAAGGACACTCGAAACGAAAATAAATTGGGGGTTTGATTGAAATTGTATTTAAGCATACATGTTGTGAGTTGTGACTGAATAAAAAAAAAATTAAGACATAATTTTTGCTCGGTACTGTTTTGTTGAAAGTGTAGATTAAATGTGGATAGTGTGTGTGTATTAGAAGCAAACAAGTTATACTTAAAAACATACGCATTTGTACTAATCTGAATCTGTTTTGGATAATTGCAGTGATATTAAATGAAACTAATAAAGAGATATACATACATACATACATACATACTACCAGGTACAAAATTTACCGTGATAGCCTAGTGGTTTGACCTATGGCCTCTCAAGCAGAGTGTCGTGGGTTCAAATCCCGGCTCGCACCTCTGAGTTTTTATTTCATTATATTTATTTATTTATTATTTATCATGAGCTTTTCGGTGTAGGAAAAACATCGTGAGGAAATCTGCACACACCTGCGAGGCAATTCAATGATGTGCGTGAAGTTACCAATCCGCGCTGGGCCCGCGTGGGAACCAAGCCCTCTCATTCTGAGAGGAGGCCTGTGCCCAGCAGTGGGATGTAAAAAAGGCTAGTGGTGATGATGACAAAACTTACAAAACTACTTCACTTCCATACAAGTGAAGTTAAAGCAAAATTTAACAAAAAAAAAATGAAGACAACAAAAAAAATTCAAAGTATTATTCATTCCAACTCCACTAATAAACAGATGTCAGCCTTAATAAAGTCATCCGAACCGCCTGCGTAAATAATTTATCGCTCGCATAAGCTGAAAAAATTGCTAATTTAAACATGTAGGCGCTTTTCTGAAATTACAACCGTTAAGCACCTCGAGTGCCAGGGGAAGTTAATCGCATGGAAAACTGGCTGCTTTTGGAGTCACTGGCATTCTGCGGTGAGGCTTAGTTGTACGCGACTTAGCGCGTGAAAAGATTAACGATACGTTAACGAAATGTAACGTAATTTTAGAAATGTAAGTGATGCCGGGTCAATCATTAGTGGGTAATTAAAAGAGGATTAAGGCTTAGTTGTGACCAAAACAAGAGGGTTCAAACGTCTTTTCATTGGTATTTAATACAGTATAAGTTAAATACCTAATGTGCTGTGTTAAACGCAATTATGTTATAAGTGTTCTGAATATGATGACATTTATACGAGAGCGACTGAGGCCAAAGATGCTACAGTTGTAGCCTTTTCTGTGCTTCATTTTCAGCATGCTGATGACTTAACTACTTACCTCTTTTATATGTAATATCATTGGGTAAACGTAGTTGTCATTACTTAAATTTTTCTTTCTAATATTTGTGTTAAAGTGGGTCTTCACTAAAACCTATTTGTCAAATATTCGTGTCTTATCTCTTTTGTTTATCACCTGAACCACAATGATAATAACAGCCAACATTTGGCAAATACTGCCAAGTGAAGTACCGCCCTTACCTTGCCATATCTAAAAACAAATTAACATAGGAATGAGTACTCATTAAAACCATTCCAAAGATTTTAAGCCCTAGTATTAAAACTTGCGAAAATTATAAGCTAGTACTTTGTCTGGATAATAACTTGAAGACTTCCTTGTACTTTGGCGTGAAATTTCCAAGTCAGGATTTAAAGTTCCACGTCTTAAAGCTTAAGCTAAATCAATATTGAAATATTGTGACTCCTCGAGAGAAATGCTTTAATTTATGTAAATGGTTGTACCTATAACTTAAAGTGCAGGGCAGAACTGCCGGAATATAGTAACAAACGTAAACGAAACAAAGTATTATGGATGTGTCGAAGAAATTATTTTAATTAATGCTAACCAGCATTGCGATGCCATGCATGCATGATTGATTAGATTAGATAATCATCTATACATAAATTGTGAATGTTAAGTTAAGAGAATTTATACTGAAATCGTCAAGAGTTTATTCTCTACCCCGTGGGAATTTCAACAAATCCGTCCTTAGTACCTATTTGTTTACATCATAAAGGCAACTTCTATGCAAAATTTCAGCTTTCTAGGCCCAAGGGTTTCGGCTGTGCGTTGTCTGTCAGTCACTCAGTAACGGTAGAGTTTTATTATAAAGATATTGATTAGATTAAATTAAATATTAAACAATGTCAAAATTAAATTCAAAATTTAACAAGTACAAGTCAATTAAATGGGTTCCTAGCGATGGTACTCGTACGTAACATCTGTTACTGACAGCTGTCATTGACGGTTCTTCATACCGCTCCGCTATTGTCACTGCCTCATGGTATACTTAGTTAGAGATAAACTATTACGATAACATGTCCGCCCCTCCAAATTACTATTTCAATGTGTTTAGTGAGACGACTAATCGAACAACAAATCCGAATGTTTGTTTTTGTTTGACGGCTGTCTCAGCACGCACACGTATACGTTGGGAGTCGTGGTGCTTTATAATACTTTCACAAATGCATTGAAGTGTTTTGAATTCTGGGCGGGCCATGTTATCGTAGCATATCTCTACAGTATCTGTATTTAAATAATACATGTTTTTACGTGAGTCCCGAGTGTCATGACAAAGTATTTTTTTTTTGTACGACGAGGAAGGCAAACGACAAATGGGTCGTCTGAAGGTGAGTGATCACCACTGCCCATAGTCACCCGCTCCCCGGGGAGTTTGCAGATGCGTTTCCAACCTTTCTAGGTTGAAAACGCATCTGGAAACCCTCCGGGGTGCGGGCACTTCATCAGGTATTTCATCTTAGCTCTCTAGCTGAGATGATGCCTCTTGTACCCGTAATTACACCGGCTGCCTTACTCTCCTCACCGGAACACAACAGTGCAAGCAAGTATACTCTTCAGTTACCATTGTCCTGCGTGTAGTACTGGCGACAGTCGTGCGGCGCGGTGTGCGCGAGCGGCATCTGCGCAAGACGCAGCAGCCATAGCCGCGGCATGTCAGCGCCGCGCATGCGCACCGACAGCCGCGTCGACGCCGTGGACGGGAGATCGCCGGCCTCGCGAGTCTCGCTGCCGGTTGGTAGGGTGTAGTATACTGGGAACAAGAAAAATCGGAACTTCTCAGCAAAGAAACATCGGATTAAATAAAAGAGAAGTAAATGGAAGTAGTAGATTAACGATAGTTTCTAATGGTGGATGATTCAAATGCCTATTTTTGACTGACTTCAAAAAAAGGAGGTTCTCAGTTCGTCGATTTTTTTTATGTATGTTCCCCAATTACTCGAAGACGGCTGGACTGATTTCAAAAATTCTTTTTTTTTTAAAGGGTACACTTTCTACTTGGTCCCATTGTCACCAAGTCAGGATCTGACGATGGAAATCGAGGGCAACCCTCAAATTTTATATATTTTCTAAAGCTATTCAAGTACTTGCGTCTTGTAGTCATCATCTCGTGTTGATGAGGTGATGATGGAAGGTACAACTCCTTAACGGTTAGGAGTTGGAGGTTTTTTTTGATACCTATTGAATTCAAATTCGATGTCTATGTCACATTACGCAAGCTCTTGGACATTAAAAGTTCCGCCATAATCCGCTAGATGGCGCTTTTCCGCACTTAGGCGAATAATATTAATTTAAATCTAATAAAAAATTGCATCGGTTGTAAATTAATTAATTAACAACCGCTACTTGCACTTAGCCAACATAAAACACATAAAAAACTACATTACACACTACACAGAAATAATACGTTGGTATTCAAAATGAGAAGCACGGACACGCCCATGGGCGTCGCCCAATTCAAAATCTTTTGGTTATCCGTATCCGGTTCCACTCAACCATAAAACCGCCTGTACGGCCGGGAGAGCGTACATTTCTCTACACCTCCTGAGTGGAACCAACCAGCCCAGAACTTGGTAAGAATACTGATCGTTTCTGTACTTTACCATTGTGTTACACTACTTGTGTCTTTTATTGTAATTTATTTAATTCTATAGGTTTCCACTCTGTTACTCTGTCCGAAGCATTACTGTACCTTAATAGCGCTCCGGACAGTTAATTATAATTTAATCCTTCCCTATTTCACTGCTCTACAGTTATAGACGTAGCGCTTATTTTAAAACCTAACGGCTTCCTAGAACGGTTGGAATTTAAAGTTCCGACGGTCACTTTGTGTAAATCTGTTATCCACTCTCACTAGAAACCTGTAAAAGCTTACTCTCTGACTCTAGCTAAATTGTAAATCCGTATGACCCTCCGTATTGCCATGCACTGCTGATCTGGTTCCCACTCCCTCGGGAATGGTCAGACTGGAGAGCGGAATATGGCAGTGCGAGCATACCATGGACGTTTGGCTCACACCAGGTTATTTACAGGGCAACTACGCTACCCGTGGGAAATCTCTCCACCCACTACTGGTTCCTAACGGACCCCTGCCGACCTCTCGCAGCCTACTCAGAGGCTAGCCGTTGGCACGCTACGGTCCCCTTCACACCATCTCTACACCACGACATCACACAAGCCCCCTGGTCACTCCTGGTTGCTCTACGACGCCTGCGCCCTATTTTCGCCGTCGCCGGAGGATCCAGACACCCGAGGGAAGTGTAGACCACATTAGCGTGTAATCGAACCCAGTAACTTCAAAAGTGTCTTCGAACTCAATCCCCTGAGACTCTCTATTTCACTTGTCAATTTAGCCTATCGATTTTTGTTTAAATAAATGTATTAAACTTGTAATTTGTTTCCTTCACAAAAACGCTAGGTAGGCTACCTAAAACAGACTGTTTCCCCTGAAAACGGCCTGTGACAACATCAGGGAACTCTAGATTAGATTAGATTAGATTATTTATTCCTTAAATATATAATTACATCATAATTTGTACAATGTCAAGTTAAGTTAATTTATATTGAAATCGTCAAAAGTTTAAGAACAACATTGAACTAAACTAAACTAAACTAAATTATTAAAAATAAATTGTATATTGCACTATGTCAAAATTAAGAATAAAACAGTAAAAATAAATTAACAATTCAATTGGTTCTCCTGTAAGGATCGTCATGGTTATAAGCGTAACAATGAAATAAAATGAGGTCAATATTAATACATGTCGAAATAGAAAAATTAAAATATTTAATAAAATTAAAACCACAAATAAATTAATTAAAATGTCATGTCCAAAAATTCATTAATAGAGTAGAATGGATTATTCAACAAAAGAAATTTCAATCGACGATCAAATATTTTGTCATTTTGTTCGTTTTTAAGATCAGAGGGCAACGGTTAATGGCATCGGCTTGAAATTTGGTACGGATATGTTAGTTTGATAACAATATAAGTATAGTCAACAAAAAGGACAGTCGGCTAAAAAGCTCGTATTAAACATTGTACTTTAGTGGGTATTTTAAATTTGTTCACGTAGGCAATTTAAAATTCGTTCGCGGGCCAGGTGTGACCTGGGGTTGAGCAGCCTTGAACTAATTAGTATTATTCTATGTATGTATAGCGTATGGACGGGCCTTTCGGTACTTCGTTTTTGTTTCCAATTCAGTGAGACTACAAAGTAGTCTCAGTGGTATGAGCCGCGAGCACGTCCGCACGAGCGCCGCCGGCCGCGCCGCTCCCGCTGGCGGGATCGGCAACACCGTTCCTATTTCAAAACGTTCCAAAGGGCATATCCTGATGTTTATATTAATGTATAAATTTCGAAGGGCATATCCTAATATTAATTATATGTATGTCTTTGTTTCGTAGCACACCCCCCAGCCTTCACATTCAGAGCAATTCAATATTCCAGCTCGCATCGACCTAGGTTCTGTTAATTATAAACAGCGCTTCAAATTTCTAATTACACGTTCATTAAAACGTTATAGTTTCGCTTTGAACCTTAAACGTGGCTTTTCAGAAGGGTTAGACATGCGAAAGTTCGTGAAAGTAATAATAATAACAATAATAATAAATATCACGGGACAATTTGACACCAATTGACCTAGTCCCAAACTAGGCAAAGCCTGTACTATGGGTACTAGACAACGGATAAACATACTTAAATAGATAAATACATACTTATATACATATTAAACATCCAAGACCCGAGAACAAACATTTGTATTCACCATACAAACATCTGCCCCGACCGGGATTTGAACCCGGGACCTCAAGCTTCATAGTCAGGGTCTCTAACCACTAGGCTATCCGGTCGTCAAAGTTCGTGAAAGAGTGATGAAATCACAAAATGAGAACAGTTAAAGAGTCTGTTCTTGCCTGCTTTTTCTTTTTCATTAACTAAGTATTTCCATAGCTCGGTTTTCTTTCGGTAGTGTTTTCCTTACCTAGCTTTTTAGGGCTCCGTAGCCAAAACGGCAAAACAGAACCCTTATAGTTTCGTTATGTCCGTCCGTCCGTACGTCACAGGCATTTTACTGAAAAACTGTAAGAGACATATTGATGAAACTTGTAGTACAGGTGCCTTGTAGAAGCCGCTACTTAGTTTGACGGTTAAATAAGTAACAAAAATAAATATTTCTGGTGAGGGCACATATTTCAACAGCTCTTCTAAAAACACTCGAAGGTTTCTAAGCAACTTTTTTGATTAAGTGAATATTTTCGGAAATAATCGCACCGATTGTTGAATAAATTGTGTCGTCCCCTCCCTCCTTATCGTCTAAACCAACCTTACAAAAGTAACGCTTAATGCTTAATAAATACTTTCAACATTATCGGATTAACCGTTTTTGAGTTATTGCCGAAAAACTGCGCCTCTCAACAAAAGGACTTAAGTGCAATGTAGATACGCCCTTTTCATCGGTACAGCATTCCTTTGTAGTAACTGTTACGGAACCCTAGACTAGGCATGACCCGACATGCTCTAGCCCGGTTTTTCTTTAGCTATCGCAATTTTCAATCGTAACCTTTTAATCCATAATAATGGTCCTTAGCTAAATTTCAAAATACCTAAGCTGTATTTTTTCTACTTTTCCAAGTTGTTTAAGTTACGTTATTATATTGTAATATAATTGGTCATGCTTCATGTTTTTGTTGTATGGTTTTTATAATTTATTTGACAAATATAGACTATTTTAAGAAACCAATTTCGGTATTTTCGTATTTAATGAATCCTATCTACATTAAAAATAAATATTAATTTATTGATGACGTGACGTCATCAAACGCATAATGGATAATGTAGTCTTCGCCTGCACAAAAAAAAATTACAGTAAAGTCTATGGTAAAGTAAACGTCAAGGTGTTAACGTCACCGCGACCGCGGACGGCTAACCTCGAAAAAATTTGAAATCACTAACACTAACTGAACTTGTTTGAAATGGAAGGCTACGAGTGTTTCGTCCCTTTATGTCCGAATAACAACAGGGATAATCCGGGTTTGTTATTCGTACCAATCCCAAAACGACGGCGAGAGGAATGGTGTCGTGAAGTGAAGCAAAAATACTTCAAGAACTATTTGCAGTTTTGTTGTGAAGATCATTTAAATGTTTAACAATAAAGTCTTGACCATTGAGTACTCGAATAAATTAATAAATTAGATTGTATTTATTATTATAATACTGTTTTATTTTGCTTTAGCTCCTCTTATTTCAGCGTTGTTGTGGTTTCTAGAATTCGCCATGAACTCCAGTAAGTATCATGACATTGTCCACTTGTGGCAAATTGCGAGAATCGGCTTTTTCGAAATTAGCCGTCCTTTTTGCCATTTTCAGTGCCGTTAGCTGCTGGTTTTACTCTTTGTGCTTAAATGACAAATAAACAAACAAACTACAAAACGAAACGACTACATCAATGTCAAGTTTGAGTTTGTGTTTGATATAGACTAGACAGACGTCAACATACAATGACAATGCAAAGAAAAATCCGTTATACAGCTGGACTTGAACCAGCAACCTCGGTAATCCGTACCACGCTCCACCAATTAAGCTATACTTAACGTTGGTGTACCTAACGAATTTTTCAATGCCTTGTGTCATATTTTTATTTGTAAGATCTCTCCTCAGCGCCATCTATGAGTAGCTTAATCAAGCGGCTTTAGACAGACGTCAGTCGTTTTTTTTTACTAAGCCAAAGGAATCATTGTCCATTAAGCGTTTGACGACTCACAGAAAGGTAATTTGAAGGTCAAAACATTTCAACGAATATCTTAATAATGTAAGACTTTTTTTTTATCTGTTATGCAGAAACTGTACCAAAAGCTTGTTTCTCGAAATGGTTTTGAGATTTCCATACATATATAAAAAGTTAGCATGGCTAATTGCTTACTATGCTGTCCGTGGTTCTGCCCGCAGACCTGGAACGCGTTGTCTCCCTCTCCCAGCACCATGACGTCCTCGTCACACTCGCCCGTCAGCCGGTTTGGCTGACCCTGGAAATTGTGCTTGGTTAACACTAACATGATAGTTCCTATCAAATTAAGTCGCAAGAAGCCCTGACAAGCATGGTACAAAAGAAGGTACCAAAGAAGCATCTGTCCCAGCGTTCAGCGCAGTGTTTCCTCTTTGGATGGCTAGGTCTCTTTGTCCGAGAACGCTGCCAGCTCTTCGATCCCATGTGACTTATATATTTGTTGTATTCTAATTTAATTCAAATACAATTAAACGCGAAGGCGAAGTTTACGTAGGCCCGGTTGGTGGACGGACGATCTTGTAAAGATCGCGGGAAGCCATTGGCTGTCGGTAGAAATAAACTACGACAACATGGCCCGCCCCTCCAATTAACTATTTCAATGTGTCTGAACACACACACACATGAAACATTTTTCAATGCTGTGTTATGATAATGTTTTTTTACATGTGACTGAGCACATTTTTACGAAAGAGTGTGTATGTATTATATGCTTTTGTTTGACGGCTGTCTCAGCACGCACACATACGTTGGGAGTCTTGATGGTGCTTTATAAATAATTTCACAAATGCATTGAAGGTTTTTGAGTTTTCGAGGGGCGGGCCACGTTATCGTAGTTTATCTCTAGCACAAGACCGATCGTCCTGATCGTCCTGGAGATCCTTGGGAAAGGCCTATGTCCAGCAGTGGACGTCTTCCGCCTGATATGATGATGATGGTAACAATTTAGCTGTCTCTTTTAGCTTTACGATAAACGTACATGTAATGCAGAAGTGCAAGGGATTCAAATCCTCTACCATGCCACCCTTATACACGATGGTGAACGCCGAGCGCGTTAGGCAATAAGTCCCCACTTGGCCCGCGATCATGATGCATGTAACTGCGTCAAAATATCCGAAGCTCATCAAACCTACAAGGCAATCGCGGTCAATATCCTGTTCTCGTTATGACTAAAGCCATAAACTTACGATAGTAAAGTGCACAAAGTCTATCCTGAGCTGCATGATGCCGGCGTGAGTCTTCTCGATGGTGATCTCGCAGTCTCGCGTTTCCGTCCACAGCTCCGGGAAACCCGGGGAGATGAAATACGTCAGGTTGTTCTGGACCGTGCCGCCGCAGGTCACCTCGACTGGAAGGACCAATAACATTCATTAGACTCATCATCATGTCAGCCGAAAGACGTCCACTGCTGGACATAGGCGTCCCCCAAGGCTCTCCACTCAGACCGGTCTTGTGCATTCCGCATCAACCGCGGTCCCACGATCTTTGCCAGGTCGTCGCTCCATCTTGTTGGAGGCCTACCGACAGCTCGTCTCCCGGTCCGTGGACGCCATCCGAGAACCTTCTGACCTGAAGTGAGTTTGGCCAACCATTGGCGCAGTGACAAGCACTGAGACTTTACCTTATACTTCAATTCAGAGTAGGTAGTCAATTTTTTAATTATAATACAAACGTAGGTATTAATTAATATATGCCCAATCATTAAAACAAAACCAAAAAAGTTGAAAAAACCCCCGACGTTGTCATTTCAAAGTTCAATATTTCGAAAACTGGTGAACCGATTTTAATGAAACTTAGCTAAGAACCATCTCGATTAAACTAGCTTTCGATTATAAAAAACCGCATCGAAATCGGTCCACCCGTTTGGGAGCTATGATGCCACAGACAGATACACAGATACACGGACACTAAGACACACAGATAGACAGACAAACAGCCTCCCACCCCTCTTTTTCGTCGGGGGTTAAAAACACGGCTATAAGGCACGGCTTATACAATATGGCAGTTATTTTTAACCGACTTCTCAAAATAAAACCATTGCACGAAAAGCATTCAATTAAAAATGCAAGCGAGCGAACTAAGTAATACGGAAAATTATCATAACCTTCAGCTCTTCATCATGGAGCACGCGACCGCAGGAATAGTTAAACCATAGTCAAACTTTAATGGACGAATTAACCCCGGTTTAAAGCACGATTAGATTATGTAACTAGGAACTCGGTGCGAGTAGGTGAGCTACACAGTCGTAAACTGCACTTTATCGCCGTGGGTCAGTCCAGATTTTATGAGTTTTACGGACATAGAGTATCGTACTGGAGCCGGCATTGTCAACACTGACGAGTATTGGGCAAATTTTAGTTATATAGTCAACAATAGAACATTAATAAGTATAGGTATCGACGTGAGGCCCGAGCACGAAGTTTACGAATCCTGTGTAACGTTACGTTATCGTATCGAAATCGAGAAACCTCATACTAAATTTTAGTTCCAAATACGCTAACGGGCAGGCGCTGTTCCAAACGTCATACAAATTTCTCGATAACGTTTACTACTCGATTACGTTACGCAGGTTTCGAATGTTCGTACTCGGGCCGTTTTATTAACGGCCAAAAAAAACGTCTCGATCGCGTTCGCGTTTACGTCTGAGTTATTATGGGCACATTAGCAGAGCCACTAGTGGCACGTATCGACAATAAACTATTCTCATACTATTTGACACCCGTGCAAACGCGATCGAGACGCATTTTTATCCCTCGATTACATGAGACGCTATGAAGTTTCTCGATTTCGATACGATAACGCTACGTTACGCAGAGGCCCGAGTACGAATATTCGAATCCTGCGTCACGTAAAATCGAATAGTAAACGTTGTCCAGTTTGTATGACGTTTAGAACAGCGCCTGCCCGTGAGCGTATTTGGAACTAAAATTTAGTATGAGGTTTCTCGATCTCGATAGGATAACCGTAACCTTACGCAGGATTCGACAAGTCGTGCTTGATCCACAGGATTCGAATATTCATACTAGGGCCTCTGAAATTTGTTATTTTTAACCCCCGACAAAAGAGAGGTGTTATAAGTTTGACATGTGTATCTGTGTATCTGTGTATCTGTGTGTCTGTGTATCTGTCTGTGGCATCATAGCTCCCAAACGGGTGGACCGATTTACATGCGGTTTTTTCAGTCGAAAGCTATTTTATCGAGATGGTTCTTAGCTAAGTTTCTTTAAAATCGGTTTACCGGTTTTTGAAATATTGAACTTTGAAATGACAATGTCGGGGGTTTTTCAACTTTTCTAAGTTGATTAGGTTATTATTATTCATGGCTGTTTAGCCACGAATGAATAAAAATAACAAATTTTGTGTCCTCTCTAGTGCTCTATATTTTGAAGTTGGACATACAATGTCATATTTTACTACATCTCCTAAACTATGTAGTTTTTATTTGACAAGCTAGTGGCTCTGGGTAGTGAACTTGGTTCCACGCTTCTTTTGTATTTGAATAAGTAACCAATTAAACATTTTTTCTACTCCTATATTATAATCTGTCAATGAAATGGTAAAAAGTATACAATGATAACTTCAAGTTCTATGCTCTGTGGTAAAAAACCCAAGCAAATTTCATTAAGTTACACTTATTGAGTAAAACAATAGCATTTGAAAAAAGAATACTAAGTTCGATTCTGATAACGAGGTTTTTTAAACATGCATGTGCCTCGTGATTGGTTGCTTAAACATGAGTAAGAACAGCTGTAAGCCAATCATAATTAAGGGGTATATTTTTAAGCAAAATTCAGTAACTGAGAACACGGTAATATCCTAGGTCTGCTGTGGTCTGTGGTACGGATGCAAATTAAAAAAAAAGAGTCAGCTGGCGAGTTTTACTGATAATGCAAAACGTAGTAAATAAATTCTCTTTGATGCAAAAATTGCACTTAATTAGTTATCGGATTGGTTTCGGTTCAGTAAAAGAAATTCTAAATGAGCGATGAAAATGAGATAATGGTACTGTGTACTACCGAAGAAATTAAAATAATGGCGCAAAATATAGTGACGGAAAATGTGTTGCGGGAAAAGTCCAAAAACTTTATAACAAAAACAGATAAACAACTTCGTGAAATGGTGAATTGAAAAAAGTGTTACATCTTTTTCTTTATGTAACGTTATTTTTCTCATTGTCAATGAATTAAACGATGTGTTGCTCTGTAAAGTTTTATTTGAATGAGTTATATTCAATGAGAAAACTTTACACTGAACTTAAGGAAAACTTACCTGATGTAAGTAAACAAAGAAACGACATTTACCGTTTTTTACTCAAAATGTCAATTCCTATATAGATCTTTTTGCAATAATCTAAGCAAATTAAATTAAGTAAATAAGGTTTAGTCATCGCCATTATCATCATCTTTTTATAACCTCTAAAACTATTCCGCTTTACTGACCACTCTGCTTTACCGACCGGGCAGGTAAGTAGTCTGCTTTATCGACAGTATAACTTTAAATTTGAAAATGAAGAAATGTTTTAACTGTTTATTTACAAATATTTCTTATTTCTACAATGAAGTAGTAGAAAAAGTAATGTATGCAACGGTACATAACTGGTCATTATACACTCGTGTGATTTATTATGAAAACTCGCCCTTCGGGCTCGTTTTATATACATACACACTCATGTATAATGACCTTGGTTATGTTACAGTTGCATAAAATACTATTATCTATAATACAAGAATTATATCGTAAGTCCTCTATTAAATGCATTCAGAAACCGTAGGTAATGACCACCATTACGACGGTCAATTTTCGTCTTCAAAAACCAATGCAATTTAAGAATAGGCATCAATTTAAAAAAAAAATGACCAAGTGCGCGTCGGACTCGCGCACGAGGGTTCCGTAGAAAGATTTTAACGTTTTCCCCAGTGTTTTAAGAAGTCCAGTGTTAGCAGAGCCCTGCTCCTAAGCAAAATTTAAGGAGTGTGGGGTCAACTTATATTGGTCTGCGAAATCTACAGACATACATAAAAATTTAAGATTTTGAAAATTTTCTGAGTGGTTGTGCTATAAGAGGCTACCTTCATACCAAATTTCAAGTTTCTAGGACAACTGGAAGTACCCATTAAGTTTTCGGATTTCGGTAATTTGTATGGAAATAGCCTTTTTAATGACTGTATCTCTTGATTGCATTGACTTTGAAGTTTGATTTTTTCACAGCTTCAAGGGACTGCAGGCTTAAATATTTGATATTAATTTCAGCCTGCTACTTACCTCCATGCGTTCCAGAGAAAAAGGGTCTTGAAAGACAGACAGACGAAAAACAAAGTGATCCTATAAGGGTTCCGTTTTTTCCTTTTGAGGTACGGAACCTAAAAATAAGGCTTTTGGCAAATAATGATATCAATGCCACGGGTGAGAATTTAGTCACAGGATGGTCATTTTACTATAAATAGCTCCTACCATCTGCAAAATGAATATCCACTTATTTGAAAACACAAGCTATGTGCTCACCGGTCGACTATATAGGTACTAATTTCGACCCGAACCAGCTCAGAATGTATTTTCATATTAGCTGCTTCGCCGCAAACCCTACTTGCCTTGCTTAATTACCTGTGATGCACTATGTACCAACGGTGGGTGAGGTGATCATTTTCTCTAACTATAATCGTCATTTTCTAAATAATTCATCACCAGCCTTTTTTTACATTCCACTGTAGGGCACAAGCCTCCTCTCAGAATGAGAGGGCTTGGGTTATAGTTCCCACGCGGTCCCAGTGCTGATTGGGAACTTCACGCACATCATTGAATTGCTTCGCAGGAGTGTGCAGGTTTCTTAGCGATATTTTCCTTTACCGAAAAACTGATGCTAATTACAAATGTAGTCCCGCACATGAATTCCGAAAATCAGAAATTCAAAGTTTTAACGTAGTCGGCGTAAAAGATCAAAGTATGTAACTACAGCATAGAGAAGCTGAAAAACCGTACCTAACTTTTGCATATAAAAGTCCATTTTCCTACAAACGGATCCGATTTTGATGAAATTGAGCTAAAAATCATCGCCATTAACATAGCATTCTAGTGAAAAAACACATTGCATTTGTCTTTCCGTTTGAGACCTACGACGCCACAGATACACACGCTGATACACAAGTCAAATTTATAACACCCATCACATCACACACAAAATAATAAGAACTACTATAATACATTAGTCAACAACAGCAGCGTAAATGTCAAGTTGATGTCAGTTAAATCGGCAGGTAATAATTATTTAATCAATAACATCAACATAAAAACAAACACAAACATATTAAAACTTAAACTAAAGGTAAAAAACTCTATAATACAAACATAGGGAAATTGACAAGGTATTCGGCAGGCGGTTTTACGACAATCACGGCCCCATAGTTTCAATACTTTTCTTCCTATATCGTGTTATATAAATACCAAAGAATCAGCATCGCTATTCAGCGTGGCAACGCTGCCAGTCTTTTGGGAACCATGCCACGGGGCCTTATTTAGATTTAATTTACGAGGGTGGTATGATAAGTAATGAACCTTGAAGCTACGGGGTTTGGCTGAATATTAAAAATGTCTTTGCCTACATCCGCCATCTTGGACGCGGGAAAATTGACAGTTTCAAATGATTCCGTCAATTACTTCATGACTTATAGTTTTTTAAACAGAACGAGTGGCATTGTTTGTGTAAAATGGAAAAAGAACAATATCGATCAGTGATTCGCTTTCTGTTTTTGAAGGGGAAAACGCGTGATGAAATTAAAACTGAGTTAGATACCGTATAAGGCGATGCTTCACCTTCTATTGCCACAGTAAAGCGGTGGTATAACGAGTTCAGAAATGGAAGAATATCTGTGTTTGATGAGGCCCGCCCAGGACGTCCAAATGAGGTTACCACGTAGGAAAACATCAACAAAGTCCGTGATATGTTGATGAACGATCGTAGACTGAAGTTGAGGGAGGTAGCTAAGGTATGTGGCTTGTCACTGGAGCGTGTACAAAATATCGTTCATAAACATTTGGGAATGAGGAAGTTATCGGCCCGATGGGTACCGCGTTTGCTAACAGAAGAAAATAAGCAGAATCGTGTAGCCACTTCCAAAGAGTGTTTGGCACTATTAAAACATAATCCGAAAGACTTTTTTATGCGTTATGTTACCGTGGACGAAACGTGGATCCACCACTATACTCCCGAAACAAAACAACAGTCCAAGCAGTGGACCTGCCCCGGCGAAAATGCTCCAAAAAAAGCAAAAACGGTTCCGTCGGCCGGCAAGGTTATGGCGACCGTTTTTTGGGATTCCCAAGGAGTTATCCACATTGACTATTTAGCGAAGGGAAGAACGATCACGGGGCAATATTACTCTGATTTATTGTCTCGATTTGATGAAGAATTAAAGAAAAAATGGCCCCGTTTAGCCCGCAAAAAAGTGTTATTTCACCAGGATAATGCTCCGGCCCATTCATCTCACATCGTCAAAGCCAAACTGGATCAATTGGGCTACAAAATACTGCCGCACGCTCCTTATTCGCCAGATTTAGCCCCGTGCGATTTCTTCTTGTTCCCAAACATGAAATCTTGGCTCGGAGGCAAACGCTTCATGTCAAATGAAGAGGTCCTAGAGGCCACAGAGGAGTATTTTGCAGAGTTTCCGAAGACATATTTTTTGGAGGGCTTAAAGAAGTTGGAGACGCGTTGGGATAAGTGCATACTTTTGAAAGGGGACTACGTAGAAAAATAAAAACAAAAAATAAATAAAAAAAAAATTTTTCTTGGGTAGGCTCACTACTTATCATACCACCCTCGTAGTTTTAAGATTTAGTTTCATTAGTTTTAGCTTGGATTTAATGTCATTGCAAATTGCTTTTGTTTAGTAAATAAATTATTCCAATACCATGTAAATAAAATAACGTCGTTGGTCTGTACAGTACAAGGAAGGATACGTGTTTGAGTTTTTCGCCTGTTTGTTCCCAACGGGAGTTTTTCCCGTTCATACCTATTAGTCTACAATGTAATTTGTAAACTCATGCGTATGTTTTCGGCAGGGAAAGAAAATTTCTATAGTATTTTGTGATTTCAAGTAAGGCTAGCGTAAACATTAAATAATTTCAAGACACTTCTCCACAGATTTCACTACACCCACGTTTATTCTGTGTTCAGAAAACGCATTTTAGAAACTCCGCAAGCAGACTAAATGTTTATTTTTTTCCCATTAACGTTTTGTATTTTTAAACCTGCACCTAAAACATACGATACTAAACCCTCCCTCTCTAAAATATGGTTGAAAATGCAACGCAGAGACCCGCACCCCATTTCCTAATGTACTTACCCAGAAAAATCAACTCCAGATGTAAAATCTTCACGTACGTATTGAAAGAAAATATACGATGCTTTATACCAGAACACGTTATTTAAATTACACTCGATTCACCCGAACTTGATTGTATGAAATATATTTATGTGTATGGTTTTGGGAGCTGGATTTACATATTTTTGGCCACGTTACGAGAAAACCGATCGTGGAACTAAGTACCGTTTTTAGGGTTCCGTGGTCAAAATGGCAAAAACGGAACCCTTATAGTTTCGTCTTGTCCGTCTGTCCGTCATTATATTGATGAAATTTGTAGCCGCAACTTAGTTGGATAGTTAAATAACAAAAATCTGTATTTCTAGGGGAGGGGGGGGGCACTCCATAAGTACATGTAACAAAAGCTGAAAAAATTTTTTTTAGCAAATATCAACGTAAGGCACATCTCTTTTAAAAACACTTGGGGTTCCCAAGATTTTTTTCGACTAAGCGAATGTTTTCGGAAATAGTCGTTCCGAAAATTTTAGAAATTGTGCCCCACATGATTGCATTTGTAGATCATGCACGACGAAATTTTTGTCACTAACTTTATTGTGTAACCCGAGACACAAAATGTCAAGGATCCGGGTTCGATCTCCGGGGTTAGTCATTTTTACCCGACTGCCGAAGGAGGGTTATGTTTTTTCGAGCGTATGTATGTATGTATGTCTAAATCTTTGGCACGTTCTACAGCCTAAACCATTTGACGGATTTCAACGTATAAGGTGTCATTATGTCTCAGTTGTAGAAATGACATAGAGTATATTGTTTCCCGGGACTGCAGTCAGATTTTCTGTTATAAATTTGACCTGTGTATCTGTGTATCTGTCTGTGGCATCATAGCTCCCAAGCGGAGGGACTGATTACGATGTAGTTTTCTTTAATCGAAAGCTAGTATAATTTAAATGCTTAGCTAAAGTTTCAATAAAATCAGTTCACACGTTTTTGTGCTATTCCAATAAAAAAAAATTACACTTGTTTCCAAACCACGGTTTTTTTTTCTCTATAATTTTTTTAATGATAGTGGGGTTTCTTTGTGTAATTTATCTGTGGTTACGTATTGTAAGTGCTAATGTAACTTGTTTTTATTTAACCCCCGACGAAAAAGAGGGGTGTTATAAGTTTGACCTGTGTATCTGTGTATCTGTGTATCTGTGTGTCTGTGTATCTGTGTATCTGTCTGTGGCATCATAGCTCCAAAACGGATCTACCGATTTCGATGCGTTTTTTTTATCAAAAGCTAGTGTAATCGAGATGGTTCTTAGCCAAGTTTCATTAAAATCGGTTCACCCGTTTTTTAAATATTGAACTTTGTAGAAAAAAATACTTTGTGCCAAGTTTCTTGCCTCGCATTCTTGGCAATGGCCTTTCCGAAAGCGCTGGTAGACTCAAAAAAAATTACGTGTAAAAGTGCATTCAACTGCGTATTTCTGACCAAAATTTTAAATTTTAAATTATTGAACTTTGATATGTCAATGTCGGGGGTTTTTCGACTTCTCTAAGTTGGTTAGGTTATTCACATTCTGCATTAATATTACCGTCACCACTATAACAGGGACCCTAATTCAAGATCATGTGTTATCTAACGCTTCGCTAGAGGCCGTGCTCAACTGATAACATCTTGTTAGTTATCTACGAACTCAATTAACGCCACAATTAGGATTAGGGTACCGCGGAGTTATCTTGGGATGTTGATGACCAGTAATATGTCTAATTTGTCCCTAAGCCTATAGTAGGGTGATAAGACAAATTGATAAAGACTGGTAATGGTTAGTGATCAGACTTACTAACACCATGGACTTTGGGTCTAGTACATAATTCACGAAAAATGTGTCCCAGTACAACGTAGCATTTTTCTATGACAGCCATACGTCATAGCGCTGGCGTTCGACCAAACCATGACTGACTGACGCTCGATTAGTGGTCTTTTTCGCAAATTAGTGGTCTTTTGGAGCGGACGTTTTCAAGCGCTAACCCGAAGTCCATGGTGTTGGTAAGTCAATGCTAGTGATGCTCAAATCAATGGTTGAGTGACAGTTTTAAATGATTCGCGGTTAACTGCATTAGACATAATATCGGGAGCTCATCAAACCTATAAGGTAATCGCGGTCAATATCCCGTTTTCATTATGACCAATGGTTGAGTCTTTGAAAGGTACCTTCCGGAGTGTTGTAGGAATGCCTTTACGAATATTTGATTAGGTATTATCTTATTTTATGGACCCGCGTGAGAACTACGGCGAAAGCACTCTCTTTCTATGAGGATACCTGTATCCAGTAGACAACTGGGACGCAGAAAAGGCTGGTGATGTTATGTAACGTCAACGGGAAGTACCCTTAGACTCACAAACTTTTTTTTGCAGCTTAAAGAGATATAAACCCCTAAACAATGAATCTCATTTTAATTTGGTATCTCCAGAGAAAAAGGGTCTTGACAGACAGGCAGACGGACAACGAAGTTCTGTAAGGTTTCATTTTTAATTTTGATACCAACGTCACCAGATATCTTAAAAACCCAACAAAGTAGCTCCACTTTCCACACGATATCGATTTCACGCCACTTTTGTATTCAGTCACCGCCGCCCGCTACACCGATCGAAATTAAATCGGGTTTCTACCGCGCGTACTGCATCGGTAATATCTCCACCATTCCTTGTAAAAGATAGTTGCACGACAGCTCTTAGTTTATCTAGTTTACATAAAAGACTAGATTACAAGCAAGGAAGGCACGAACGACGAAAGAACGGACGAAGATATGGAATCAGCTTCCTGCGGCAACATACTCGAATACAACTTAGGGATCTTCAGAAATCGAGCCTAATACCTATTCCT
This sequence comes from Clepsis dumicolana, assembly GCA_963691665.1. Taxonomy (NCBI): domain Eukaryota; kingdom Metazoa; phylum Arthropoda; class Insecta; order Lepidoptera; family Tortricidae; genus Clepsis; species Clepsis dumicolana. The sequence goes on along the minus strand of OY829519.1, from coordinate 1,408,671 downwards.
TAAAGGGTTTGTTGAAAAAAGCCGTGATGGCCTAGTGGTTTGACCTATATGGCCTCTCAAGCAGAGGATTGTGGGTCCCCCGGCTGGCACCTCTGAGTTTTTCAGAATTTATGCGCGGAATCACACTTTTAGCCCCCTACGAAAAATAGGGGTGTTATAAGTTTAACTTGTGTATCTGTGTATCTGTTTGTGGCATCATAGCTCCCAAGCGGATTTACCGATTTCGATGCGGTTTTTTTTAATCGAAAGCTAGTTTAATCGTTTCACCCGTTTTTGAAATATTGAACTTTGAAATTTAAATATCGGAGGTTTTTTAAGTTTTCAAATTATTAACGGTTTTGTTTATTTTGCTGTTACGTCAATGACCAAAACCCACTTCCCAGCATCTTTTGACGGCGCCATACTCTCCACAGTATGTAGTTTATAGCTGTATACTTTTATCTTGTTTTGATCCTACCAATTTACGTGATAGACACTTCCGAAATTGGCCGTCGAACCGCTCTATATTTGGGCCGAAAAGATCTCTCTTTCTACGTGTACTGACATTCGGGGCATACTATTTGTTTGTTAGGGTTCCGCACCTCTAAAGGAGAAACGGAACCCTTATTAAATACGATCACTTTGTTGTCCGACTGTCTGTCAAGACCCTTTTTTTCTGGAACGTGGAAGTAGCTGGCTGAAATTAATATCAAATACTCAAACCTGCAGTTTCTTGAAGCTGTTAAAAATTACATTTCTAAGTCAACGCAATCAAAAGATACAGTCTTTTAAAACGGTGTTTCCATACAAATTTCCTTATTTTAAAAACCTAAGGAGTACTACCGGTTGTCCTAGAAACTTGGAATTTGGTATGAAGGTAGGTCTTGGTACAACCAATGAAATAAGTCTGAAAATGTTATACATATATTTTTTACATTATGTCAATGGCCAATATAAAGTGACCCTGCACTGCATACGTTTTGCTTCGAGCGGAATCTGCTAACACTGGACTATTTAAAACATTCCGGGAAAAGCACTATTTACATAAACTTGATCCCCGTGATACTTCATAGACGATATATACATACCTACAAATTTGCACGGATGGAACCCTTGGTGCGCGATTCCGACTCGCACTTGTCCGGTTTTTTTATTAGTAACAGGAATACGGTTCTTTGAGCCTTTGAACTGAAGCCGCGGTCGATTGAAAATTTACTGTTTTTTTAACCGACATCAAAAATAGTGAATGTTCTCAATTCGTATGTTTGTTAGGCGATTACTACGCCAATTATGAATCGGTTTTGATGATTCTTTTTTGTTGTAAATTGTATCAAAATCGGTTTGATGGTATAACGTGCACTGCGTACGTAAACGTACAATTATTTATGCAAACTTCTAGGATACTTGCATTATGTACTCTTTACAAGATTTTGACAAACCGTATATTTTAAGACTAGAAATGTAACGGTCACATTCGAACACGTTTTTACCCGACTGCCGCAGGACGGTTGATTTTCGAGTGTATAATTATATGTACAGTGCCCTAAGCACGACTTGTCGAATCCTGCGTCACGTAAAATCGAATAGTAAACTATAACGAGTTTGTATGACATTTGGAACAGCGCCCACCCGTGAGCGTATTTGGAACTAAAATTTAGTATGAGATTTCTCGATCTCGATACGATAACCGTAACGTAACGCAGGATTCGACAAGTCGTGCTTAGGGCACTGTAATGTTGTCTAATTCTTTGACACGCTCTACAGCCTAAACCGTTCGACTGATTTCAACGTATGAGGTGTCTTTAGATTCGTCTCAGGTGTGGGAGTAGCATACGGTACATTAATTTCTGGAATTGCAGTCGGGTTTTCTGTTTTTGATTTTAAGTTAGTCAGGTTATCTTTAAAATTTAAAATCGCACTCAGAAAGCGGTCTGTGGCAAACTAAAGTTCGCGGCGGGTAATGAGGTTCTTAGCCCTTCTTTTTGGCACACAAGGTACATATACTCTTTCGTTCTATGTTGATATAGGTAATTCTGTGGTGAGAAGGCTCTCAGCTGGGACAATTTATTATGTACCCCGAGCGATTTGCCGTCACTGACTTTGAGCCTTCGCTAAGACGGAATTATTCATTTTAGAAACAGAGAAACGATTGGAACGTGAATAAGAAGCAATAAATAGTGCTTAATAATATATTATTTCAAAAATGGCTAGTGATGATGATGATGATGGCGAATATTTCAAACTAGTCTCATTCCTTTTTAACCTCCGACGAAAATATAGTGTTATAAATTTGACCTGTGTATCTGTCTGTGGCATCATAGCTTTCAAATGGATGGACCGATTTCAAAGCGGGCTTTTTTAATCGAAAGCTAGTTTAATCGAGATGGTTCTTAGCTAAGTTTCATTAAAATCGGTTCACCCGTTTTTGAAATATTGAACTTTGAAATGACAATGTCGGGGTTTTTTTAACTTTTCTAAGTTGGTTAGGTTATCTTACCAAAGTCTAACATTATAGCGACAAACATATTAAAGTGTAATGAAAGTTGGACAATAAAACAAACTGACACACAACTAACCGCTATTAAGTACCTCATTCTACTTTATCATGGTTGCAATATGGCCATAGTTTGTAGAACAATAGTCTGTTATATCTGAACAAATTCAGACAAAGCAACATAAGTCACTTGATGCGGTTGCGTGCTGCATTGTTGGTTGGTGAATAAATAGGACAAGGAACACGCAGCCTTTCACCTGATACTACGCCATCCATGGAACATTATATATTGTCTCTTCATAAATTAGGTTTAACACGGTAAGTTCGGTAACTTGTTCGCAATTTGTTGAGCTATATCGGTATATACCTCAGCAAATTGCGCACCTTAGGTAGTGCAGGCACATTGCTCGTAGAACTGATGACCGTTGGGGCCGCAAGGTTCTAGAGTGGCGACGGCATGGAAGGCGAAGTGTTGGTAGACCACCCGCAAGGTGGGCAGACGATCTGGTAAAGACCGCAGGAAGCCATTGACTGCCGGTAGCACAGACCGATCGTCGTGGAGATCCGCGGGACGGCCTATGCCCAGCAGTGGACGTCTTCCGGCTGACATGATGATGATTGCGTGGTTTTTAGACTACGGATGCCGCCCCGAGCCGTCTTGTAGCCTGCTGGTTAACACCTTCGCTAGTCAGTGCTAGCTGTGGAGTTAAGAAAGTGGAGCAAGCTAGGTGCCAGGTCTGTGGCGTCTAAATGACAAGAGGCAAGCTTGAGGTGCTGATCTTGCTCGCTGCTGGCTGGGAAGAGATAGGTGTACTCACAAACGCGGCTGACGCCCACTACCGCTGCTTGCAATCGTACGAGTTGAGGCAGATGCCGACCTGAGCCGTCTTGTAGCCCGGTGGTTAGCACCTATGCTGGCCAGGGCTAACCAAGGAGTTGAGAAAGTGGAGCACGCTAGATGCCAGGAAAGTGTGTGGCGCCTAAATGACGTAGCAAGGAGGCAAGCTTAAGGCGCTGGTCTTGCTCTGCTGGCTGGGAAGAGATTGATGTACTCACATACGCAACAGTCTTGTAGCCTGCTGGTTAACACCTTCGCTAGCCAGGGCTAGCCGAGGAGTTAAGAAAGTGGAGCACGCTAGATGCGAGGTAGGGGGCGCCTAAATGAGGTAGCTAGAGGCACTGGTCTTGCTCTCTGCTGGCTGGGAAGAGATTGGTGTACTCACAAACGCAGCAGACGCCCAGTCCGTGGGCGCAGTCTCCAGCCGACTGGCCCTCTCGCTGTTTGCAGTCGTACGGGTTGAGGCAGATGCCGGCCCGAGCCGCCTTGTAGCCTGAGGGCTGGCACTCCCGCTCGCCGCCCACCGGGAAGAAGTTGAGGACTTTGCCCAGGGTGAAGAGGCCGCCTGAAGAAGGAGAAAATTATAAGTTTTTCGCATTCATTTACAATTAGAAAAGTTGAAAAACCCCCGACATTGTCATTTCAAAGTTCAGTATTTCAAAAACGGGTGAACCGATTTTATTGAAACTTGGCTAAGAACCATCTCGATTACACTAGCTTTCGATTAAAAAACGGTCCATCCGTTTGGGAGCTATGATGTCACAGACAGATACACAGATACACAGATACACATGTCAAACTTATAACACCCCTCTTTTTCGTCGGGGGATAAAAATAGACAGATACGCCGCCGCTTCACCGAGCGCGGACATGCAAGCAATTATAGGTGATTCGGTGACTTAGTATCACTTGATGTTTGACATTAGCTAATGAGTGATGGCCGCTTTTTTTTCAGCGCTGAACAGGTGCGTGGCCTATCTTTAATGTTTTATTATATCGATGGTTTGTCGTCTTTTTCTGCCTATTGTAGAATAGAAGCGATCGCAATTAGTGGTGGCTGTAAACTAGCTCCAGATTATAAGATTTAATTTTCAGGAAGCATTCAGGTGTACCTAAGCTTTGAATATTAAATTAAAAAGCCTTTTTTGTTAATGAAATAGGTAGGTACTATACTAGTGTTCGTAGTTGAATGATGTAATGTGTGGTTATCGATCAACCAATCATCAATTTATGTCACATTGGAGTCTGTCCAAATTTTTTAAAACTTAGTGCTCCAACCTTCACATTTATCGGAAAAATACTTTGTTGCTCATACACTATTTCAAAATGCACACACAGTCTCTACCATTAAAATCTTCAAATCAAAAACAAGTTGTAAAGTCAACGGCACGCTTCCTGCAGCAAAATTTACCGTCGAACACTCAATAAAATCAAAGGTATTTCACGGAAACTTTGTATCTTCAACTTACAAAATGCTTCTTTACGAACCACAGTAAATATAAAGTTAAAGCAGTAACTCAACTAGTGTCCCTAAAACCTTTCAAGAGCTACGTTGAGCGGTAGAGTTGTCACTCTGAATCACTCTTGTTCCCTCATAGAATCTTTCGACACACATCAAAATGGTACGCTAGTACGCGATAGTTATCTGCAAACCTCTTATTATAATAGTTATGCGCAGCACTCTCGAAAAACGCATTATGATGACGTCTAAAGTTTATTGTAGTGACCCTAGCAGATCTTTGACTCGCGACAGCGCTCATTCGTGTCAATTGCCAAACGACGTTTTGTTTTGTTTTGTTTTTATTTCACGTTAATCGGACGTTTATTATGGATTTACTGCTGTATGCTATATCCACTGTGAAAGAGGTGATAACATGAAAATGTAAATACTGACGAGCAGTGTTGCTGAAACATGCATTTCGTTCCGGCGAATTAGCATAAGATAAGCAGTGTTTGGTGTTTCCGGGAAACCGGGAAAACTGGGAGTAAAACGATGGCCTCATTTAGTTACGGATTCGGGCAAGGAGTCCCAAGTTAGTGAGATAACTCGCGTATCTGCACCTTGTAGTTTTTGTTATCTATATCTTGTGATTCTAGCTGATTGTAGCAGCGGAGTTTGGTTTTTCAGCTTTCAGGTAGCGCTCGACAGTACAGACTGACTTTGTTGGCTTTTGGTATGTTGACGACATTTTCGATAAGGTACCCTTATATATTATTATACCCTTCAGAGTTACTTAGAAAACTAGTCCTTGTGCTGTCGCATCACAAATCTGTTTAGTAACTGTCAAATACTACTTAAATGCTACGAGATAATCGATGTAAAGTAACGTCCATTGGTCGATCATTGGATCGACACGTTAATTCAAATAATTGACACCCTGCCTACTGTACCAGACCTACTATAATATTGCCTTAATTGGCTATATTTTATAAGAATAGATATGAGAATAAAATTTTCGATTCTAAATAATATTAATTGACTTTAATAAAAGCATACATTCTATTCCAAATCACATCTTTCGTCAATTTAATAAATAATTCCAAGATTAAACTAATCAATCATTTTATGCATAGAAACTAGTGACATCTCTGGACAAGTAGTGAAGTTAGTCCCTTAATTAGAAAGAGTTTTCAGTTTATCATACAGCTGTGTTGATTGGGTAAAGAGTTTCCCTACTCAACAATAGATGTCACCATGTAGGAGGTAATTGGATACTTAAGCGACACCTAGAGTGAGTTGACGAACTAAAAGCTTCAGGTTATTGGTTTAAAATTAGGAAATTAGCTACTCGATAATAGATGGCGTTGTAATAGAAAAATCAATAAAACAGGGTATAATATATGAGGTTTATTTATTCTCCTTTTGTTGTTTTATAAGCATAAGCAATTAATTCTACAACAGGCGATACTATTACTGTGAACTTCTAGCAAAAGCAGGTCTAACTAATGTAAAATAGTTATAAAAATGTTCAATTTATAGGATTCTTCTTATGATGTCCTCCATCAGCTGAAAAGTCCATTGAATCCGTGTCCAATAAAGCATTTCTTTTATTTTCTGTTCATTTCAGCGGCACAGGCAATTTTGATACCAAATAGTTCAACATCCATGGCGTAGTTTAAAAGTTTCTCTGTAATAGGAATTTTTACCGAGTTAATCCAACATCATTTTGAATGTTTCATTCTCATTTTAAATACAAGCTAGATCTAAGCGCTTATGCTTACATCTGTTCCTAATATCGGTTCTAAAATAGAATTAGTTAGTTCATTTCGGATCTATTAATTAAATGATTCAATATAAGTAATTTATTGTATGGGATATTTTGCTCCGGAGACTGAAATTGTTATGTCATCTAATACTATACAGTATTGTGTGTTTATAGTCAAAATCTTTATAAGCCTTATCCCTACACCCTAATACACTATAATTATACAATAATTAGTCTTCTAGATCCTATGGATTTTAACCAAGTCATCGAGGTGAATTCTCCATATTAGACCAATTTAGCGGTCTTAATAACTTGTATAATAAAACATGGATTAGTGCTGTTATTATAAATCTGTTCTTTGTGCACTACAAATACTAAAATTTAGTATACCTTATCTCATTTGGTTATATGAATTAGCTGTAGTTAAAGTTATAAGAAAGGCTAATATGAACACAAAAATATTATGAAAATAACAGTATGAGATTTAAGTTAAGATATGAAATTTCTATTATACTCTTACCTGGGATTTAGGTGGACATGACTAAGAGTAAAAATTTGGCGTTTCATGATATATTTTCAGCGTTTTCAGTAATAGCATGAAACCCAACATAGGATTAAAAATGCTTTTGGTTCATAAATTCTTGAGTTTTACCTGAAACATAAATTAGGTTTAACACATCATTAAAGATCATCGTTTTGTAATATCAAGTTCATTAAAAGATACACTTTTATTTTATGAAATAATCATACGAAATCATTCAACTTAGAGTGAGGTTTACCTGTATTTTGAGGCATGTTTGCTGAAGCATTGAGGAGGTCACATGCTGAAGTAGCACTTGTGATTGTTAATTGTGTTATCTACTATAATACACACATTTATGGTAAATCAATATTTAATAGCAAATACCGATCAGACGTCAAGTAACATTTCACTCATTAAAGTCAAACTAGACTGTTTGAGTCAATGATTCCTGTGAGCCTAAAAATGACAGAGTCGATTTGATTAATAATTTTCATCTCAAATTATAATAAAATTCTCTATTTGAATTCCATTGTGGAAAATTTAAATTCAAATAATGTGCATTTGATTTACTTCTAATAAATTTCGGACCTGATAATTGATGTCCTGCAAACTACCAATCAGACCCTTATATATTTGGCTTGGTTTTAGAGCATTAGCCAATCATGTTTCAGCTGTTGTAATTCCCCAATTAGGAGACGGTTTTGCAAGAAAGTTGGGATGCTAGGGTTGGGAAAATGTTCGCTATTTTCAAAGATCTAGAAGATATTCTAATTGCCTATTTATGCTTTATTTGAAATTATGACTAAAATACTACACAGTTGTAGTTCAAATTTTGACAAAGTATTTATTTTGACAAAAGGATTGAGAAGGCAATTGTGTAACCTGTTGGAGGTGTTTAATATATTAAAAACTACACTTCTTGAAAATATTTCAGAATTAATATCGTAACATCACTAAAGTGGTGGGGCGAAGGGTCCAAGCGAAGAGTGCCTTATATGTTACCATATTAGGTAATCTCGCGATCTCGCGTTCGAACGATTCCTTATGGATGACCAAATATGGGCGTGGAGGCTTTTTCGGTTGTAACGCTTCCTTGGACATGACCATATAAGGTAATGTTTGCGATCCTTCGGGAAAGCTATAAATAAGAGGCTCCAGGTGAGCTTCGGGACAGTTTTACTCAGTCTTCAGTCGGGTTCGGATCAGCTTTGGGAGAGTCGAGTCGTCGGAACGCCCTTCCTTGTGAGTGCCTTCAGGTAAAGCCAGAAACTTCTTTTAGTGAGCAATCCTGTGTTTCCTTGGTTTATTGCAGTTAATTATACAATAATACTGTGCTACTGAAGTGTTGCTGGTTTTCAGCAGGATTTCATTGTTATTTTAGCTTATTTATCCTGTATTTAGTTGTTACTGGATAAATCTAGTATTTAACTAGAATTCCTGGATTTGCTCACTGCATGAAGGTTTTCATTTGTTTTTAATACAAATGGAAGTGCTGGGTTTTATCTATGGCGATTCAAACTCCGTAGTCAGATCCGTGACGGTTTGAATTACGCGTATTAGAAGTTTAGCTAGGTAGGTAATATTTTAGAGGGTAGTCTAGTTTATGGGTTTTAGACTAAATTTCAGTTCGCAATAGGGAGTGATTCTAGCTAGGGGTGTTTTTTTTTAGTGAAATTATGGGCAATTTGTGTTGTGTCTTAGTGTGGTAGTGTGTTCTTGTATGCAGGTTGGATTTTTATATATATTTACCTAATCTTGGTAAATAAAAGGTATGTAAGCATGCTTTTCTGTGGTTAGGGTGTATGTCGGACTTCAATTGAGTCTTTGCCTCATTTTTCATTGTGTTGTAGTAAAATATGTAATGAGTAGTGTATAGTAAGCATAACGTAGTATGGAGGCTAAGGTTCTTTCTAATTCTGACTATACAATGCTAGGGAGTACGACAATTTGTAGGGAAAAGTTAGGGAATTTATATTTTACTTTGTGTGGTTTGCACTGCGAATGTTTTATTTTCTGTTGAGATATTAATTTGTGTTATTGTATGAATGGATTGGTGGTTTTTCTCAGAAAATGAATCTCTATAATTTTGTAAGCAAAATTAGATCTATTTTAACAAAATAGATTCCATTATGAGAATGACATCACCCGTTCGAACAATACATTTGTGTTATTTATACAAAATATGCCTGCAACATGCAACTAATCTATTAGCTATATGCATTTATGTATTTTTATACATACACACTATTCACACAATATACTATCAGTACACAAACTCCATACAATATTTGTTGTGTAGTTCTGAAGGGATTAGCTGTATAGCGTTCCATGGAAATTCAGAGCGAGGTATTTGTGAGAAGTAGTTTCTATAAAGTAATGTCTAAAGGTCTAATGAGACTATGGACGGCATTATGTTGTAGAAATGAGGTGTAATGCAGAGCTGCCTTAATCTTATAATAATACATTTATGATTAGAAGTGTCTGGATGTATGGTCCAGGAATGATCATAATCAAACTGTGTTTTACTATAGGTTTTCCCCTGAGTGAAGGCCTAGCCAGCAACGTGTTATCTATTCTTCATGGCTAAGTGAGTGAAGTTCTTACTGTAGTTATGTTGAATTTATAACATATCATTCATTATGTCTGTTGAACGACAATCTTTTGATTGCCTGTCAAGAGCTATCTTGCCTGTATGTAATTCGGTTATTAATGACTGGTTAAGTATGAAACATGGATCTTACACTTAAACTGGGTTAGGCGGACCTGCCACCAGTAAGTCTGTGTAAAAGACATATTCATATGCTACTTCAAGTCAGTGTTAACTGAAGGTCTAGACTTTGATATTTCCTCTGGATTATCTTAGTGTCGCAATCACTCAAATCTAAAATTCTGTTTTGGTATACCATTGATCCAGGATTATTCGTAGAACAAAATAGAGTCCAATGTCCTCTTGTGTTACAAAACATATTATGACCATTTATTGGACCAATATATCTGAGACTATTGCATTGTAGGATTTGGGAAGCTCCTGCGATGGTTTTGATTATCTGAATAAATGAATTCTACTTAAGGTGTTTCATTTAACTCAAGACAAATATTTGTCTATCATAATCCTACCATTCCTTGTGAGTGCCTGATTTACAATGTTACTATAATTATTGAATTGTTCAAGTTATTGCAACTCGAACCTTTCATCCGGTTTTACCAGATGCTTTTCGTGTGCTGTTAACCTGTGTTTAATACTCAGTGCCTACACCACACTCTACAATTCGGTAGTATGTTTACATGCTACCTTTATCTAATTATTTCTTGTTATGAACCTTTGGATACCTGCCGAATCGCCTTTCGATGTAGTTATGTCTATTCCATGAGGCCCACTCAGTGGGAAGAGAAAGCATAATGAAAAGACTGGTGGATTCCGCTCTCCTTACGTTCTAATGAGACCCCACACTACCTTGTCTGCTTGCAGCTTGGTTATACCGAATATTTTGTAATCCATTGGTTATGCTTAGGCATTCCAACTGATTACCCAACTTTACCTGTGTTTTATGCACGGTGACGCAGCAGAATGAACGAGCATTGGTTGGATCGGATGTATTTCCATCTAATTACTAAATCTATCTTGGAATTGGGTTTAGTCATTCCTCCTAGCCAGTCTCTTTATTTGAGTTGACTTAGCGCCGTGGTTAGCGCTCTAAATTTAACCTAAACTATTATTATTTTTTCTACTGGTGTGTGAAGGTAGCAAGGAGGGGGTAATGTTGGTGACTGGTGTCATCTCCATTAGTGGTTGGAGCCTTGCCCGGGGCCAATGATGGCCCCGGTATCATCATTACCATTCCCAGACCCTACCTACTATTCTACTCACTTAATACAGAGATCAGTACACTTACATTATTTATTTCTATTATACTGTGTTATACTAGTTATGTTTTATTTTTATTATACTGTGTGACATTAGTTGTGTTTAATTATAAGTCTTTAGTTTGAATACATGAATACCTCTAAAAACTTACACCTTGTTTTAATCCAGACATACCACATCTTAAAGAATTTTGGGATTACTAAAACAAAAAATTACACAACATAGGGAGTCCTAATCTTTCTAGACGATCACAACCTAATTTGGTCAATTCAATTTATACTCTTCTTATTATGAGTATTTATTTCAATCCATAGTTATTGAAGGATATTCACTTAAGTTGAGTGAAGTACGGAAACCTCCATTGACCAGTAATGAGTTATAACCTGGTTAAAATTTATTAAGATATACCACTGGGTTAGGTACAATTTGTTGCCGTGACGGCAGGATGTGGTTTTACAAATGTCTGGGTTAAGCGGGTGTTTTGGAGGTGGTTTGGATGTTAACGTATTTGCAGACATTATGTATTTCAATTCCAGAGTAGATCGAAATACTATTGTCACATTCTTGCTTAACAAAGTTACGAAATTATGGTGCGGGCTTTAAAATGTTTTATGCATAGAAGCATACTTATTTGTATAAAAATGCATTAGCACACTCGTGCAAAGACGCACTTTATTTTCGTGACTTCACTTGTGCTACCTTTGATTGTCACTTAATAAGGATAAGGGACCATGCAAATAAATAAACAGGGTATGACAATTTATTATGCTTTGCAAATGCTGCGCTTTTAATTTTGGTCAACCCTTATGTTCTCCGTTCACTTTATTTTGTTTTCACTAAGCATTCTTGTTCGTCTTATTGTTTTACTGTGTGTTTCGTTTATTTTGCTTATATTTTTAGTGCATTCTATTTGGTTCATTCTTCTCTTTATTGTATTTAGAAAATGCATGAAAAGTTATGCATAATTAAGCCATTAACCCATGAGTTGCGATAGGTTTTCATGAGCATGCTTGCAGAGTGGGCTGAAATAAAAGTACGTAGGGTTAGAAGCGTGCCAACCAACAAAATTGCGTATTAAGAAGTGATAAGATTTGCGATTAATTCATAGAGATAGATTTGCATAAAATTGAAAAATAGTAATAGAAAACCATAGTTATGATGACTATTGCAACTTAATTTACCTTATTAGAGGCCAATTCTTACAGATTTCCATTATTTTCTCGTGTTAAAATCATATTTTCTCAGTGCCAAACTCGCCTTTTGTTGCAACGTTTACGTTAATATGATGACGCAAATACTCTTATTTTAATTCTAAAATTAGCTTTTGTGTATGTGTATACTGTAATATCTACATAAAGCTTCCTTCATTTAATTGAATACTGCGTAGGAGTTGAATTCGCTAGTCATGAACCTCGTTTACGTAATTAATTAACCTCTGAATGACGTTCGAGGCTTGACAGTTATTGTAGTGTTGCCAGTAGTAAAGCTTGAAAAGCTGTAGAAAATATTTAAGTCAATTAAATTTTCCGGAAAATTTACCTTAAGCTTTACCTTAAATAGTAAAAATGTTTGCTCCGATTGTTTTAATTGTATTTGATTAAGTAAAAGGTAATATGTCTTATAGAACTTTCATTTGTTAGAGTATTTCTTATACAAAATAATAGTAGTTTTGTTGATGCAAAACAATTACATCGTTGTGTTAAATATTTGGTATTAAGTATTGGCTTGTCTATGAGTAGTGCTCGACATATTAAAGTTACAAAATTTTAATACTATTGATATTATGATGACAGGTTAAGGCTAGAATTGCTATACTTATCGAGTATTCTGGTTAGTCTGGCAACATTACATAGAGTATGCCGAGTTTTTTTTTTAATTTCTGTCAGGTCATGGTTTGTGCGGTTTGAGCGTTTAATTCGCTAGTAGAAAGAGGCAGGAAGTGATTTTTAAAGTGGCTCTAACTATTTTAGCTTGACAGTTGTTTTGTCTGTTTTTTTTATTGCGTAGTCATAAAGCAAATCAGAATGAGATGGAGAGATTGATTTTATTAGTTTGTTTTAAAGTAAAATGATATTTACGTGTATTCTATTAAAAGGATTACTTCTTCAATTTTTTTTTACGTAGTGTGCACATTTCATTTTTTTTTTTTGTGCGATCGAGATATTTCTCGATTGCGAGATTTTAAGGGAGATATGTAAGTCGTTTTGTTTTATTTAGCTATTTGATTTGTAGGAATTAGTTCGGATTATGGTTTTAATTGTGTTTTATGTAACCAATAATAATAAAAGAGGTTAAATTGGGGTTAGAGTACCATAAATATTGCTATGCTTTATGAAGTTTGATGTTGTGTTAGTTCGCGCTCCATAGCATAGGTGGCGTATTAAGCTTTAGTAGTGTCGATACAGATTTCCTTAGCACGTCGAACTTTTTTTTTTCTCATTAGTTCGTGTAAAGCAAGACAGGTGGCGTTAATGTTACCATTTCAAGTTTCACCTAGCGGATGTTGAACGAACTGAATTGTTGTGAGCGTACGGCTGCGCATCATACGTTGGGCTGTGGTTGCTTAGTTCGCCACAAATGACACAGATGGCGCCAGCCATTGCTTATTGATTTCACTTGCGGATTTTATTGGTAGCGTGCAGTTGCGTATGATAGATGTCGTGTTTGTTAGTTCGCCACAAATGACACAGATGGCGCCAGCCATTGCTTATTGATTGCACTTGCGGATTTTATTGGTAGCGTGCAGTTGAGTGAGTGCGTATGATAGATGTTGCGTATTGGTTGGTTTCGTTTTGGACTAAGTTCACTACAGATAATATAGGGGGCGTTAGATACATGATAGCAAACTTGAACTGATTTTTATTTTTACTGGATTTTGTATTGATTAAAAGTTGAATTGAATTAAATTGTAGTTTTAATTTAATTGAGTTAGTAATATTTTTTTTTTATTGAGGTCTTCTTTAAATTTTAAATATTTCTTCTGTTATACTTACATAGTACACATACGGATGTCTTTTGATTAGGTTCACTAGATAATAGCTTGGTTTTATTAGATACTTTTGGGGTGAAATTTTTATTTTTTTAAATACCTACCTAGGTTTGGGTAAAGAAGTAGGTATTTATATTTATTTTAAAGTGATTGTTTTATTAGGGAGATAAGATTGGGTCACAACAATAAGTTGGGGTGCAGGGGCGGACTTCACCATTGGAGAGTATCTGCCAGTCAACCTTTGAGTGTTGTAAAATTAGCTAACTAGGAGACAAATGAAGAGTACGGTTATTTATACCTAGCTTACCTATTGAGTTATCATTGGACCAGTCAGTGGCAAGGTGAACTGAGCACTCATGTGTGTGTACCGTGAATGACCCGACAGGTTTCAGACTGATATGGGGTCCTTTCTCTGTTGTCTGTTCGTTAAATAGTCATTCGTATTATCTGGTTATTATTTAGCAATGGATAAATATTTAAATGTTACGGTTTTGTTTCAGGAGTGCGTTGTCAATTAGTGAATGAATAGTTTATAAACAACAGATAATATTCACGATTGATTGTATATTTTGAATTTAGTGTGATTTTTAATAGTGACTGATTAAAATTATTTTGATTTTTTTTTTAAAAGAATAATAAACAATTATAGTTTGTTTTAATGATAAAGTGATTAAAGTGATTTGATTTTGATAAATAATAGTGTTAAAGCAGTGATCTTTTGATTTTGAATAAAAAGTGAGTGCGTGAACTTCAAAATGCCAAAACAAAAGACTAGGCCCAAAACAGCTGAGACTAGGCGGTCCAGAATTGGAACTCCTTATGCTTCGACAGCTGGCACTACTCCATTAGTGAAGAAAATAAATCCAATGCAATATATGTCTCGAATGATGCAACGAGCTATGAATACAGTAAATGCAAAAATTACGCAATTGGAAAATAGGATCGTAGGTTTATCTCCTACCGGTTCAACTATTGGAGCAACAGATACGACTGTTCATGGGGACGCTGCAAATTTACGAACTCCGGTCGTAATTCCTGGATCGTCAACGGTATACTACCCTATGTCTCAAGTGCCATCAGAGCGGCCTAAATTTCCAGCTAAGAACAAACATCCGGTTACGTTTGTAGAAGATTTGACTGCATATCTAAAGAAGTGCGCACCAGGGGCGAGTGATGTGGTGGATACGATAATTGAATGTTTGGAAGGCGAATCGCGGAACTGGGCGCGAATTTATAAAGACAGATGGACACAGTTCGATGACTTTAAGAGAGATTTCCTCGATACATACTGGGGGGAGGCTGAACAAAATGACTTAAGACGGAAAATTGTTCAGAATAGTTGGAATGTAACGCAGTCCACTATGTTAGAACATTTCGTATCACTGTGTGGTCAAGCCAAGATGCTGTCCTATCCTATACAAGAGCGTCAATTAATTAGTGACATTATGAATCATTTTCCAAAGGATGTCCAATATTCATGGTCAACAAGCAACTTTACTACAATTTTGCAAGCTACTGAGTTCCTTCGCAAACTAGACAATGTCAACAAGCACACTAACCTCAAGAGTAGTAACAGCACTCAACCAAAAGTACAGGAGACTGCATTAGCTGCATTAACTGCATTAGCATTATTTATACTCTTCTTATTATGAGATTTATTTCAATCCATAGTTACTGAAGGATATTCACTTAAGTTGAGTGAAGTACGGAAACCTCCATTGACCAGTAATGAGTTATAACCTGGTTAAAATTTATTAAGATATACCACTGGGTTAGGTACACTACTGTAAAAAGATTGAAGGTGACAGCTATTGTGACAGTGTCGGGCACAGGGGCATAAAACTCACTGTAATTTTATAAGTTGAACTTGTGTGTTAACTTTTGAATAATTGCTGCCTCAATACCGCCTCACATCTGAATCCACCGATATAGCGTTTATTTCTTCAACTGTTTTTACTTTAACAGTTTTAAATGATTCGCGGTTAATTGCATTAGACATAATGAAAACGAAATCTGAAAATGCCGACCAAATCACAATTTAATCATCGAAGCAATTAATTAGGGCATTAATTTCACTTTTCCATTCAATTTTTGTGTGAGAGAAAAAACATTAGACATAATGAAAACGGGATATTGACCCCGATTACCTTAGGTTTGATGAGCTCCCGATATTTCGACGCAGTGACAGCGTGCATCAATATCCCGTTCTCGATGCACCAATATTTATGTAATGTACTTAATTAACCACAAGTCACTTAAAACGACTCTAATTATTTCTATTTAATTGGCTATTTTGGGGTTATGGGGGCGAAATGTAATCTAGCTAGGTCTCATCTGCAAAAAAACGAGTTGTTCGGGTTTTAACACACATCGTCTTTTCCCAAGTAATGTTAATTAAATTACAAAATTAAACGAAAAATAAAAACAACGCAGAGAAATAATCTCACCAAGAAAACAAAAAGGTGTTTCAAAAAGTATTGTCGCAGTATTTCAAGTGCGCTGTGTTATTAAAATCCGTGAAATAGAGTGGTGTTATTACGAGAAAAATATTATAACCAAGGATTGGAGTTTTCGTAGCACAATAAGACGAAAGCGAACCGTGGAGTCGACTCTGATATAAAAATGCATATTTTACCGTGTCGGTCAGATTGCTGTGTAAGATTTTTATCTAGGCGTCAGCAAGAAATGATTTTCAAAATGATTAATAAAAATTGTGACCTAAGTTTTTTTATGCGGTTACTAACATTCGCAATCGCATTCACTAAGGCTTCGAAACTATATTTTTGACAAAGCTACTTACCTTATCTGATAATAATAATAATAATGAGTAAGTAAGCAAGAGTAATAATGAGTGAGTGAGCAAGTACAGCTGTCTCGACGCCCAATACGAGTTCTTGCCGTTTGGCGTCGAGACGCTGGGTTCTTGGGGCGCCCGGGCTCCACAAGGAGCTGAGCAAACACCTGAAAGAGGCAACAGGCGACCCTCGAGCGGGCAGCTTTCTCGCGCAAAGAATTGCTATCGCAATTCAGCGCGGGAATGCTGCCTGCGTGATGGGCACCCTGCCGAGAGGTCCAGGTTTGGTAGGTAATATTTAATTTTTTAAGTTAGTTTTGGTTTTAATATTTTTTTTTATTTACTTTGTAGGTAGTGTTAGTCCATTGTACATTTGATTTAAGTAAATAATGACGTTTAAATAATTATACAGCATAAATAATGACGTATCTCTCACTCTTCATTAAATTGTCATAAGGGCCTCTACGCGTTGGCTTAGGCTCCGCGCACGCCTCCCAAAGGTCCGGGACACTGTTGTCCCGTGAATGGGTGCGGCATACAATAATAATATAAGTTTATTGCACACATATTGGGTAGGAGACAATAAAATATAGTTACAGTTTAGAAATGGTGCACACATGGTATTAAAAAAAATCAACAGAGATCCCCAACTAGGCAAAGCCCGTATCTTGGGCGATCAGACTTAATTTAAAAGGTATGAGTTACCTACCTTACCTTTAACCTTAACTTACCTTACCTAATCTTTATTTTGCAAAACAGAAAATTAAGAAACAAGAAGAGGCAGTTTCAAGATAACTAGATCTGTGGTAGGTAAAATGTTCCAGGCAGGGCCCATAAAACAAAAGACTGAAGCATAAAATGTTCCACATCCCATTCGGTGCTCGTCTGCAGAGTGCATGCCGTGGGCTTAGAGGAGACGGGCGAGAGCAGTCTTTTGCTTACCTTTATTGTTATTTCGCGCCTTCGAAAAAAATGCTGACTGCGCAGGTAAGTACAACGTTAATTGTAACTTATATATTTACTAGCTGTCCTTCGTCTGCGTAGATTTTGGTTATCGCTATCCCGCGGGAACTATATAATTTTCCCGAATAAAAAGCAGCCTATGTTATTTCTGAATATTCAATTTACCTTCTTGCCAAATTTCATCAAGATTGGTTCAGCGGTTTTCCCGTGAAGAGGTAACAAACAGACGGACAGAGAGACAGAGTTACTTTCGGATTTATAATATTACCTAGTTAGGATTAGGATTAGGAAGTTAGGATGGTTCAACTTTACTGTACGGGTTTCCGATCACAGGCCCATGGGATCCGGACATTATTATTATCAATAATAATGAAACTGCTGTGAGACTCAATCGTTGTGAAATAAAACGAATTACTCACGTATATAAGTCGAGTTTAGATCGACCTAATTATCAGTGTGTTTGGCAGTGTGCGTCTCGCTGCCACTGGGTCGTGTGCTCCCAGAGGAATAATAATAATAAGTAATTATTATTATTTATGATGCACTGTAGTGCATATTATTGTCCTCTCTTTCTTTCTTTCAATAAACTTTACATTTTTACCAAATAAGTAATTTCCTTGATGCAGGATGCATTCGCTGGTGGTAGGACCTTGTGCGAGGTCAGTCCGGATCGCTACCACCATCTTACTCGCTAATCCTTCCGCTAAGCAGCAGTGCTTGCACTGTTGTGTTCCGGTGTGGAGAGTAAGGCAGCTGGTGTAATTACGGGCACAAGAGGCATTTCATCTTAGCTCTCTTGGATGGCAACGCATCTACAAACCCTCCGGGAATTACGGGTGTCTATGGGCAGTGGTGATCACTTACCATCAGGTGATACTTGCTCGTTTGCCTTCCCTCGTTGTATAAAAAAATGCAGAATTGTTTTTTTTTTATATATGACGAGGAAGGCAAACGAGCGAGTTGGTCACCTGATGGTAAGTGATCACCACTGCCCATAGACACCCGCAACCCCGGAGGGTTTGCAGATGCGTTGCCAACCTAGAGAGCTAAGATGAAATGTCTCTTGTGCCCGTAATTACACCGGCTGTTTTACTCTCCACACCGGAACACAACAGTGCAAGCACTGCTGCTTAGCGGCAGGATTAGCGAGTAAGATGGTGGTAGCGATCCGGATGGACCTTGCACAAGGTCCTACCACCCGAAAATATACATACTACAAACGTCTCCTTTTGTGTATGCTCCATGGCCGCGGGCGACACTGGCTTACGATGTTACAGATATATGAACTTACTTTGACTTTATTTGCCATGTGGGCCGTTTTACAAGGAAAGGAATATTGCATTTTAGTGTTCTGCAGTAGGTGGGAGCTTTTCTAGGATTCAGCTCTTTATGGTGTTTTGACTAATAGTACATTACTGCAGAAGGTCGAGCACGACTTTCCGAAACCTGCGTCACGTAAAACCGAATAGTAAACGTTGTTGAGTGTGTATGACGTTTGGAACAGCGCCCGCCCGTGAGCGTGTTTGGAACTAAAATTTTGTATGAGGTTTCTCGATCTCGATACGATAACCGTAAAGTTACGCAGCACTCGTAAAGTCGTACTCGACCCTCAGAGATCGCGAAGAAGGGGTTAGACGGCCGAGTAGCACGAGGCCGGCTACAGTACGAGTCCGGCAACCCCTGTTCCGGCCGAAGCTTGTGTAATGCTTTTCTCAAACATTGTAAGGGAATGAAAAAAAACTGTTTTATCAATAGTCTGATAGTAGATTGGCGTCTTTCAACGATCGACAGCTGTCCCCTAAGCCCTGGCTTTGTCCCGCCTGGATGGCGGCGACGTGGTTGTCGGCGTGTGGTAATAGCAGTCAGTAATGGATTTTCATACATATTTTGCTGACCTCAGGCCGGCAAAGAACTGTGCTATCCATAAGTGTACTACTTAGTGTCTTCTTTTTTTGAAAATAATGCGAGTATTAGGTTCTATGTTTGAGAAAAAGATATTTTTGGAGAGATCTCTTTGCGTCAAGTACCTATTTCACCATCTTTACAAGTGTCAGTTTTATATCACAATTTGAACTACATTTCTTTGACAATATGAAGCGCGCTAAAACAAAAACTCTTTTTAAGTCAGCAGTTGACCGAACTGTCATTGAAAACTGACAATTATAAAGATGGTGAAATAGTGGCTTGGTCCAAATGACAGGTGACCAGAAGGCAGGCAGCAGTTTCGGCCAGCACCTGAGCGCGACAACACTACCTGCCTCCTGGGAATCATGTCTACAAGAGATAATTTAGACTGTGTATTTTACTCCATTTTTTTTTTGTTTAATGTACGAGTACCTATTTAATTCATATTTAAGTGTTCAACTAATATACATTTTTTTATACGACAAGGTAGGTAAACGATTAAGTGGGTCACCTGATGGTAAGTGATCACCACCGCCCATAGACCCGGAACCCCAGGGGGTTGGCAGATGCGTTGCCAACCAATAAAGCTAAGATGAAATGCCTCTTGTGCCCCTAATTACACCGGCTTAAGAGATTTCGTAGGTACAGAAAAAAGCATACTTACAAACTTTTCCATTTATAATATACATCATCATCATCATCATCATCATCATCATGTCAGCCGAAAGACGTCCACTAGACGGCGGCCTCCCCCGCGGCTCTCCACTCAGACCGGTCTTGTGCTTTCCGCATCCACCGCGGTCCCGCGATCTTTACTAGGTCGTCGCTTATAATATTAGTAGGATGGATTCCATTTATGTTCTAGAATAAATAAACATCGATCGAACATCGAAATATTGATTATGCCGAGACTCAAACCCACAATCACGGGTTTTGCGTATAATTTAGCCACAAACCGGTCTTACAGTAACGAATACCCGACGTCTGAGTCAGAGAGACTAACATAATAAGTAGGTATGTATATAGTATCGCTCTCATGACAGCACTACAAGACAGACTAACATAATTCCTAAATCACGGTCGCTATTGACGTTCAAAATACGAATAAATGCGTATGACTATGACACGGACCAACCACCCTCTGGAGACCAAATGTCGGGACACACGCGTTTCCGAAACGCATATGTTCAATTGCACCTATAAATCTCTCTAGCCTCGAATCGCGGCTCGCTTTCGACCAGATGACAAGCGAGATGACAAGCTATGAACCAATCACGACGCATTCCTCCGGCCCGCTCACCGCGGCTTTTTTGTAATGACCTTCCAAGTGGTTGGTCCGTGGAGTATAGCTTTCTTTTGTTAAATGTGTTTAACACTAAGTAAGTGTTTCCTAATGTTCAACACTCACATTCCAATAAATTGACACCCTGCTTGAAACCTTTATCGCTATGAAGTAAGTATACCTACCTACCTACCTATTATCAGTGTTGCAGATTCATTGAAAACGCTAGGGATGGCACTGCATATTTTCTTGACATGTACCTACCTATAATTTGAATGAAGAAACAAAAATCATCGGTAGAATACGGTATTAACCTGTAATCCCTAAGTCACCTGGTCTATTTGATGTGAGCTTCACAACTCACTTTTTTATTTAAATGTTTTAGTATACGGACTTAAAAGAGGTTTTATTCTGTTTTAAAACTCCATAATAGGTGATTGTGTCATTTATTTGTCAATAATGATTAATGTCTTATATCATTACATCGACGACCGGATAGCCTAGTGGTTAGAGACCCTAACTATGAAGCTTGAGGTCCCGGGTTCAAATCCCGGTCGGGGCAGATGTTTATATGATGAATATGAATGTTTCTTCTCCGTTTTTGGATGTTTAATATGTATATAAGTATGTATTACTTTTATCTATATAAGTATGTTTATCCGTTGTCTAGTACCCATAGTACAGGCTTTGCCTAGTTTGGGACTAGGTCAATTGGTGTCAAATTGTCCCATGATATTTATTTATTTATTTATTATTCATTATAATTCGTTTACTTTTTATTTAGTTAAAATCATGAATTTTCTGAATGATTTCGCTGAACTTTCCCAGTTTGAAACAGAGCTGATGGCGAAATTGAAAAATTCGAAAACTTAATAATTTATTCAGAAAACAAATTATACAAATCTCTTATTTTACCTGAAGAAATATTCTTGTAACAAAAACGTTTTATATACCAATATGTCACATTGACAGATATCGTGCGACAACCCTATAACGTAGTTTCAATGAATCCGCAACACAGATAACGGGGTGCGAAAATAAGATTGAAGGTGTCACCTAAGAGCGCAGAGTCGGACACTAGGACAGGCTAAACTCGACTTATATACGTGAGTGATCCGTTTTTATTTCACTATGATGAATCATACTGTTTAAGGCTGTTCTTGGCTAAAGATGCTATCATAACGTCAATTGCATCATTAGGTAGCATTCTTTTCTTCATTGATTCCCTGATAATATACAGGCCCCCAGGGTAAGTTGGGGATGCAAAGGATGAGGTGACCTGGAAAGAGAAATTGCCAAATCTGCAGATGGACCAAACATAAGTACTTCTGAGACTATGAGGGATTTTAATAAGGGATACCAGGCTTGAGTGGGCTACACCGGAAATACTAATATTCCTGTTGCTTTGTCGGTTTTAATTTTACGCAATACCTTTAAAATTAAGGAGAATGGGGGAAATGTGTAAAAGAACTCCCTCCATTCCACTGTAAAGGCATCAATGTTCCATGCAAATGGGTCCTTGTGCCAGGAAATGTATTTATCACATTTTTTATTAAACCTAGAAGCAAACAAATCAATAGTTGGATGCCCTAATTTGCCTACCACTGATTGAAAAACTCCTTGTGATAATTCCCATTCTGTATCCTGATTTGAACTACGAGATTCATAATCTGCCTCTGAATTATCTTTAGATCTAATGTAGGAGGCATAAATCCACAGATGTCTTGCTTCACACCATTTCCAAATCACCCTTGCAAGATTATTTAACTGAGGAAATTGAACAGAACCCATTCTGTTTATGTAGGAAATGGCAGTAGAATTGTCAATCCTTAGTAAAATCTCACATTGTCTCAAATTACTTGCAAAGCATCGTAACACAAAATATGCTGCTAATAGTTCAAGATAGTTAATGTGATTTTCCTTTTCCTCTATAGCCCAACTTCCCTTAGCACTCTTCCCATTACACACTGCGCCCCAACCAGACAAGGATGCATCTGAGAAAATCTCTAAGCAAAAAATTATACTGTTTTATGTGGCAACACCTAGTCATAATATAATTCTTCCACCATGTCATATTTACCCCCCAACCGTTCCAAAGCCACAAATTTTGCTCTTTCTAAATTCTTTGTATAAACAAAGCCATAAGATACTGCCATACGTACTGAAACTAAACTTCCTAACATCTTTGCAAAATCTCTAATTGAACAATAATCTAAACTTAAATATTTCTTAATTATCATCAACAGTCTTTCCCGCTTGGTATCTGTAGGAGCTAATGTCATATTTATAGAGTTCATTTTAAACCCTAAAAAATCTGTGATATTAGATGGAATAAAAATACTTTTTTTTTCGTTTAAGACAAAGCCTAAGCATGTCAAAATTCCATTTAATTGATTTACATTATCAAGGCATTCATTGTAAGTTGAACCTAGACAAATTAGGTCATCTAGATATACTACTATACGAATGCCTCTTTCCCTGAGATATCCTATAACTGGCTTTAATAGTTTGGTAAATACGAAGGGTGCGGAAGTCAATCCAAAAGGCAGGCAGTTGTATTCATATAACACAGAATTAAATTTAAACCTTAAATATCTTTTATGTGTAGGGTGTATGGGGCATAAGTAGTATGCATTCTTTAAATCTATGGTACACATGAAGTCTCCCTTTGTTAATAGTTTGCACAGTGTTCGAATATCTTCTAGTTTAAAATGAGAGTCTGATACATAAATATTCAATTTTTTCAAATTGAGTATAAATCTGTGAGTACCATCTTTTTTAGGAATAGTAAATATACTCGTACTAGATAAAAATTGACCTTTAGCAGTGTTACATTTAGATACAGCTCCCAGTTTTAATAGTTTGTCAATCTCAGTACTTAATATCTGTTTCTCTGCCTGACTGAAATTATTATTTTGTGGGCAATTATTTTGAGTGGGCATAGTAATAAAGGGGATTCTATATCCTCCTATCCACTCCAGAATAGTGGGATCTTGGGTAATCTTTGCCCATCAAGCTTTAAAATGAAACAGTCTGGCTGCAAAACATCCCTCCGAGTCTAAGGATACTTGGCACGGCCCCCTCAACGAAGGACCCGCCTGCCTGTTGTCCTGAGGTTTGATAGCGGTGATGGGAAGCGAATCGATCGAAGCGATCCTCTTGCTGGATGGGCCTGGTTCGAGTTCGGACGGCGCAATCAAAAAACTTTCAGGCTCCCTGAAAGTTTTTTGATTGCGATGGCTTGGCTTGCGTATTTGGTTTGGGCTTAAGGACATTAGAAGCTCTCTTTAATGCTGAGAATGATTTGACTGAGTCATCAAGGTTGGTGTATAAAAAAGCCTCTCTTTCGTTTTGCTTTAATTTTATTAATTTCCTTCTTATCTCTGTGTATTGATAATGTTGGTTACTGAGCACCCTTGAGACATCGCCAAGTTTCTTAATAATGTTTATTTTATCGAAGTCCTTCTTAGATAAATCATGAATGGCTTGGCACAGACCAGAGATGGCCAAGCCCATTTACTGCTGTCTTTCTTGTAACAGCTTGTCCCGTGTTTTGGATGGATTACTTAATACTCCATGGAGCTCCAGATTCAGTTTGTGGGCATCAAGTAACTTAACGTTTATTGGGACCAGTAATGATTCTAGAAGTTTATCTTTGTTTTGTTTGGGCAGACCTTCTATTAAGATATTCTTAATAGTATTATATATCTGGTCATGAATCCTCTCTCCATAACCTTTCTCCCCACTGGCCGCCTCTCCCAGGGCTGACAAAACATCATTGTCCAGTTCTTCGTCACAATCACTTTGATCAGAAATGACCTGAGATTCTATTTCAACATCAGGAGCTTCCGGGTCGAGCTCTGGTGTTGGAGCTGAAATATGTATAGCCAAAGGTAAACAGCCTGATAAAAATAAGCAAAAACTTTTGTTTATTTCGTACCTAAAAAGTTAGGTTTTGTATGTGACAAACATGTCGAGAATTGACCCATCTCTCTCCCATGGACAGAGAGCAAAATCGTCACACAATAATGCTATTAAATAGAGTTCATTTGACTCGATCTCAATACAATGAGACGTGTACATAGCTTTCCCACGGAAAGTACGTATTTCGTAAATATTTTTTGAGAAAATTTCTCTCGTAGTAAAAACACTTAAGTACATATATCGAAGGGAGTTGTTTATTTATTTGACTAAGCACTATCTCATGTATTATTTCTAATAAGAAGAGATTGATGGACCTGATGGTGGAGATTGCACCACCCTCTTCCGGTACCTATCAAGTCTTTTTTCTAGTTGGAGTATCTTCTCCTTTGTACGTTTTTAATTTTTCTCCTTTGGCATATTGTATAAATATCTTACACTTTCCTTATATATTTTTTATTTTTCATAAGACAATCTTATTCTGTGTCAAATGCGTTGAGCGCGAAACAACGAATGGCATATGCTATTAGTGTTACCAGGTGCTGTTTTTGTTTTTATGGTGTCTTTAAACGTCGCGTTCAAGTAGCAAGAAAGGACGAAACTACATAGTTATCTCGGACTAAGTACGAATATAACCATATTTTGTATTCATCATACAGACATTTGCCCCGACCGAGGATCGAACCCAGGACCTCTAGCTTCGTAGTCAGGTTCTATAACCACTAGGCTATTCGGTCGTAATAATAGTAGGAAGTAGGATGCCACGCGCAAAAATCCATTTAAAGATACCAAAGCTGAAACTTTCAAGTAACTAGTAGTTTGGAATCAAAAATTGGATTTCCAACCTATTTTGTTTATTTTCGGCGACTGCGTCCACAGACTCGTTAGTTCAATGAACGAACAAACCCTGCTGACTATACCGAACTAACTAGTATACCTCCGTTCAAAAACATCGTATGCATGCAAAAGTAATACCCAAAATGGGACGTTAAGGTTCACAGGGCAAGAGTCTATTTTCAACCGCTAATGTCGGACATATGCCATTAATGTGGGGAGTGAATCTGTTAATTTGTTTGTTGATCGGGAAAACAAAATGCAAACAGCCATGCGCTAGTATTATAAAATGTGTGTGAAAATGACAATAGGGATTTAAAAAACCGGAATAAAACATAAGCGAAACAAGTAAGAATTGAGAAGGAGCGAAAACAGAAATGCGGACTAATTTAGACATCGTTATGTAAAAAGAAGACACCTAACCATCTTGACATGATTATGACATTTAATTGAAAAACGCTTTTTAAAAATAAGTAACAGCAAGTAACAATTAATTAACAATGAGATTAATTATTTATATTGTCATGGTTTAGTAAGAACGGCTACTTATTTTTAAAAAGCGTTTTTCAATAAAAAGACGTCAAGATTATTACGTTATTTTTAAAAGACTTCAAAAAAGGAGGAGGTTCTACGTTCCACTATATGTACTTTTTTTAATGCTAAAATAAAGGAAGCACAGTGACAAATATATAGGCAGTGATGAAATTTTTGAGCATAAGGAACAGATTTTGCTTGAGGTAAAGCTAGAGGAAGAAAAATCCACAGACGAATACATACAGAGATAACAAACGTGCACTAAGAAGGAATTTTCCGAAATCTATTTTTAACTCTTTCAACGCATCGCCACGGGCAAAGACCGTTAAAACTAAACCCACAACAAACAGTAAGACTGATTTTAATCTCTTAAATTATAAGCAGTCTTGTTTAACGTTTGCCGAGAGTACAAAAGGGCCAAAATTCTTTTTGATGCCTAAATCAAGCAGACATTTATTAAAAAAAGCTAGAAATTGAAATTAATATATTCTTATATTTTAATGTTGATTTAGGTTTGTTATAGTTTCATTTATAATATACATACATCAGCTGCGATGTTTTGAATGTTTTAACTATATTTATGCCAATTTATACACGAAGTGGTCAAAAAATTAAACAACAGCGTTACTTTTCTGTATATCTAAGTTTTATTATTAAATTTGTAAAATCAATATTACTGATACGGCAGTTTTAAACTTTGACACTAATATGAATATTCCATAAAGTTAAATTACAGAAATAATCAGTTCAATAAAATATTCTTAGTAGGTGAGATCACTGCGTTACCAAAGTCTTATTTAAAAACTTTAACTTTTCTAATAATTAAATAAAAATAACAAAATAGAATACAAACTAGTGGTAGACGCTTTAACTTATGATGAACAATAGGTACGTACGAAGGTAAGACATATTTACCCAATCAGAAGCCTATGTATTACTGTAAATGCTATAAAAAACTGGGGACAAAAAAAGTAACGCAGTAGTTAATCTCAGTAACACAGTGGTAATTAACTAACATATTTGAAGCACTTTGTACTTATTTAACTTATTATGACTTGGTATGATACAGATGAACTACAGTATTTGTTTCGTCCTACAGTCTTCACAATTACAAGTCATGCAAGCTTGATTATTACGTTGAAAATACCGTGACCTTGTTATGGTCGATCATGTTTGGGTTATCATTGGGATCATGTTGGGGGTTTGGGTTGGGTTGCACATTAGTAATGTGTCTTGAAATATTGTTAAGATCAAAAACGTTTCTAAATTTTCTCAATCAATATTATACTGTTTTTGTTACATCTGATCAATAGACACGGGAAATTGGCCGCGATTATCTTACTAGGTTTGATGAGCTCCCGATATTTCGACGCAGTTACTTGCATCAAGTTCACAGGTAGACTGATTAAACGCAGGTAGATGTTAATATTGCGCAGACCGGGCTCTGCTGCTCTGCTCCATGCTATGCCAAGCCATGAATATGTCTAATGTAAACTGGCATCTAATCAATGCCCAAAGTCTCACACAGAACAGCAATCTTCATTAATGACTTTGATAGCCCTTCTCCTGGAAAAAATCGCTTCACGGCTCTTTTTATTGTCTTTAAGCTTTTCAAATGATCTGTGTCGCACTGGATAACGTAGAATGTTTATTTCTTTGTGAATCATCCCTTGTCTCTTTAGCTCTTTCGCAACTCTTTTTGTATTTATTATGCTTCTCTGGCAGTTTTTTCCAGTTCTTCTTGCAATTTCAGACTTTATTTATATGTGTAATGCAGCTCTTTCTCATCTTGTTTGTGTCCGGCGTCTAGACCTACGCGAAACTGGCGTTCTTGCACGTGGGTTGGAAGTCTATTTAATACCTATCCGTAATTTGTTGAGCATTAATTTGGAGTTCTCGTCGCTTCTTGTTCGCCGTCTTCCATTTACGCTTCATCACCATATCAGCCTGAAGACGTCCACTGCTGTACATAGGCCTTCCCTAAGGATCTCCACGACTATTCGTTTTGTGCTGCCCACAGCCAATGGCTTCCCGCGAGATCTTTACCACATCGTCCTTCCACTTTGCGGGAGGCCTACCAACACTTCGCCCCCTGGTACGTGGTCGCCATTCTAAAACCTTACGTCCCCGACGGCCATCAGTTCTACGAGCAATGTGCCCCGTACACTGCCCACTTAAGGTTGTGCAATTTGCTGAGCTATATCGGTGAGTTTAGTTCTTCTACAGATCTCCTGTTTTCTGATTAAATCTTTGACTTTGAGCCCTTGAGGCCCACTCTAAGGGAACACGTCTTAGTTCAATACGTCATCACTGGCAACGCACACTGGTGAAAGACACTTAGACGGTTTGATTTACGCTCAGCAGATTTTTGTTTTATGTGCAATAAAGAGATATACATACATACATACATACATTTGTTCTCACTCTGGCATATTTTTTACTAGTTTTCTCCCTTAGGCGTTTCCTTTTTGCTTCAGCATTTTTTACAGGGTCCTGATTTAAGTTAAGCCTATAGGGATGTTGTTTTACCGTGGGTGTCGTAGGTAGTTAGTGTAGAAGTTTCTTTCTGAAAAAAAAAGAAGCTGTATGTTTAATATTTTGTTTTTAATAACTTAAAATATACACTAAAAACAACTGCGTTACTTCTTTATAGTAACGCAGTGAAGCAGTAACGCAGTTGTAAATATTTGATTATATTGTAAATGTGCACCAAATGGAATATCAAAATTGTTTTTTTTTATCACTGTCAAAACCGATACTTATATAGCTGTCTAAGACAGTTACAATAATCCAAATATCGTCAGTACTTACCATTCGACGGCGGTAACTCAGCGGCCACGCAATAAACACACGCACCTCTCCCTGCGACTGAGGCGCCGCTGATTCGGCTAGCGTACTCCCCCCGCACCCCGGCTATCATTAATTTTAAGAGTTGCAACTGGCCCAGCAAAATAGATTACATAAAATTGTAACACACTTACTTTAAGGTTTAATTTCATATAGCAACTCAGGGTAGTTAAGTTTTTACTCTTTGTTGGGGACACAACGTAAAATATTTTTTATTTTTTAAACTTTTAAGGTAGAAAATATCTATTGAAATGGTAATAAGGTTTAAACCTTACAATTTTGCAAATCATATTCAGGAACAACGCTATCTAGGAGATATTTTGAGATATTGCCTTTTAAAACATGTGACTTGCGCTCTAGGACAGCAATATTTTGTATGAAGAACAACTGCGTTACTAAGAAAGACAATATTGTTACCGTAATTTGCGAATAAATAAAAATAGTTTTTCGTTATATCTTATTTTGTTAAATAGGATAAACATGTTATATTTATAAATAAGTGTACTTTTTTCCGAAATTTGTACTGTTTCCCCATAAAAAGTGAAATTCATCAAAAGAGACCGATTTTTAGGCATCAAAAAGAATTTTGGCCCAAAAACAAAGCTATAACGTTGCTGAAAACTCGAAAGCTTTGTATTCTAAAATGTAATTATAATTTTCCGTCCGGACAGTTAAGGAGAGCCAACTACGGGAAACAATTTTCACTATCATGGGCTAGAGTTAAGTTAACTTTAATGCTACCTTTGTGGGTTTTATAAACCTTCATTGTTTGAGGTTTGTTAGTGTAAAAGATGACAATGCTTAATTTTATTTACATAATAAAAGCAATTTACAATGATATTAAATCTAAGCTTAAACTAAATAAACTACAACTTAAAACTAAATTAAATCTAAATAAGGCCCCCGTGGCATAGTGCCCAAAAGGCTGGCAGCGTTGCCTCGCTGAATAGCGATGCTGATTCTTTGAGAGAGAAAACTGCCAGCCCTTTGGTCACAAGTTGCATCAACTAAGCGCTTTTGTAACTCAGAAATAAGCTTTTAAGCGCTGGGACCCCATGGACCCAAAGTTTCAAATCCGACACCAACAACATGCTTAATTATACATGAGGAAAGTAAACTGGTTACGTCCAATGATATTAAGTACTTGAAAAAACCGGACAAGTGCGAGTCGGACTCCGAGAGTTCCGTACAAAGATTCCCCTGCTTTTCCCCAGTGTTTTAAGTTGTCCAGACCCCTGCTCCTAAGCGAAATGTATGCAGTGTGGGGTGATTTTATATTGGTCTATGAGGTATACAGACAGACATAAAAATCTAAGGTTTTGAGAATTTTCTGAGTGGTTGTACTATAAGAGCTACCTTCATACCAAATTTCAAGTTTCTAGGACAATTGGAAGTACCCTTTAGGTTTTCAGGGTATGGCAATTTGTATGGACTGTATCTTTTGCCTACGCGGGCCCAGTGCTCAATGGGAACTTCTCACACACCACTAGATTGCTTCCCAGAAGTGTGTAGGGTTCCTCACTATTTTTTCGTTCACCGAAAAGCTCGTGATAAATTACTAATGTATTTTGCATTTAAATTTCGAAAAACTCAGGGGTGCTAACCGGGGCTCGAACTCACTCTACTTGAGAGGCCGTAGGTCAAACCACTAGGCTATCACGGCTTTTTCACGGCGGACAAACTGTATTCAGCCCCTAATATTTTAGCACACTTGTAAGTGGATAATATTGATTATAACTTACTTCAGTTATATTATGTAATTATTTGATCACAAATAACCAACAAAGTAAACCGAATCTACGCAAGGCTACGAAAGAATATGGTTGTTTACTGATGTCAAAATAAATCATTTTACATTTTCACTTATCAAGCTTCCGAAAATACTCATTAAAACCGATACCTCACTTATTACTGCAATTAAAAAGGTTTTTCATGTAACGAAAATTAATAAGGAGGCAGTTTGATCACTGAAAATTATGACGTCAAAATAATCGTCGTAATTCAATACAAACTTCATACTGTCGGATCGTTTTGACATTTCATAAAAAGTTGCTGATTTGACTAAGAGGAAACAACCCTATTAATGTGTTTTACCTTACGACATACAAACAAACGGACATAGCGTTGTAATCAGATTTCGTCGCCAAAAGCAGAATGGCCGAAAAAGTGACAATAAAAACAAAAACTCATAATAAAAACTGGACCAGTTTTGGTCGCATCGCGTTTTTTGCTCGTACTCACTTTTCGTTTGACAGTACTATACTTTCACTGGCTTGCTTTGCTTATCAAGATAAGTGATCTCGAAGTTGTAATTGGAATATTAGCTTCTAGTATTATTCAGATTAGTATCTCGCTTGCAAATGGATTAAGTACATGATTTTCAAGATGGCTTAATTATGCTATTTATTTTACATCATAAGGCTAGGATAAAGCTTGTTTTTCTCTTTTTTACCCCGGACGACAAAGAGGGGTGTTATGAGTTTGACCTGGGTATCTGTGTATCTGTGTATCTGTATTGGCGTCATCGGATTTACCGATTTCGATGCGACTTTTTTAATTGAAAGCTAGTTTAATCTAGATGGTTCTTAGCTAAGTTTCGTTAAAATCGGTTCACCCGTTTTTAAATTATTGAACTTTGAAATGTCAATGTCGGGGGTTTTTCAACTATTCTAAGTTGGTTAGGTTATTCACATTCTGCATTAATATTACCGTCACCACTATAACAGGGACCCTAATTCAAGATCATGTGTCATCTAACGTTTCGCTAAAGGCCGTGCGTAACTTGGACTGGGTTTTCAGTCTTTCTAAGTTGAACTAAAAAACAATTACTTTGCTCACCCGCGACCACTAATGACAAATAGTTATATCTGTGCGGCAAATGTATGTTTCCATGCAACACCTCCGCCTCCACTGCTACACGAATCAACACATGCCACACAGACCCAACTATCACCACCACCACTATACTAAACGCTGACGCGTTTCGGCACTCTCCACGTATGGCCATTAACGAAGCACAACAACAACCGCTCAACATGCCACCACTTCCACTACTGACATATGTAAACCATGTACTCAACTTAGTTAATGACAAAACCAACGTACCCACTAATATTTTATAAATTCCAAACTACCCTTTTAATATTAGTGGGTACGTTGGTTTTGTCATTAACTAAGTTGAGTACATGGTTTACATATGTCAGTAGTGGAAGTGGTGGCATGTTGAGCGGTTGTTGTTGTGCTTCGTAAATGGCCTCGTGGAGAGTGCCGAAACGTGTCAGCGTTTAGTATAGTGGTGGTGGTGATAGTTGGGTCTGTGTGGCATGTGTTGATTCGTGTAGCAGTGGAGGCGGAGGTGTTGCATGGAAACATACATTTGCCGCACAGATATTACTATTTGTCATTAGTGGTCGCGGGTGAGCAAAGTAATTGTTTTTTAGTTCATAAATATGGACCTCCGCAAAGTAACGCCTGATTCAATAAATTTTCTAAGTTGGTTAGGTTATTACCATTTCATCTGTGCAGTCGAACCATTTGATTCCTGCCTGATCCATCGTAGAACGTTCTCACAGTAACTGTCATGATGATTTTCCTAGTCAGGCAATGGGATGTCACCGTGACATTTTCTATGAAAAGGTTCAGCAGTGGGTCACTATACAGTTGGTTCGATTACATGGAAACTTAGCTCTTGTAGGCTCCTATATTCAGTATTCGCGACCCGTCTCCTGAGCAAACCTAATTACATTAGCATGCAGGATACTAAGATCTGATACTGAATGAATGAATGGCTGAAAGATCCGATCTTTAATCAAGGATTCCTTAAGGATCGGAAGGAAGGGAGGGCACTGTTACAAACTTTTCTCAAACTTAACAAGTATAATATGTAACTATAGAGGTAATGTATCAACTGTAGAAGTTCTTTAGCGGGTCGGATGACTACTTGAAGTAGATGTTGTATTGTATGTATGTTTAATGCTTTAGGTTTTGTAAATATTTTGTGTTTTACTACTGAATTTTAGGTGTAGAGCATAGGCTGACACAAAATTTTAGTACTGTACAATTGTTTACACATTAAGACGGGATAATAGGTAGATACAGTAACTATGTAATGTATGTATGATTGGAAGCGTGAATCGGAATAGAAGGAAGTGTGTGAAAGAGATAGGAATGAGAGAGGGATAAAGAGAATAATGGTAGATGGGTGTGCACGCGCGCACTGTGCCGTTCTGTATAAAAATGATTTTAAAAATGAATGCTAATCTGAAATGAAAAAAAAAAAAACGGTACGTCAACGTCAACACGATTTCAAATAAAGCTCCCAAATATTTTAATAATACTTTATTTACATAATAAAAGCAATTTACAATGACATTAAATCTAAGCTTAAACTAAATAAACTACAACTTAAAACTAAATTAAATCTAAATAAGGCCCCCGTGGCATAGTGCCCAAAAGGCTGGCAGCGTTGCCTCGCTCGTTCATTAATAATTAAATACTAATAATAATGTTTGTTTCATGTGCATCCCGGCCACCTCGACCTCTTTCCACGCCGGCCTGAGTCCCCGCGACTCCCGCACGCGCCGCTCTTGGCGGAGCCCCGTCAGTGCAGTTTTGTCGCGGCTGTCAGACTATTTTTCTATTTAGTTTTCCGTTGTGTTGTGTTTTTATGCCCTTAGATCATATGCAGAATGCAACGCAACCCGTAGATGGTACGTCACATGTATGCCCAATATGCAGTAGAACATTTAGTAGTAGTAGAGGTTTGAATATTCACAAATCCAAATTGCACAAATGTTTAAGTCAGAATGCCCCCCCCCTTGTACATAAATCCTGTCTCCCCAAATACAAACCGTACTCCTACTAATCCACCCACTATTCCCTTCCATCTGCATTTGAGCCACTTAAAAAACAATGTTAAGGTGGTAAAAAGAATTCCCCGTGGCGCCCGGATCTCCGTCGCTACTCATTTGGCTCAACTTATAACGAAATGTTTGGACAATAATAGCTATGCGGACTGGCAGAATTTGTTACTTTTCCCATTTAATACACTTCACGTTAAAGACGATAAATCGTCTAAGATTTCTCTTACCCAAAAAATAAAAAACAATTGTTCCAATTATTCACCGCCTTGCCTTACAGTTTTTAGTACAGGCAAAAATAGCAATCAAAATTATTTTAAAAACAAAGTGGAATCTAAAGTTAGCGACGGAGACCTGAAGGGGGCCGCGCGGTTACTTTTTTCCAGTGACGTACTATCTCCAGATAATAGCGACACACTCTCGGCCTTACAAACTAAACACCCTCGAGCTCCTACAAACGCATACTTTTTGGACCCGCCTACGTCGCCCGATGTTTGTTTAAACATTCACGAGAAAGACACAGTGAATGCAATCTATTCATTTAAAACCGGTTCTGCAGCAGGTCTTGACGGACTTGCTCCCCAACACCTAAAAGACCTTACCTCTCACTGTGTGGGCGACGCAGGCAAACATTTAATCCTCGCTTTAACAAAATTAATAAACCTCATGCTGTCTGGCAATGTTAATCCCGAAATAGTTCCCGTTCTTTATGGAGCCAACCTAATTGCGCTCACTAAAAAAGACGGAGGTGTCAGACCCATTGCGGTCGGCTCTACATTTCGGCGATTAACTTCTAAAATTTCAGTTCGTCACATAGTTTCAAAATTGCAACCTCAGTTTGAACCAATTCAATTAGCTTTCGGTACTAAAGGTGGGTGCGAAGCGGCAGTCCATGCCCTGCGCACCTACCTTAATAACTATCAGTGTGAGGTTTTACTCAAAATTGACGTCAAAAATGCACTTAATTCGGTAAACAGGGACACCTTGCTCACAGAAATTAGGAATAATATTCCGGAAATTTATAATTACCTACTTAACTGTTATCATGAACCTTCTAAATTAATGTACAAAAGCAACGAATTATCTTCTGAAGTCGGCTGTCAGCAGGGTGATCCCCTCGGACCAGCCATTTTCAGTTTAGCCATTAACCCCATCATTCAAAATTTAAAGTCCAAATTTAACGTATGGTATCTTGATGATGGTTCCCTAGGAGGTGATGCAGTTACGGTACTTTCAGATCTCTCAGAAATTATAAATAAATTTAAGGCCATTGGTTTAGATCTAAACTTTAATAAATGCGAACTGTTCATAAACAACGCGATCCGATCCGATCTCTTCCAACATTTTAATTTACTTTGTCCAAATATCAAAATTGTCGATAAGCAAAACTTAAGCCTCCTAGGGTCACCAATCTTCGACGATGCCATTCCAGATTTAATCGCAAAAACTGTTTCAAAATTTTAAAATTCTGCAGACCGGCTGCTGGAAATCAGTGCTCACACTGCTATCACTATTCTAAAATTTTGCCTTTTTGTGCCAAAATTTACTTATTTGCTTCGTTGTTGTCCCTTTTGGAAACATCAAAATTCTCTGACCTTAATTGATTCCCTTATGAAAACTTCTTTGGAATCTATACTTAACTTACAATTCAATGGGCAATCTTGGACCCAGGCTTCCCTTCCTATCAGATATGGTGGGCTAGGTATCCGCAAAATTTCTAGTGTTGCTTTACCAGCGTTCCTATCATCTGTCCACAGCACGTCCACCCTCGTAGGTAAAATCCTAAAGGATTGTCCTTCAAACTACGAGACGACGGGTTTGGTCGATGCTAGGAATGCTTGGCTAATGGCTTGTCCGGGTGAAAATCCTCCCGCTTATCCAAATTTCCAACGGAGCTGGGATGACACACTATCCAAATTAACTTATTCTAATATTCTCAGTTCCAGTTCAGGCCCAGACCGCGCAAGGCTTTTGGCTGTGGCAAGAAAGGAATCCGGTGACTGGCTTCATGCTTATCCTTCCGTTAACACCGGAACCTTTCTTGAGCCTGAAACACTGAGAATTGCAGTCGGGCTAAGACTGGGTGTTGCGCTGTGTTCACCACACCGTTGCCTCTGTGGCACCAATGTGGACGAAACGGGACACCATGGTCTTTCCTGTCAAAAGAGCGCCGGCCGTTTCTCCCGTCATGCCGCGCTCAATGACATAATCCGCCGGGCTCTTGCCTCTGCGAACGTGCCGGCCATTTTAGAGCCAAGCGGCATTGCCCGCGACGATGGCAAAAGGCCGGACGGTATGTCTCTGATTCCCTGGAGAATGGGTAGGGTTCTGGTTTGGGATGCGACCTGTGTCGATACAGTAGCACCCTCACATCTCCAGGGAACCACACAAAAAGCTGGTGCGGCGGCAGAAACGGCTGAAAATAGAAAAAATTCTAAGTATCAATCTCTCGGTCCGAATTATAATTTTGTTCCTGTCGGGTTTGAAACTTTGGGTCCATGGGGTCCCAGCGCTTACAAGCTTATTTCTGAGTTACAAAAGCGCTTAGTTGATGCAACTTGTGACCAAAGGGCTGGCAGTTTTCTCTCTCAAAGAATCAGCATCGCTATTCAGCGAGGCAACGCTGCCAGCCTTTTGGGCACTATGCCACGGGGGCCTTATTTAGATTTAATTTAGTTTTAAGTTGTAGTTTATTTAGTTTAAGCTTAGATTTAATGTCATTGTAAATCTGAAATTGAAGTCTTTATTTATCCCGGACCCACATGTATGTCTATGTATGTATTAGCATGTAATAGATTAAGGGGGCGTATACAAGGAGTATACCTATAGAGCTGTTACAGGACTTGTAACATCACAAAAGACACATTTACAAGATAGCATTTTCACTCACAAATCGTTAGTTCAGTTAGAACTCAATAGAAGCCATTGAAGCACTAGCGTTTATCGGGTCTGTGAAGAACCCAAAACTACACTTACAAGGGGCCTGTGGAGAGCCTACAACAAAACATTTTCCCTCTTACTTTCCACTTGTAATAATGGCTATCCACTTCACGAAATGCTTGGGTTAAAATATTGTAAATACTAGCTTTTTCGCGCAGCTTTGTATCAAGAGGGAACTTTGCACTTTGTTAGGATAAAAAAAGTAAAACTGCCTTCAAAAAACTTTTTTATTAAAATAATCCTTTAATGAAAAACCCCCGATGTCATTTCAAAGTTCAATATTTCAAAAACGGGTGAACCGATTTTAATGAAACTTAGTTAAGAACCATCTCGGTTAAACTAGCTTTAGAACAAAAAAAACCGCATCGAAATCGGTCCATCCGCTTGCGAGCTACGATGCCACAGACAGATACACAGATACACAGACACACAGATACATCCCTCTTTTTCGTCGGATTTAAAAACGGCCTACGGCGGTACGAAGTTCGCTGGGTCGGCTAGTTTAGAATTAATTCTCACATTACCATCAAACGTGCTCACAACTAGAAGGCATGCTCTCTGCCCTCGATCGCCGTTAATGTCACCATCAAAGATCAATCATAGGTCGCATCCAGCTCAGGGTTAAAGGTTACAAGGAAGAAAGCCCTAGTTCCAAGCCAACGTGACTGCAACAGTTAAGTACGCATGTATGTATATGTATGCATATATCCTTCATCATGTCAGCCGAAAGACGTCCACTGCTGGACATAGGCCTCCCCTAAGGCTCTCCACTCAGACCGGTCCGGTCGATGTATAACTCCTCATTGCACATTACTATGGTGGAGTTGACGCGTGACCGGAAGGCTGGTTCATATCTGCCACAGAGGATCGGCATTTCCATCCAACGTGGCAATGCCGCCAGCCTTTGGGCACGCTACCAACAAGCACTTTTTATCTATAGAGGATTTCTACCAGTTTAAGTTCGCACGTCTGACAGGACATCAGAAGAAAGAATACAAAAACAAATAAAAGTTAAAAGAACCGGAACCTAGAACTTCATCCTACCACGAAGCATTTCTATCCTAGTCAGAAAACTCAGGATAACCGATAAGACTATTAGTTAACTAACTACTGGAAACTATCCTAAGTTTTCTGGCTAACTCTGCGCCTCAATTTCTCAACGTTAAGTCCGAACGCAGCGCAACGTAAATTGACAAGAATTGATGAGATTACTAACTTTACCTAAAGTTCTTCGTTTACTCGATCTGATGAGTAAAAGTTTAGTATGAAACATAACAGTAAGGGCGGAAATAGCAACATAGCCACATAAAGATGGAACTTTGTTAGTTATACCACGGAGGCAGTAAACACAAGTTTTTATCGCAGCACAAAGGGGTAAGAGCACATGTGGCATGTGGCGGATCTGCTGAACTTAACAACCTGGGCTTGCCGACCGGATAGCCTAGTGGTTAGAGACCCTGACTATGAAGCCTGAGGTCCGGGGTTCGATCCCCGGTCGGGGCAGATGTTTCTATGATGTATTCATGTGTTCTCGGGTCTTGGATGTTTAATATATATATAAGTACGTTTTTATCTATATACTAGCTATTGCCCGCGACTTCGTCCGATTAGATTTCGGTTATCGCTATCCCGCGGGAACTACATAATTTTCCCCAATAAAATGTAGCCTATGTCATTCCTGAATATTCAAACTATCTTCTTACCAAATTTTATCTAGATTGGTGCAGTGGTTTTCCTGTGAAGAGGTAACAAACAGACAGACAGAGAGACAGAGTTACTTTCGCATTTATAATATAAGTTAGGATGTATGTTTATCCGTTGTTTAGTACCCGTTTTCTACCCTTTTTTGCCAGGCAGTAGAATTTGGTTATCGCTTTCGCTTTCCCGCGCTAACGTTGCAATTTTCCATGATAAAAGGTAGAAATAGTGGTGTTTAAATTATATTACTGAGAAGTTCCGTCTAAATCCGTCTCGTTTGGATGAAGGAGTATCAAACGTACATCGAAACATGAAAGATTGATACACGATGAAAGGTTGTTTTAAAATTTAAAAATTTAAAAAAAAATTACGTGTAAAAAAGAGCCTTTGACTAGGTACCAATGATATTACATAAATAAAAAGAGGTAGATATGTCATCAGCACGCCGAAAATGAAGCGCAGAAAAGGCTATAAATTGTAGCCTCTTTGGCCACAATCTCTCTCAAATAAGGTCCAAACTTGCGCGCAAATGACAAAATGTTCGGAACATGTTTTTCGTTGTCTTGTGAGCATATGACGTATCTTTTAACTATTTGATCACTTTGAATGTCACCATATATATGACGCTGACTGTACCTAAGTTACCGTTTTTTTTTATTTCACTTCACATTTTCGAAATGCCTTTACATTAATGATTGCTTCTTCTAGGTTCCCTATTCAGGCTAATATTATCACCAACAGAAATAGCTGAATTTATATAGTTGATTTAGGTAATTATTTCAATTGACCTAATCCAGCCTTGCACGCAGCCTCATACGCTAAATCACTTTTCAGCAATGATGACACCAAATTTTAACATTTTAGCGCTGAAAAAGGAATCCTCAGACCTCCATGGCAACACTCCCTTAGAGCAAGTTTAGTGTTGCCAACCAAACAAAAGAAAACTTCTCTCCCAACTTGGCCGGCAATAAATAAGATATTCCGCACATTATCTATGGCACCCAACATCTGGTTAATAACAGGCGTTTGCCGCTAATTTTCCGGGAAAGTTGCCTGTTTTTTGTAAAACTTTGTCGGAATTTGCCCGTTTGTTTTGCAAAAATGCGACGGTAAATAACGACATAATGCTGTTTAGGATTCCGCGCTTTAAACGGTGGAAATAGCCTTCACTTTAATAAGCATTGTTGCATTTCTGACGAAATAATTTGAAAATACTTTTAGTCCTTGAAAGGACGTAGGTATTTAATTTCTGGTGTGAATTTGAAAAGTTAAAATAGTGTTTAGAGTCAACCCACAATAACTCTGCAACGAACTGACAACAGTAGAAATCTAATGTTTGTTTATGGCAGCACTGATTTATAGTTGAACAACACGTTTTAAACTTTTGATTAGATTTAACATACCTAATCAGGTCATCGTTCATCCACCATCCACCATCCACCATTAAAATACCTCTCATATTTCGTTTTCTAGAATTATTTTACCGAACAACGGCAAAATCTACTAAAAAGTGGCAAAATTGTCCTCCAATGGATAGAAAAAAAACAGCAACTTTTGATTACTACTATCATTATTATTTATTATTAAAGAAATGTCTGAGTGACATAAAAAAAGTATTACCACGGCATGTTTTTTCTGGGTCGCCAATTAATATCTTATGCAGAGTTATCGTGGGACTATTATATGTTGTCGTGACATTGTCGATAAGCATTATTTTACAATTCATACATTGCTGCACTCGAGAATTGTATTTCACTATGGTTGAATCTCACAACAGTTTCGTGTTAAAATATTTTCCGGTGTTCCACACGGCTAAGTAGAGCTTTGACTAATTCCGCCAGTCCGGGTGAAAGCGCTTAAAATCCTCCCGACATCTCCTTTTCGGTGTCTTCTTATAAATAAATATCGTGGGACAATCGACACCATTGGACCTAGTCCCAAATTAAGCAGAGTTTGTGTTATGGGTAGGTACTAGACAACGGGTTTATAAACATACACTTATACAGATAAATACATTATTAAACATCCAAGACTCCGGAACAAACATTCCTATTCATCATTCACATATCTGCCCCGACCGGGGATAGAACCGGGCACCCCAAGCTTCGTAGTCAGCAGATTCTCTAACCACTGAATTATCTGGTCGCCGGTTGTGGTTTTACTAGAATTTAATTGCGAGTAGATACACATTCCAATGAAATCGAATCGTGACCCAAATATGAAGTCAGCAATAAATATCCAATTACAAAATTTGGATAATGCCGGGCTTATTCCGTGTGTAAATAAATTATGGAGTTAAACGTCGCATCAACATCGTTTCGTTTTTCATCAATGATGGATGCCTTAAAAACTTCAGGCTATCGATTACAAACTTTTATCCATTATGTCGACAAATCACCGGGCTAGCAAACAAAGCTAATTATTTACGGTGACGCTGTCTGCGACGGCAAAGAAACGTCATTATGGTTCGACTAGCGTATGCCAAAGAAAAATTAAATATTTCAAAATGGGCTAGTTCCCTCTCCCTGTCCCGTGGGAATTTCGAAAAATCTCTTCTTAGTGCACCTCTATTAGGATACTCAAGGTATATGTTTGCCAAATTTCAAGTCTTAGGTCCAGTGGTTTAGGTTGTGCGTTGTCTGTCAGTCAGTCAGTCAGTCACTGTACTGTTTTACAGGTATAGATAGTAACACGTAAGCACGTGTCACGGAGTGTCAAGGATCCGAGTTCGATCTCGGGTTAGTCATATTTTTTTGATTATCATTGTATTCATTTTTCAGTAAGTATTAAGTTTAAAACAGATTTTAACGTCAAAAAAATTCAAAAATACGAAAACCTACTCTATTGACACCATGAATAGGTACTGTTAACGTTTGAAATGTTGTGTACAAACAAGTAAGGAAAATAACACGACACGTAAATAATCGTAATAATTTCCAACCGAGATCCATGAACAGGTTTAACGTTAATTAAGGTGAAGCAATTAAACGTGTTACATTTGATACATTTAAAACATAACATGATACTCAAGAAAATAACAAACAAATATAAGAAATGTAACTTGTTTTAAAACAGAATGATTAACCGACTTAAAAACATGTGAATAAAATTGTAATTTGCTTAACAAATTTTAATAAAATATACACCAAACCAACACCGCTGGGACATACTCTATCTAACCAAAAAAAGAATCATACGACACGTCGGAGAAATCCTCCTTTCTTTAGGTCGTTTAAAATCACTTTCAAAACCCACTTACTTGAAAAAAAGGGCAACGGATCGGCGCGAGCGCATCTTCAGTAGGATGTAACCTGTAAGAGGGTCAGGCGAGTCACGGTCAGGACCGCACTGGGGCAGTGTCCCGGCCACATTCCTGACCGGTTCTCTCCGGTACACTTACCATAAACTATACGAGACCAAGCGAACGGATTGCGAATTCAAACTTAACTGTTTCCTGCTTTATGGCGACGCGATGTTTCAATCTTTGTTTTTTAGGGTTCCGTACCTCAAAAGGAAAAAACGCGGAACCCATATAGGATCACTTTGTTGTCTGACTGTCTGTCTGTCTGTCTGTCTGTCTGTCAAGACCCTTTTTCTTTGGAACGCGTGGAGGTAGCATGCTGAAATTAATACCAAATACTCAAGCCTGCGGTCCCTTGAAGCTGTGAAAAAATCAACCTTCTAAGTCAACGCAATCAACATATACAGTCATTAAAAAGGTCGTTTCCATACAAATTGCCGTACTTTGAAAACCTAAAGGGTACTTCCAGTTGTCTTAGAAACTTGAAATTTGGTATGAAAGTAGCTCTTATAGCACAACCACTCATAAAAGTCTCAAAATCTTAAATTTTTATGTTTGTCTGTAGATTACAAAGACCAATATAAGTTGACCCCACACTGCGTACATTTTGCTTAGGAGCACGGCTCTGTTAACACTGGACTTTTTAAAACACTAGGGAAAAGTGTTAAAATCTTTCTACGGAACCCTCGTGCGCGAGTCCGACTCGCACTTGGCCGGTTTTTTTTATACGTCGAGAAATTGAGTCACCTGATGATAAGGGAACACCACTGCCCATAGACACCCGCAACCCCGGAGGGTTTGCAGATGCGTTGCCAACCTAGAGAGCTAAGATGAAATGCCTCTTGTACCCGTAATTACACCGGCTGACTTACTCTCCACACCGGAACACAACAGCGCAAGCACTACTGCTTAGCGGCAGGATTAGCGAGTAAGATGGTGGTAGCGATCCGGATGGACCTCGCACAAGGTAAACGTAAGAAAAACCGGCCAAGTGCGAGTCGGACTCGCGCATTGAGGGTTTCGTACAAAGATTTTTCCCGCTTTTCCCCTGTGTTTTATATGTATTGTTCAGTGTTCATAAGCAAAATGTACGCAGTCTGAGGTCATTTTGTATTATTGGTCTGTGACATACAGACAGACACAAACATTTTAGATTTTCAGATTTTTCTGAGTGCTTGTGCTTACTATAAGAGCTAAACTTGAATTTCAAGTTTCTAGGACAATAGGCCGTGTTAACCTTGTGTGACCTTTTGTTAGAAAGAGACTTCCGCTTGTAAATTGTAACTTGTAGCTTTATACAACATGGCCTTGGAGTACTTATCCTTTAGGTTTTCACAGTACGGCAATTTTTGCAGCTTCAAGGGACTGCAGGCTTGAGTGTTTGATATTAATTTCAGCATGCTACCTCCACGCGTTCCAGATATAGAGTTATAACAGACAGAGAGACAACAGAGTGATCACATAAGGGTATAATTTTTCCTTTTGAGGTGCGGAACCCTAAAAAACATGTTTTAACCTACTTCAAAAAAAGGAGGAGCTTCTCAATTCGATTGTACTTTTTTCTACTAGATACCAAGCTGTCAAGTAAATGAGGTGCGCGACCAAATTTTTTCTGCTTTAAACAAATTTTTAAGTCTTTTTCCAATGAAAAAGCAATCCTTTAAAGCCTTATATATACCTTAGCTCTGATAATTGTGGTCAGCCTTCATATCTATCCTTTACCAGTATTTTTATTACTTATTGCGTGCAGAGCCTTTGTCAAACGTCAGTTGCTAACGTCAATTTTATTACTATTTATACTGTCAAATTTACAATCGAAGCTACAAGGATTGGAGTTATTGAAACAAGAGACCTATCCGGACTGGGTGTGCGGGCGCGCTCCGTGCGCGCCGCGCCCCGCCGCTCCTGATTGACCATGACGTCGGTTCCAGTGCCCTTTTTTTTCAACATCAGTTTTCTCGAAAATCATGTTTTTTGCGTTTCTTTTAATTTTAGTACTTTTAAGTCTGTACCTTAGTTTAAATCATTTTCTTATAATGTCTCTTCCGGATGTAGCCATACAGACCTCAATTGATGACCAAGTGCAGTGCCCACATTGTCCCCAGATCCGTTTTTTTAAAGGCCAGAGAGGTCTGAAAATACACTTGAGCCGTATGCACCAATCAATCACTTCTACTTCAGACGCAAACTGCAACCATGTAGCTCA
Source organism: Clepsis dumicolana (assembly GCA_963691665.1). Lineage (NCBI taxonomy): Eukaryota > Metazoa > Arthropoda > Insecta > Lepidoptera > Tortricidae > Clepsis > Clepsis dumicolana. The sequence goes on along the minus strand of OY829519.1, from coordinate 1,364,693 downwards.
AAACCAATCACTGCCTAACACATCTAAAGTACCTCTTTCAGATATATTGAGCAAACTTAAAAACTCCATACAAGTCATCAAACGGATACCTAGAGGTGCCCGCATACTAGTCGCACAGAAACTTTCTGAAGATATTCAAACAGCTATTACCGACAACTCACAACAAGCCTGGGATCAATTACTCACCTTCCCCTTTAGGATACTGCATATCAAAGGCACTGCCAGGAGAAAAGTTTCCTTAACTAGTCGCATTAAACAAAATTGTATTGATCCCAATAACGTTTACAATCTTAATAGCTCCACATGTTTTCGTAATGGATCGTTATACCGTCGCGTGGAAACCAAAGTCGGGGAAGGTGATATAAAAGGTGCTTCCAGACTCCTCTTCTCCAGCGATGCTATTGCCCCAGATACTCCTGAAACCTTTGCAGCCCTACAAGCCAAGCACCCGCTCCCGGCAGCCAACATGAGCCTACCAGAACACCTAGACCCTTCACAACCCTATTTACAAATTACTGCTGACCAAGTACTTAGAACCGTAAATTCTTTTTAGAGTGGTTCCGCAGGTGGAATTGACGGCTTGACACCACAACACCTAAAAGACCTCCTTAGCCAGATTTCTGGAAACTCAGGCGAAACGCTGCTTGCAAATCTTGCGGCTCTAAGTAACTGTATGTTGGCAGGAAAAATCAACACAGACTTAACCAACATTTTATATGGCGCTAACTTATGTGCCCTTATTAAAAAGGACGGCGGGATCAGACCCATAGCGGTTGGTACAATCTACCGCCGCCTTGTTGCCAAAATCTGCTGCAACGCATCTTCAGAACTTTTGAGTAAACGTTTTCAGCCTACACAGTTGGGTTTTGGTTCCAAAGGCGGATGCGAAGCAGCAGTGCACTCACTTCGTTCCTTTATACTGCAACAGTCAGCCGAAGTTGTTCTTAAGGTTGATGTCAAAAACGCCTTTAACTCTGTTAACAGAGACGTACTTTTAAAGGAAGTTAAAGAGCACGCTCCACTTATCTACAACTTCGTTTGGCAGTGCTATAGCTCTCCAACCAAACTATTATACAAGAATCACACAATCTCTTCAGCAGTTGGCTGCCAACAGGGTGATCCTCTCGGGCCAGCTCTCTTCAGCCTTGCTATTCACCCTATCATTCAAAATTTAAATTCAAAGTTCAATGTCTGGTATTTGGACGATGGAACTATTGGTGGTTCTGTCAGCGAAGTCCTTGATGACCTGCGGGTTTTAACGGAGAAATTCCGAGATATTGGTTTAGATTTAAATTCTTCGAAATGTGAAATATTTTTCTGCGATTCTTATCAGCAACAAAAAGACTCAGCTATTTCTCAATTTCAGGCTATTGCCCCCAATATCAAAATCGTTACTAAAAATTCGCTTAATCTGCTTGGTTCTCCTATTCTCGAGGAATCTTTCTCCGAATTTATTGATGATAAAATACAAAAATTTCATTTGCAGTCTGACGGTCTATTTAAAATTAACCTCCACGTAGCTTATGCGATCATCAAGTATTGCCTTTTTGTACCTAAATTCACCTACGTCCTCCGCTGCAGCCACCTTTGGAAATACCCTCATCTTTTGGATACTTTAGATTCTGTCATAAAAAATACTTTCATTTCCATTTTCAATATAAACTTTTCAGACCGTTCGTGGTCTCAGTCATCTTTGCCCATTCGCCACGGTGGCTTGGGCATCCGCCAGATTTCTTCGGTTTCACTCCCTGCCTTTCTGTCCTCGGTCCACTACACTCAAAATTTAATTGCCCAAATTCTCAAAACACCTCTGGATAACCTGAATGTGCCTTACCTGACCGAGGCTAAAACAGCATGGAGGTCAGCTTGCCCGTCTGCCGATCTACCCAATACTATTAGTTCGCAGCGACAATGGGATGAGCCGCTCTGTAGACTGGTGCGGGATAACCTTCACCATACGTCTACCAGCTCTGCAGAGCGCGCCCGCCTCCTTGCTGCTGCAAAATGGGAATCTGGTGCTTGGTTACATGCCATACCGTCCACAAATACTGGCACTTTTTTAGACAATAACACTTTCCGGCTCGCTGTGTGTCTCCGTTTGGGAGTGGCCTGTGTTGTCCCACATCGCTGCCCCTGCGGTATGCAGGTCGACTGCCTCGGCCACCATGGACTCTCCTGCCGCAGAAGTTCGGGGCGCATCCCGCGACATGCCGGCCTCAACGACGTCATCCGTCGGGCCTTGGTCAGCGCCGGAGCACCAGCCGTATTAGAGCCTTCGGGCTTGGTCCGCGACGACGGCAAGAGGCCCGATGGCATGACGCTCATGCCGTGGAAAATGGGGCGACCGTTGGTCTGGGACGCCACTTGCGTCGACACACTCGCCCCGTCCCACCTTCCTTCCACAGCCAACAGGGCCGGTGCCGCTGCAGATTCTGCGGAAAACCTCAAGCGACGCAAATATGCAGGCATTAGTAGTGCCTACATATTTGAGCCGTTTGGGGTAGAAACCATGGGTCCGTGGGGTCAGAGTGCGACTAATATATATAAGTCACTGTCGGCCAAACTGATAGAGGCTTCGGGTGACCAGAGGGCTGGCTTTTACTTAGCTCAGAGATTAAGCATTGCTATCCAGCGTGGCAATGCTGCCAGCCTTCTAGGCACCTTACCGTCCGGCAGTGATCTGGGTCAGCTTTTTTATTTATAGATTTAGTTTATATATAGTTTTAGTTTATTGTATTTTTAGTTTTAGTACTAGTATTTTATTATTAATATATTTAATATTGCATAAAAAAAAAAACTAGACATTAAAAGTCAAAAGTCGTTTTAAGTTGTAGTTTATTTAAAGCTTAGATTTAATGCCATTGTAAATTGCTTTTATTATGTAAATAAAGTATACTAGGTGAACCTAGGTACCTAGGACGTTTCGACAACTTACATTTCGTGGAGACGAGCTGTCGGTAGGCCTCCAATAAAATGGAGCGACGATCTTGTAAAGATCGCGGGACCGCGGTGGATGCGGAAAGCACAAGACCGGTCTGAGTGGAGAGCCGCGGGGGAGGCCGCCGGCCAGCAGTGGACGTCTCTCGGCTGACATGATGATGATGATGTTGACATTTTGGGCAATTATGTATTCTGTGGCATTGCTCCACTCGAGAATTGAAAGATTTACTAAGCAAACGTTTTTTCTACATGAAATCCTAATAATGACTAAGCTGAAAGGGTACAAGCAACGAAATTACTCTGCCCTCTGGGTGATTAATATTTACCGCCGAGCAAACACGATATTTACTGACCAAAACCAATCACTAGATATTAATTCTGTAACAAAACTGATCCTGCGGGCTTTGACCTCGATTGAAGATAACGATGTTATTCCGTGATTAATAAAATATTTGTAATCAAAGGATATGTAGGTACACGAACACGTCGCTGATAAGAACATTACAAAGATCGATTCCCTATTTCACCAACTTTACAATTGTCGGTTTGTCATGACAATTCGAACTACAATTCTTGGCCAGTGTGAAGCGCGCTAAAACAAAAGCTCTTCAAGTCAGCAATGACAACGAATTGTCATTGAAAACTGACAATTGTAAAGTTGGTGAAATAGGTGCCAGCAACAACAGATTTGCGGGTGGTAGCACCTTGTGCAAGGTCCGTCCGAATCGCTACCACCATCTTACTCGCTAATCTTGCCGCTAAGCAGCAGTGCTTACACTGTTGTGTTCCGGTGTGGAGAGTAAGACAGCCGGTGTAATTACGGGCACAAGAGGCATTTCATCTTAGCTCTCTGGTTGGCAACGCATCTGCAAACCCTCCGGGGTTGCGGGTGTCTATGGGCAGTGGTGATCACTTACCATCAGGTGACCCACTTGCTCGTTTGCCTTATTTATTCTTAGGCCTAGGTGCCTAGGCCTAAGAATACTACTACCTACTTACCAAGAATAAATTTTCATTTTCGTCTCAAGTTCATTTCGCTCACAATTTTTACGTATTTGAGTCAACGTGCCGCCAATTCCAAGTCTCAAGATAACTCGCCACAGACATACTATTCAACATAGACAATACTGGTGAACACGAGAACCGCATGGCGAAAATTTATAAAATACTCCTATTTTCATTTTGCGCAACAAATTTGACCAGTCCTCGTGTCTATTCAAATCAATATCTATTATTTTGAATAACTCTTGCCTTATAACGTGTAATCTGGACCCTGTTTCACCAACTTTACAATTGTCAGTTTTCAATGACAGTTCGGTGTCGACTGCTGACTTGAAGAGCTTTTGTTTTAGCGCGCTTCATATTGGCAAAGAAATGGAAAGAAATTGACAATTGACGACCGGATAGCCTAGTGGTTAGAGACCCTGACTATGAATCTTGAGGTCCCGGGTTCGATCCTCGGTCGGGGCAGACGTTTGTATGATGAATACGAATGTTTGTTCTCGGGTCTTGGATGTTTAATATGTATATAAGTATGTATTTACCTGTATAAGTATGTTTATCCGTTGTCTAGTACCCATAGTACAGGCTTTGCCTAGTGTGGGACTAGGTCGATTCATGATCTCAATTGGAAAATCTTTTTGTATTTTTTATTTATTTTAAAATACCAATTCTGGTGTAAGGGTGGGCACGCGACCCGGAGTGTCGAGGTTCCGGGTTCGATCCCGGGTATTTTTTCTGGTTTTTCTGTGTATTCATGTTTCGGTGAGTTTATTAAAAATATAATTACTAGGTCGATTGATGTAAATTGTTCCATGATATTTATTATTTATCCTAATCCTAACTAATTTTATGAATGCGAAAGTATCTCTGCCTCTCTGTCTCTCTGTCTGTCTGTTTGTTACCTCTTTACGGGAAAACCGCTGCACCAATCTAGATGAGATTTGGTAAGAAGATAGTTTGAATATTGAGCAATAACATTGGCTACTTTTTATGGAAAATTGTATAGTTCCCGCGGGATAGCGATTACCGACATCTACGCGGAAGAAGTCGCGGGCAACAGCTAGTAGATATATATAAATGAAACCCCCTGTTTTCCTTGGTCACGCCATAACTTAACATAACATATTTATTATATAACTAGTCCTTACCATATAAGGTGTTGTTAACTATTGTATAAGTCTATTACCTAAATTGTAAGACATGGACAGATTAAACCTATAAAACAACTTGCTAACATATACCTGGCTGGCTTAAATCAAACATACACACACACACACACACACACACACACACATCAAATAATGTAAATTATAAGCATGCATGCACTTAGTTATGTAATCAAGGTAGGGTGAACGTCTCTGTGACTGACACGTAAATGCCAATAATTGACACCCTGCTAGTCATCTTTTTTGCTACGTATTAAGATTTAAGTTGGCAACTACTGGGTCAGTGTCGGGCACAGGGACATTTTACCTAAATACATTAATCGTTTTTAACGCTGAAATACTAGTCTAAGATAAAAATTATGTACTGCTTTTGGAAGAGCGAGACACAAGACACAAGTATATCACTACTTACTAGGAGGTCTCAACCACTTTGTGAAAAATGTATTTTGTTTGTCCCAATAAACGATTTATTATTATTATTATTATATAACAATAAAACTGACAATTGTAAAGATGGTGAGATAGAAGCCTGACGAGCTAAAAAATGAGGGTTATCGCTAGTCAAAAATCCGCTAGGATCGATAGTAACGAGTGAGGTCTATCTGTCAATTTCCACCAATCACAGGCTAGCAGCGTGTCTCTCATTGGCGGAGAATGACAAATAAACCTCACCTCGCGATCATAGCGGATTTTTGACTAGCGATAACCCATTTCACTCAGCTTATGGGTTCTAGATTATAGATTGAACACGCTCGGTTCTTATGCAGTTTATTAACATTATTTATTACTAAGCTGTTGCACGCGACTTCTTGTGCAGAGAATTGAGAAGTATAGCTATCTCTCCCTATACGATTTTCTTAATTTTCTAACTTAAAAAAACTTTAAAAATATGGATGGAATCGGTAAAGTCGTTCTCAAGTTATGTTAAGGCGTGACCAAGGGAAACAGGGTTTCATTTATGTATATCTACTAGCTGTTGCCCGTGACTATCCCGCGGGAAATATATAATATTCCCAAATAAAAAGTAGCCTATGTTATTCCTCAATATTCAAACTATCTTCTTACCAAATTTCGTCTAGATTTGTGCAGCGGTTTCCCGTGAAGAGGTAACAAACAGACAGACAGAGAGACAGAGTTACTTCCGCATTTATAATATTAGTAACGATATGGATACGCTTGCATCTGATCACAATCTCATCTAGAAAGTAACATACAGTCCAAGTTTACAATATTATATGGCCTATTAAGATGGAACCACTAGCGTAAAAATGACTATACACATTTGACTTAAACAATGCTAAATTATAAGACACAGGAAACAGAAGCAGGCAAAAAGCTTCACTGCACAGCTGTAAATTACGGAAGATGAGCGGAAACACTTTGTGCCAGGAAGGGAGGAGGTCCTGCCTGCGTCTGGTCGTTTGATGCTCAGATTTGATAAGTTACGAGTAGATGGTGAGAATGAGTATGATGATGATGTTCGCCAAGACGTGTCCGTCAACGGCAAAGCCTACTACAACCTAGGATAACGTTACCAAATACTTTTGAAATACCTAATCATCATTATCTTCATGTCAGCCGAAAGAAGTCCACTGCTGGAATAGGCCTCCCCCAAGGCTCTCCACTCAGACCGGTCTTGTGCTGTCCGCATCCACGCGATCCTGCGATCTTTACCAGGTCGTCGCTCCATCTTGGTATACCTAATATACTTTTGAAATACCCACTGATACATGGATAGAAAAAAACCAGATAATGCTTTTACTGTACGTTCGTAGCGAACCCTTAGGATAGGTAGTGAAATGAATATTTAGGTATATCACAATCGCGCGAGCCTAATCTGCAACTTAACGCCATCGGACTGGATCTACGATAAAAATTGTTAAAAAGAAGCTAGGTTTTGATATGTCTTGGTATAAATGTAAATAAGAAAAAAATATTCACAAAAAAAAAATCCTGACATTTTCGTATTCCGGCCGCATTCCTGAAAAATTGCCAAATTTCCTGGTAGGTATCTTCAGGAAAATTCCTGCCATCTGGTAATCATAACCTAGGGGGGTTTTCGCGCGCGTGAACGAAATATGCTCACGAGCTCAAATCATTTCGCTTTAAGTAATCCTATCAGCTTTCCTTTCATTTGTTTACTTAAGTCTTTCTTTTTGCATGTCTGTGTACTTCAATACCCAATATCTTCCTCATCGGATGAGGCGAGGGATTTATGTTGCTAGCACCTGCGCATATTGTATACTTTCTGCGAGTACGTGTTGTATTACCTACCCGTTGAAACATTTACACTTCGTTTACATAATATAAATATGTATTCATAGTGGTCAGTGATACTGAGCATTAAAAAAAAAACCTTTTTTGGTAAGAAATTCATTTTTAATACCAGTTTTTTTTATTGACCAACTCACTCGACTGACTTACTTGTGATGCAGATATCATTAAGTATTAAATACGAAATAAAAAACATGAATAATGATATTATAGATACTTATTTTGTTTTTATCGTTTGAATAATGTACAAAATTACTCTAAAAAGCAGCCATTTCAGCGTCTGGCTCAGGGGAGCGCCTTAAACACCCCGCCGTTTTCCGCGTTTTCAGATTTTAAAAACAAAATACGTCCTTGTTCAACAATTATCTGTCTAAACATCACCACAAAACTTGGAGCTATTGATCGAGCTATTTCCCCACTAAATTATACTCGTGACGTCAAGATACTTATGCAAAATGTTACACGCTCGGTTCATTTATTAATTTATTTCGATTTGAAAATTACACATATTGTTTGACATTTCAAAATATATTTCATTCACAAAAAGATCGTCATCAATTAAATAATAATAGAAAATATATAAAATATAAAACAATTGAATTCAAAGTGGGACAATGTCAACAACGGAACTAGAAATAAAATAAAACGTAATTAAATGTCAAAATAATAATAATAATAAGTCACAGAATGTGAGAATGTCAATAATTATAATTATACTAAAACAAAGCCACAAAGGTAAAATGTATGGTACAGAGAAAAATAATAATAATACATTTCAATGTTAAACAGTTTCGCTGTACTCTTTCACAGAGTACAGCGATTTATTTAAAAGAAGTTTTTTTAGTTGGCGTCCAAACGTTTCATCCGAAGATTAGTTTTTTAGGTCAGCGGGTAGTTTTTCGTACAGTCTTACAAATCTAGAACTATTTCCTTCTACCCCGATATAGTTTCTGTCGTATCGCCCTATCCGATCAATCGTCAATCATACAAATCAATCATATTTATACCATTATGTTGAATGTTTAACTTTCTACGTTATCAAACGACCGGTTGAGTTGGGCAGCTAACTGTAGGTTATGGTTGTAATGACCGTGAAAACGAAAGTGACGTGATTTCGGAATATAAAGCGGTCGAAACTTTCTTTGCGTGTTGCATCATAATTAAAATAATGAACTTGGGTTAATGCTGCAACGAATCGACAATGGGATAGACGAGAAAAAATAACCCCCACTTTTCGTGTAGGGGAGGTAAGTACCTAAAAACTTTCAAAAGATATCTAGTAGCAATGGGCGGCCTAATCGCTACACGGCGATCTCTGCCAGGCAACAGGCCTGGCAGCGTGTGCTCTACATTTTAGACTTTTCTTGCTATATTTGAGAATATTTCCATTCAGGGTCAACACTTAGGCTTAACAAAGGGTTATCAGCTGCTATTTTAATATCAATTTGGTTTATTCGAATTTTCTAAAATAGCGTAGCTGCCTGCGTTTTCTTAGAAACTTCATCACAGAAATTAAGATGGTCAAAAACTTAAAACACCTACCGCATTCACCGTCCTGCCCATCTGTGTGATAATATATGCTAGAAAGTAATATGCGCAAAAACCCACCTGGATTACTGTTAGTTTTCTAACACCGTTATTATTGTAATCGACGTTTGTACCTAATTAATTAAAAATCAGCCGCTTGGCAATAATGAATGGACCGCCCTGGTTTCTCAGAATATTCGCCGAGACTGGTTTTCGCGCACGTTTTTTTGTTATGAAACTTGTTAAAGACTGGGTCAAACTTTGTGGATTTATTCCGAATATCGTTAATAGAATGGGAAGATGTTTCAATCATCATTAGTTCATTAGATAAGGAGGTCATTCAATCAGAATAGTTTTTTACCAATATTAGGTAATTTTTACCTACTATCACTTGCCTTCAGTTTTTTTTTTTTTGTTTATTTTTCGGTAGTTATCTGTATTAGAGAAACCTAATCAAAATACAGTATCAGAGTTCAAAATAATGACATAAAAACCAAAAAAATATGTACTAACGTTAATTATTACTGACATTCTTATTACATTTATTGCTGCTTAGTAGGGATGTTGCCTTTTGGTCAAATCAGCAACTTATTTTGAAATGTCAAAACAATTTGATCGGATACGTTACTATGAATTTTGTATGATGTCATAATTTTCAGTGGTCAAATTGCCACCTTTCATAAATTTTTGTTAAATTAAAAATCGTTTCAATTGCAGTACCTAACAAGTGAGGGATCGGTTTTTATGAGTATTTTAGGAAGCTTGATAAGTGAAAATGTAAAATGATTATATTTTGACATCAGTCAACTACGCTATTGGCCAGCACACTTTAGTGAAAACATAATAATTATGTGGAAATGCATAAAATTTTGACAGTTCATTATTTTTCCAAGCATATAATAGTGGCATTGGAGGAGCATGACATGATATTTTGTCTTTAATTTTGTATGAGGTGAGACGAGAGGTCCTAGTGTCTTTGTTATGGAAAAAGAAACCTCAGAATGTAAATGTTGGTAAATCATGCTTAATGCGCAGCCGCTATGCATTGCGCGGACGAGTGGTGAATAGCAAATGGACGTTATACGGAAACTGTAGCTTACGAGGTTACTTTGCGTACAAGTATTTATGATGGGATAAACGTTATTCGGGCGTTTCTTGGTTTGAATTGAATTGAATCGTATGTTCTCTGATAACTGTTTCCGCTAGCGTTCGTTTCGTCACAGTGTGTGTATGGTTTTGTTTATTAGTTTTTAACTTAAAACAGCGTTAACATTATCCTGAGTGGGGCCCATTTCACACTATTCGGCATTGCCCTAAGTTTTAAATAGTTATTAAGTTTATGCTTCTGTTTCATTTAGTTTATTTTTTAATTTTTCAAATTTGCTTTTTTGTGTGTATGTCGAATTTGTGTGAATAAATCTCTCTCTCTCTCTCTCTCTCTCTGTCTGTCTGTCCGTCTCTCTCTCTCTCTCAACCGAACAGGGAATTGTTCGGTTTAGAATCGAGATTTATCAAAATTTTAAACTAGTGGGAATAATACTCGGTAATGTGTAAGTAAGTTACCTAATAGGTACCTAGTACCTAAACAGTTTCATCATCATCATCAAAATTATGAGTGCTCCTGTCGGTGGAGTGTCTTTCAATCATCTCTCCTATAAGCAAACTCCTTGACGCCTGATACGACACGACACCAGCCTTCTTCTTTATCTGATCCATGTGGGTTCCTTTATCTGTTCCATGTAGGTCTTCGTTATCTGGTCCATGTAGGTCTTCTTTATCTGGTCCATTTGGGTCTCCTTTGTCTGGTCCATGTGGGTCTCCTATATCTGGTCCATGTGGTTAACTTTACCTGGTGCATGTAGGTCTCCTTTATCTGGTCCATGTGGTTTCCTTCATCTGGTCCATGTAGGTCTCCTTTATCTGGTCCATGTGGTTTCCTTCATCTGGTCCATGTAGGTCTCCTTTATCTGGTCCATGTGGTTTCCTTCATCTGGTCCATGTAGGTCTCCTTTATCTGGTCCATGTGGTTTCCTTCATCTGGTCCATGTAGGTCTCCTTTATCTGGTCGCCTATGTCGAAGTCTTCCTCTTTTCCTTAATTTTTTCCAGTTGTCTTGTAAACACTTAATTGCACAGAAAATTAAAGAAATAATAGGTAATAACCTCTCCTAGCAAGTTCCGGCTACAGTGACCGCTGGCTAAACACAAGATAAGGGCTGTTGATGGACAGACAAGTTATAAACAGATATAAGACACAAAGGCAAACTAATCCCTTTAAAGTATCTACACTAGTCGACGTTTGAGTGTTAACGAGGAGCAATCTATAAGGCGCCTACAAGGATTGTCTTTAGATTTATAAGTAAAAACCCATAGTACAATACATAGCGAGGAATGTTTGTTTACGCTTTGTAATATTTCCACGTGTTGACACAGAATGGTTGAAATTAGGAAATAGGGGTAGAAAAAATTAGGTCTCCTAAGGTAACCTGAGACTCCGAAGATTTTCTAGTTAGTCATCTTGTCACAGGCCGTTTTCATAAGGGAAAACAGTCTGTTTTCGGTTTTTATGGTTGAGTGGGACCGGATACGGACAACCAAAAGATTTTGAATTGGGCGACGCCCATGGGCGTGTCCGTGCTTCTCATTTTGAATACCAGCGTATTGTTTCTGTGTAGTGTGTAATGTAGTTTTTTATGTGTTTTATGTTGGCTAAGTGCAAGTAGCGGTTGTTAATTAATTAATTTACAACCGATGCAGTTTTAATTCTATTTAAATTAATATTATTCGCCTAAGTGCGGAAACGCGCCATCTAGCGGATTATGGCGGAACTTTTTAATTTCCAATAGCTTGCGTATTGTGACACTCTTGCCCCAACTTGTTACACATAGTTGGCCCAATAAAAATCTAGTTATGTTTTCTCTCAAACATGCCCATTTCCTCTCGTCAAACGAATGAAATCAAATGGAAACCTAAACGCAATTTGTTAGGGTTTCAAACTTGCCTTGCAATCTTACTGGATTGGCTACTTAATAGATTAAGGTGTCCGATTCGCTGCCGGTGAGGCGAGCGCTCCCAGGGGAAGAACTACGGATTATGATCTCAATTGGAAAATCTTTTTGTATTTTTTATTATTTTACCTTACCTAAATATCAATTCTGGTGTAAGGGTGGGCACGCGTCCCGGAATGTCGAGCTTCCGGGTTCGATTCCCGGGGTTGGTATTTTTCTGGTTTTTTTCTGTGTATTCATGTTTCGGTGAGTTAATTAAAAATATAACTACGGATTAGTCCAAAACGTGTCTAACTATAATATAGACTTACATACGCGAGTGATGCGTTTGTTTCACTGAAATAAATTAAGGTATTTAGGATAAAGGTCAAAAGCGCCTTTTACAGTAAGTCTCCCAAAACTTAACAAGGAATTCTCATTGCCCACGCGTTCCTTAATATAAAAGTAATCAGCAAAAAAGATCACCAAAAACGTCTCACACCCTAGTCACGCTCGCAAAGCTCCATGCTACATTTACACGCTTGCCAAGCATCCACACGCTCCAAGCCTTTACAAACGCTTGGATGCCATTTACACGCTTGCCAAGTGTCTAGCTTTTAAAGAGCTTGGATGCCATTTGCACGCTTGGCGAGGCTTGGCAAGCGTCCGCACGCTCCAAGCTTTTACAAACGCTTGAATGCCATTTTACACGCTTGCCGACGCTTGCTAAGCGTCCACACGCTCCAAGCTTTTACAAACGCTTGAGTGCCTTAGTGTGCCTTTGATGTGTTCTAAAACTGACAAGACCGTCAGTTCCAAATTTGAATAATAAGTTCGTCAGGCTCCGTCATGTTCTCGCAAGTTCATGCAAGCCAAGATAAACGCCTCCGCACACGCTTGTGCTAGTGGAGGCTTGGCAAGCTTCGACAAACGTGTAAATGTAACATAACAGGTACAGACACATCGGAACTGATCAAAACACACTCCGTCCCCGGAGCGACTCTAAAAATATAATCCAACTTTCGCAGAGCAATTTCTCGGTATAAAATATTTTTACGCACGTGCCGTCTCCGTATTATTGCTATGAATATATGCTTTGAGAGCCAGAGCTATTCAGTGAGTGACGTGCTAACACGCCTTCTAAATGGTGGGGGAACCGAGTTTATTACATTATGTAAGTATGTTATATTGTTGGCGATGAAAAAATCGGTCGTCAAGGGTGCTATGTGGTTTAGAAGTGAGAAGTGAATTAAGATTATTAGGTTAGAACGCGAGTGGCTCCAACGTCTGATGGATAGCTGTTAATGCTTTCGCCAGCGATAAACCAGACACAATAGAATTTCTATTGTTATAGCAGCTATAGTCGCTTATCGCCGACGAATGTGTTAAATAGCGATATTGGATATCACCGCCACTGATACCGTACTTATGTATGCGATGGGGGGGGGGGGTTGGAAGTATCGAATTGAGCCGAAAGATGAAGGTTCAAAGATTCTAATCCCGGCTAATAAAGGCTGCATTACAAAATTAAAAACTACAATGTTGTATTGTAATGTAATGTTATATTTCTGAAAATACTCTCTGGTTTGCAAGTAGGATTTTATTCAACTTCCGCACAGCACACGCATGAAACAACTAGCATTTTGTATTGTGCTACATTTAAAATTGCAAACAGTTAAAGCCTTCGTTGATGCGAATTTCTTTCGCATATAATTCCCAGATACTTTACTACCGGCTTCTAACGACTCGACATGAAGTACTATGGGTTAGTCGTAAAGAAAGCCTTTTTCATGTTACGGACACGGCTACTAATAATTTTCCATACCTTTCGACAGTAAACTCCAGATATGACAGCATGGGTCATAATGTCTTCATACTTTGGGTGAACTTCGTTGAATTATGTCTGTTGAGTCATAATGAAAAGGTACTTACTTAATACTTAGTTTTGAACGAAGAAGTTGGCCCTTGGTACGTTCGGAACACAAAACTATCAGGATACAAGGAAAGAGTGTAGTGGGTGAATATCCCAGGCGTGATTTTGCCATGGCGGAGAGGTTATTCCTACTGTGCACTGTCTTTAAAGTATTGTTGTATTTTTTATAGTGTAGTAGATACACATCCTCATTTGTACCCAACAATTCTATTCTGAAATCTGTCTTACTTTTAAAGAAAAAAAAATTTAGGGTCGATTTACAATTTTGGTGGCGTGTCCGGAATCCATTTTTACCATAAAACCATTTATTTCTGAAGAATCCCTACAAATGGTGTGATACTTGTTAATCTAATTTTGTTCCCAATTACTTAAGGCATATAATAGCAATTAAATAACTATCGTAACTGTTTCATTGTGTGTCTGAGCATCGCACAAGTAAACAAGTAAATCATATTTTTGTGGGCAAACTTCAAAGTGATCTTACTCATTTCTAAGAGCCACAGGAAGGATCGCTTGCCCCCTCGCGAACCTGCCCATTGCTTAGCGGCTCCCGATAGAAACGGATGTGTGATTCTAGGCCGTGTTTCCAAGTAATCCAGTAAGCCAGTATCCAATTTTGGTGCAATGGCTGTCAAAAAATTTGTAATTCTGGTGGCTTTAATACAAAATACTTGGAGAATGGCTATGACGTGTTAACTATATTATATGATATGATTCGATGTCTTCTTTTACTGAATTAGATTCATAAGATTTTTTTTTCTCTCTGTTCCTGTTTTGGTGGTCAAATTTTGGTGGATTTTGGTGGCTTTTTGGAGGCAGTCTGGAGGAGGGGAGTCGTTTTTAGATGTAAATGCATGGTTTATGTTGTTTGTTATTTTGCAAAATGCTGTGTATATATCGTTTCGTTAAATAAATTGTACGACACTATTTTATTAATCACAAAACCACATGATCCAGTAACTATTCGACTTTGTTTTAGGTTTTTTCGATTTTTATCCTAAAGCGCTAGTTTGTTGATAATACTTCCTAGTACGTTTTTAAAGCAAACTAAATTTGCTATAATTTGAGACTAAAATTGTCCTTGTAGACCTTGTAGTTTCTGAGATAAAGCCTTTCAAAGTTTACCTTGTCACTTGAGCTACACCTGCGTCTAAGCAAATCCTGGAACTTCCTACATAAATTGAACCTCCGAGCGTTATTGTCTTAGGGAAGAAGCAAAATGATGTCCACAGTCGAAAAAATCCAAACGTTAAAAAGTAAAAAGGATGCTGTAATGCTGCTGCTGTCTCATCAGGAGAGGAGTTCATGTAGAAAACAATCACAGCATCCTTTTTACTTCATAATTATTAGGGAGGGTTGCGAGGAAAACCAGCTTCAATTGTACGTTAGTTAGGATTGTATGGGAAAAATCATGCAACTGAATTTTCAACTAGTTTCCACCACCCCATCGATCTAAAATTACAACGTAACACGTAACGTAAATCCAATGAAAATGTGTGATATGCTTGTGACTTCAAGCTGGTCTGAAGATGGATCAGGGAGCTGGTGGGGGAAACAGTGATGGCATTGAGTAAATCTGCCGATTTTGGACCCATTGCAAGCTTATATACCAGTATTTTGTTTTTATATAATTGAGCTGGTCTGACAATACAAGTCAGCAAAAATAGCCTGTTTAAGAAAAGTTCAAAAAAAAAATACTTGAGAGGCTTTATCTCAGAAGCTGTTGGGTCTACAGAGATCATCTGAGATCTTATTTAAGTCATAGAAATGGTTGTTGATGATGTGATTGGAATAAGACTTTAGATGGTGATTTAATGATCATTGTGGTAGTCTTTGTTGAATAATAAACGTACTAGAATTATTTTATATTCATTATTTATCTTTGTGCACATTAAAAACGAAATACCGTATTGTTCTACAATTAACTGTTCAAACACGGCAGAAAAGTTGGAGCTGTTGTCGAAACATAAATTTCCTCACTAAATTACACTCGCGTGACGTCAAAATACCTACGCAAAATATTCTCTCGAACGCTCGGACTTACCTTCTATATTCGGAAACAAAATATTCAAAGATAAGTCAAAGATTCAATAAGATGCCAGGATAAGATAATGACGAAAGCGAATCTTTGAAGTCGTCGATCGTGCAGGTAAATGTGTTACCTATCTACACTTTTTACCCGACTGCCAAAGCAGGGTTATTTTACAATAGAACAACGGCATTGAAGTGATATGGATGTTTCCACCATCCGCCTTCACTGTGTGTTCAAAACTGCAAGAAATCGCTGCGAATTTCCGTACTGTCCAGTCAAAGGCATCGGATTTGTAGTTCTGATTGGACGGTAGGAAATAGCGCCGCGATTTCTCACAAGTGACGAAGCATTCTGAATCAAGTTTCGGAGTGAAATTTATTCTTACTTGCGTTGTGAATTTATAAATAAAATGAAATGAATATACAACATCATAGGACAAATTGACACCAATTGACCTAGTCCCAAACTAGGCAAAGCCTGCCCAGTCATCAGCAGTGCCCTGGACTTGTCGAATCCTGCGTTACGTTACGGTTATCGTATCGAGATCGAGAAATCTCATACTAAATTTTAGTTCCAAATACGCTCACGGGCGGGCGCTGTTCCAAACGTCATACAAACTCGTTATAGTTTACTATTCGATTTTACGTGACGCAGGATTCGACAAGTCGTGCTTAGGGCACTGAAGTAGCTAAGCAACCGAAGCGGTCACAAAGATCTACACAGCTCTTGTGTCTAAAGGTAGCAAATAGAGCCGTGCTTAGAACATTGTGACCGCTTCGGTTGCTCGGCTGCTGCTGACTGTACCTACCTACTACGGGTACTAGACAACGGATAAATATACTTATATACCTATATATTAAACATCCCAGACCCGAGAACAAACATTTGTATTCATTATACAAATACATAACAATATTGCCTGGCAGATGCCCGCCCGGGGATCGCTCAGATTGATTAATATTTTATCAATGTGAGCTCGCCGAATACAAGCTCAGTTGGTCCGCATTAACGACATTTGGTCAATTAGACGGATTAGGGTTATTGGCGTTACATACAATTTTATTGCTACCATCTTGAAAGACCAAATAACCATCCAAATAAACAGCATTAGTGCTACAACTCAATAAAGTAAACACCATAAAATGAAAACCTTACTTTTGTGACGAACTTTCGAAGTTTTGTGTAAACTTTGATAGTGCCACAACTGCTAAATGGTGGATTTGTACCCTAGAAAGTCATAGGTACTTTTAATGGGTGACCCAGGAGATATCATCATGGCAACAACTGGCGCTTAAAAGTTGCTGGACCCGTTGTACGTTGTCACCAACATCACGAACCAAATGGTGTAGAGATGTATCTTGAAGACTTTTATAATGAAAAGACAGCCAGTTCTTTATGAATTATAATGAAAGTAACTCATAATTACAAATTGCGTCCGTCCGCGATGGCGGTTCGGAAAAAAGAGGCGTGAGGCAAAGTTGCTAGCGGTAACCAAAAAAAACCATTTCATTTAATTTTATTTATTTATTCAGAAACAATATAGACATTGTGTATGAAATAGGTACAGTTTAAAATTTCTTACATTATAAATAAAAATTTGCTAGGGTACTAGATTTAATATTAACCGGACAAGTGCCGGACGAGGGTTTCGTACAAAGATTTTAACGCTTGTTTTAAGTTGTCCAGTGTTAGCAGAGCCCTGCTCCTAAGCAAAATGTACGCAGTGTGAGGTCATCTTATATTGGTCTGTGAAATCTACAGATTTTGAGAATTTTCGGAGTGGATGTGCTTTAAGAGCTACCTACCTTCATACCAAATTTCAAGTTTCTAGGACAACTGGAAGTACCCTTTAGGTTTTCAGGGTACGGCAATTTGTATGGAAACAACCTTTTTAATGACTGTATCTTTTGATTGCGTTGACTTAGAAGTTTGATTTTTTCACAGCTTCAAGGGACTGCGGGCTTGAATATTTGATATTAATTTCAGCCTGCTACCTCCACGCGTTCTAGAGAAAAAAGGTCTTGACACAGACAGACGGACAACAAAGTGATCCTATAAGGGTTCCGTGTTTTCCTTTTGAGGTACGGAACCCTAAAAACGAAAATTACATAAAATAAAGCTTCACATTCACTGTAAATATAATGTTTGTAGTATTGACAACAAATGGTCCCCTCAAATACACGTCTCATTGCATGCCAGTGGCGTTTAGCTCGCAAGGTCGCATTACCGGATCCACTTGCTTTACCACGAGCTTTCCAACGTTTAGCCTGCTTGGCTTGGCAACCTGTTAACACTATTTTACCCTCCTTATTAGGTATAATTTTCTAACTCTACTCAGATCTAAGGCTGCCCGTAAGAGCCCGTAATACTTACCTGCTGAGCAATGTCTTGGCCTTCGTTCGTTCTTCAACAGTTAGGCTTAATTCTCGGTGGGCAATCATGAAATGAAATGAATTTTTTTTTTTTTTTATTGCGAGAATACAGGTCATAAGTTACATAGGTACATAACCAACACTGCGTTCATGGGCGGAAGTACAATAAAAAACATAACAATATTGCCGCTCTACATTCAAAACTTTTCATACAAAACAGTTTTCATACAAATCCTGCCTAGCTGGCCCCTATTTCACCAACTCTACAAATGTCAGTTTCCAATGACAATTCGGTGTCAATTGCTGGCTTGAAGAGCTTTTGTTTTAGCCAGGGCCAGGTATTATTGTAAGCGCGAAGGTTTGTGAGGATGGGTGTAAAACTACTCAACGGATTTTGATGAAGCTTGTGAAGCTTAATTGCATTAGCGCGGGATAATGATAACCGAAGTCTACGCAGACGAAGTCGCGGGAAATATCTAGTTTCAAATAAGTATATGACAACATCTAAAATCTAAACGACATTGTAAGTTTTTTATTGTTTAATCAACGATTTAAACGCTGCCGCGATTCCGTCATCAGCTTGATTGCCTACAAACGCAAATTAAAGGTAAACTACCACATAATGGCATTTTAATTTTAATCATCGGGCACCCTAGTTTTGTTAATTACTGGACAGCTGCCAATAATAGGGCAATTTACTCCCAAAATAACTAAAATGTACTAACTTTTCCCCATAATTATTCAGCCAGCTCACTTGTAATTGCCCTAACAAGGTAAAGCCGTTAATAGGGGCTGAACTAATAAAGCATCGGGTATATACTTAATTACGTCTTTCACGCGATGGTAGCATTTTAAAAACTTTTACTATTGTTTATACTGACGTGATGCTATCTCGATTCACTTTCACGCACCTTATTATTTTTAATTGTGTTAATTAAATATATGCGAACTAGATTAATTTGTGGGTATTGAGATTAAGGCCGGTATTGCGTCACGTATGTTTAGCAGAGATGTGGCAAAGATGAATGAATGGTACAGTCGAGGAATTAATACCTGACCCACCATAGAACATTTTCATAGTAAACGTCATAACAAGTTTCCTTGTTAAGCTATCCGATGTCACTATGACGTTTACTGTGAAGAGGATCCATGGTGGGTCAGGAATTAGTATCCTCGACCGTACGTTACAGTAATTACTCTAAGTTTACCACAGACAGACCAAATTTAACGTCGTACAAATAAAATACTTATTACGAAATCTGTCTCATTTTTACAAAATTTTATAATAAGTATTATAATTTGTACGACATTAAATTTTAAAATGAATTTAAGGCAAAAGCAAACCGTCTGTGTAAGTGGTAAACAGAACTTAAAGTAATCGTTGTTCTGTACCGCTGTCGTGATAATGTAAGATTTTGTCACGTTAATTAAAAAAAACTGTCTTTTAGAAAAACTTTCTGTTAAATCGCTAATTTGGTTCACAAAGTATATAAGAAAGTACATAAGGTAATTACTTGTGTTTGATTAACTTACTGACATCACTAGCTAGAATTAATACTACTGTTCCGACATTAAACTAATTCTAACGGACCTTTCGAAGACACGGAGAGACACAAAACAAAAACGTGTTTACTTATTTATATTCATCCGAGGCTGTATGACTCAAGTCCTCTGCCCTACATGCAAGGGCGTATTAAAAAGTCGGCCAGTGTTCTCACGTTCGTCAATAGGATATACTTAAACACGCGTTTTTTATTGTAATATATTTTTTAAAAGCGTTTTTTGCTGGTGGTATTTTTTGTATTGTTATCGGGAGGCCGATTACAGAAACACCTGTGAAAATAGCACTGGAAAATTATGCAAATCCGTGAATTAAGTTCTCTCCACAATTATTTAAGATTCATTATTTTTTTCTCGATTTTCTAGTTGCGTGTTTTCACATGTAGTACAGGGTACGAAACGTAATTTTTTTTTTTTTCAAATCGATCCACCGGGAGAGGATCGAAATTCATTTGATAAATTTGGCGGAAACTATAAAAAAAAAATCAAATAAACAAACTCGTACTTACCGGGCGGAAAAAATCCTCTAGGCTTTTGTAGATCACTCGAATTCGCAATATCACCATCACCGCCCAAATAATTCTTCACGTCACTCACACCACCAATTTTTCTTTTAATCTTCCTCCTACCCTCGCACGCACACATCAAAAATATCACAGCGAACACCAAACATTTTTTATAATTCGATTTCGTGAGCATTTTAAATAATTCATATTGAGTAAAATCTTTGGCTATTAAAATTGGATTGAATCACTTTTATTTACTAATTTAAATTACTAATCTTAACATTACTTGTCATAATTTTCCCGCGTATTTTGCCAGCGGCCATGTTGGTCGCGGATGGCGCGTGCGCGGAGGCGGTCACCAAACTGACGCGAGCGCAGCGCCTTTCGCGTTTCTCGGCCACAAAATTAAAGCAACAAAAAAGTAATTTCGTTGTTAGTGGACTGGACGGTGTAATCGTACAATATTTCGGGTGTTGATACTGCAGATGGGCTTTCACTCGAGTGGCCGCGCGAAAGTACAGGATGCCTGCACTCCCGGTAGTAAAGACAAGTCTATTAGGGACAGAGCTGCCTCAGTAATTAAAGTTTTATGCACCTCGTGTTGCAGACTGTTAAGTTGACATTGTGACACATTTTAACGCAAGTGATACAGCGTCCCGGAACTCACCGACGAAGCCAGTTAGAAAAGCATCGTTCGTCCAATAAAACACTGGTTACGTCGTATCTTCTGTTATTTTTATTTTTCTTCTAAATTGTAAACAATTCGTTGAAATTATTATTGATTATAAACAACTTGTAATACCTATTGCTTAATTGGCCACATAAAACACAAAGTATAAAGTACCTAGAAGTAAAAACAAATTCTATATAAAAAATAATACAGACACAGAAAAATATTTCAAACTTTAACAGGTAAATATATACTTCCAAAACAATAAATTGAAGTTACATTACCATAGTTTTAAAGAGTTAATTTAAATACTGATTATTGTCAATTTCAAAATACATTTCAGCAAATAACGAGTCTACAATATAATATTTTATGAATGTACAATTATAATCATATCAAATAAACAGTATTAGCTTGTAACTAACATCAAACTTAATATTAATATCAGATCAAATTAAACTTAACTTAGCCACTAAGTTTTTGATGTCAAACCTCTACGTAGTGAATTGAATTTTGTGCTATGACCACTCTAAACAAATTATATTATGGTAACTTTTTTCACTTTAGAGGCCCATTTCGGCCACGTAGCGAAACTATTCCAAAACATAGCGACTTAAGACTAACAACTGCCTTGTAAAATAGCGCGAAGCCAATAAAAATAGAACTGCAAAAGCATAGCGTCAAAACGTAACATAAAATCGTGTCTCTATACAAAAACTTAACTATAATGTGGTGAAAAAAAATAAGTCGAGTAACAAAGCCTCATCACACGTTAATCAATGAGATCTCTAATAAACCGGATTCTCCTGGACATCCCGACTACCGCTAAGACTGTATCTACGGACCGCGTTTTATAAAGAGAGTTTAATTTACAAGACTCATTCATCACCTTTTGTTAGAAAAACTTTCGCTTGTAAAATGTAACTTGTAGCTTTATAAAACACGTCCCAGGCGCGCGAATTTATCGGCCCGAGTCCACCGAATACGTAAACATTATGCTTCTGAACACCCGACTAACATTGACAAAGGAAGAACATAACATCTGTTGCACAATTATAGTGATACCTAGTCTGCATACACACCTGCACTCCCTGCAGTCGTAAACCGGAACAATCTCCAAGCGCAGCGGATAAAACATAAAACGCTACCATGCTTTATTTAACTATTTAACCACGCTTGCTTTTTATTCGCGAAACGTGTTTATAAGACCGCGGCGGAAGCGGCTTTATGCTTCACGAATAGCTCTGGCCGGACCTGTTTTGAATGGCTGATAAAATCTAAAGTATCATCATAAATTATGGCTACGAACTCTATGATCGACTTACGGTAGTTTCATGTTAAAAAACATACCAGTTCCCAATTTAGTTTTAATAATGAATCAGGCGTTATAGACAAACGTGTTAAGAGAGTTCATACCTGCTGAGCTGGTAACTTTGCATTTCTAGTTTTTCTCGATTATTATAAAGAAATTGAATGAAAATTTAAAATGTGGTGTGATCAGATCTTTCACGGTATATAAGTAACTGTGTGTAATGCAATAATTTATCGTGATATTATACTTTTATTTTCTTTATTTCTACTTCTAGTTTATTTAACGTTCAATAAAAAAACAAAAGTCTATAATATGCTATGAAAGATCTGACCAGACCACATTTTAGCCCAGCAGGAATAAACGCTCTCAACTGTACGTGAAAATTACTATTCCTCGAAGTAGGTATAACCCGTCGATGCTTGAAATGACAGTTCAGATAATTTGTTGCCGTTTCATTATAGTGGCTGGAAAACCGCGGGCACTTTACCCATTTTATTGCACCGCTTTATGAACTACGGCCCAATTCTGTATAAATAATAAAACCGAGATCTGAGCTATAAAAAATTACGCGAAGTAAAAGTTACGTTAAAAAATACTACAATAACGCGCTCATTGAAATGCGATAGAAGCAAAGCATCAAGTGTTGTGGCTTTAACGTTGGAGTTGACGAGTCATCATTAAAGAAATTAAGGTTAATATTATCTTTATCTTTCGAAAATCGCGTAAGACTCGCTCGTACGTGGGATGACCACGAGATTTTTTACGAGCGCGAATGTAGGTCTCAGCACTAGGAACCGGCAAGTTGCGGTTACTTTTCGCAAAATGTGGTACAATACTTGTCCGTTTCAGAGTTTTTAATAAAACTTCATTTAGAGAAATCTCTCAAAATACACCTTCAATTTTTGTTCCCTACACTTCAAGATTCGTGTACACAGATATTTGAACATTGTGGTCGTTGATAAGGAACACATTTCAAGCACATTGCCACCACTGTTCGCTACAGTAATAAAATTCAACCGAAGTAAGCAGCGACTAAATAAAACTGTGCAATTTGAAACAAAGAAAGCTCACCGTTAAGTTCACTCGGAAATGAAATTTGATAGTAAAATTTAAACTGTGTACAATTCAAGAGGTCAACTCTATAATCATAACTATGCTTTCTCGTTTAGGAAGTACGCAGCAATGAGTTTGGTTATAATCTCAGATTTCAATTTTCGAGACGTTACTACGAGAGCATTTAGAACGATCGCCGGTTGTAATGGAAGGTACAATTTCGGGTACATGCGATACAGTTTATCATAAATTGTTTTGCCATTGTCATGCCAGTTTTAAATTCTCACGCATTTTACATAAAAAGTAAAAGTTTTAAGCCATCTTCTGTTCAAAATAACATAAGAGCAGTAACATTAAGCAAACGAATCTGTTTTAATCAAGCGTTGATAACGTTCATTGCTGACAGATGATTGATTTGCACGATGCGAGAAAATTCGTACGAGTTACATTGTGGGATCGCGAGGCTGTAGATTTAAAAGTGATCGAACTAACACGGCATTGGAACGCAAATCGCTACTTCGAGCACCATGTGAACAAGTATTTGATGTTAGAACTTTACTTATTTTTTATCAGATATTGCATTATGGAGATTTAATGAAAGAACCTTAATTTGGCATTACGCTGAAATAGATTATAAAGTAACCTATTTCCCGGTTTGACCAAAAATACAATGTAGTAGCTGTTACCCGCGACTTCACCTGCATAGAATTCGTTTATCGTTATCCTCGGGAAATATGCAATTTCCGGGATAAAAATAACCTGTGTTATTCTGACACATAAGCTACATTAAGTGGCCTACTATGAAGTATCATCGAAAAAAAAAATACATACATATTTATAATTGAGTATTTAGTACGAAACTCATAAGTGTCCGTGGCGGCTTCTCACTGGTACTTTATCACGGAAATCAGACTTATCAAATACATAAAGCATCATCATCATCATGTTAGCTGAAAGACGTTCACTGCTGGACATAGGCCTCCCCCAAGGCTCTCCACTCAGACCGGTCTTGTGCTTTCAGCATCCACCGCGGTCCCGCAATCCTTACTAGGTAGTCGCTCCATCTTGTTGGAGGCCTACCGACAGCTCGTCTCCCGGGACATAAAGCATAGTTTTAAGGTTATATTTTTGGTCAAACCTTGTTTTTCGTATATAGAAGACGGCATCGTTAAATAACAAAGTGTACATATCACCTAGGTTACTAGAGCTACAGTCTCAATGGCTTTCAAGGATTACTACGCATACGTACTGCCTACAACATTTGCCTACAAAATGTTACATTTTGGACATTACAGCACAAAAACTCGCAAGTTCATACAAAAAAAACCTTGCTTATCTAATTTAATTGTTATAGTTCTGTAAATAATGAACGACTTCGTAAATCCACTCATGGCCATGTGAAAGGAAGGCAAACGTGCAAGTGGGTCACCTGATGGTAAGTAATCACCACAGCCCATAGACACCGACAACCCCGGAAGGCTTACAGATGCGTTGCCAACTTAGAGAGCTAAGTTACGACTTGTAGTGCCAATAATTGGCAACTAACACGGAGTACCGAATGACCCGATCATACGCTATACAAATGTCTATGCACTAACGCGATAAAATCACCAAAAAAAACCCACTGATAACTTTATCACTCGCTCGCTGAAAAACAATCAATTCCGCTCCGTAACACTTTAAAATAGACTAGGCTTTGCCCTCGTGAAAAAATTCGAATTGGGGTTCCCTACCCCGTGGGAATTTCGAAAAATCTTAATGCACCTCTAAGATACTCAAGGTATATGTTTGCCAAATTTCAAGTCTCTAGGTCCAGAAGTTTAGGCTGTGCGTTGTCTGTCAGTCAGTCAGTCACGGTACTGTTTTATAAGTATATATAGATAAACAACAATAAGAAAACACTAGATTTGACGCTGCAGTTTAGTTTAACTGCTCAACATCGCATTAGCCTGGAAATGTAAACATTAATGGCTTTCAAGGATTACTACGCATACGTACTGCCTACAACATTTGCCTACAAAATGTTACATTTTGGACATTACAGCACAAAAACTCGCAAGTTCATACAAAAAAAACCTTGCTTATCTAATTTAATTGTTATAGTTCTGTAAATAATGAACGACTTCGTAAATCCACTCATGGCCATGTGAAAGGAAGGCAAACGTGCAAGTGGGTCACCTGATGGTAAGTAATCACCACAGCCCATAGACACCGACAACCCCGGAAGGCTTACAGATGCGTTGCCAACTTAGAGAGCTAAGTTACGACTTGTAGTGCCAATAATTGGCAACTAACACGGAGTACCGAATGACCCGATCATACGCTATACAAATGTCTATGCACTAACGCGATAAAATCACCAAAAAAAACCCACTGATAACTTTATCACTCGCTCGCTGAAAAACAATCAATTCCGCTCCGTAACACTTTAAAATAGACTAGGCTTTGCCCTCGTGAAAAAATTCGAATTGGGGTTCCCTACCCCGTGGGAATTTCGAAAAATCTTAATGCACCTCTAAGATACTCAAGGTATATGTTTGCCAAATTTCAAGTCTCTAGGTCCAGAAGTTTAGGCTGTGCGTTGTCTGTCAGTCAGTCAGTCACGGTACTGTTTTATAAGTATATATAGATAAACAACAATAAGAAAACACTAGATTTGACGCTGCAGTTTAGTTTAACTGCTCAACATCGCATTAGCCTGGAAATGTAAACATTTATGGTCGCGAGCGAAGCGGCTCGGGTTCGCACTAATCTCACTTGCAATGTTTTTGGTGTTAACCCTTTTCCAAGCATAGTACAGTCAGCAGCAGATACTTCTAAGCAACCGAAGTGGCCACAATGATCTGCACAAGCTCTTATGTCTATAACAATAGAGCCGTATTTAGATCATTGTGAACGCGTCGGTTGCTTAGCTACTTTTGCTGGTGACTATACAATAAGCAACGACATAAGTGTAGGTACAATTTCAACCCTAACACCAAGATTTAAGATTCAAATCGTAAACCGCCGAGTGGCAGAATCCGTCTCACGGTTCGATTTAGTTCGCGGTGGTAGGACCTGCCACTTGAAGGGCAGAATTTACTAGAACAGTTAGTTGACTAAAAATTATTATTATTATTACGAAATATATTACTATTGTGAATATTACGTATAATACTTAAAAAAAAATAGGGGCCACTAAGCATTTTGATCGTTACGCGAAAATTATGTTAAACAGTTTTTTTTTTAATAACATTAATACAAGGGTTTCGTTTTTATTTAGACTAATAAATAAGGTAATCATTTAATTAAGTAGTCAATTTGTTTCACTTATTTCAATATACTGTTTAGTATAATTTTCACGTAACCATCAACATACTTGGGGCCTTGGGAGTAGTATAATATTCAGTTTTTTGCTAATACGCCTAGATTGGTGTAGCCTGGACCTATCACCTCGTACAGACCCGAAACGGGTGCTCCCAGAGGAAGGACTACGGATTAGTCTGAAACATGTCGGAGTTTCAAGAGCGGCATATACGCAGACAGGCTACGGTTGGTGTGAGCCCTGTCGCTCGCTCGAGATCTAATCTAAACTCGTTACACAAATGACAGTTGTTACATTCAGACGGTCACGCAACAGGTTTGCGGAGATAATGAACTTTGTCTCATTTCAATTAAGTATTCGACGCTTTAGTCAAAGCAGCGTCTTTTTTGTCAAAACGGTCGCTTATTATAAAGTTATTGTGCGTCATAATTTACAGGGATACCTTCATCAGTTTTTGTTAATTTAAAAATCGTCTTAAACGCAATAATAATAATCAATGCCTCAGGTTATTTAGGAATATTTTCGAAAGCTTGAAAGTTGGCTTGAAAATTGCCAATTTCAATTTTCTTGTAAAAAGCAAGTCAAGTGAAATTTTTGTTACTTAACAAAAAAGGTTCATGGGAAATCTAGGGCAGGTCAAGAATACAATATTAACACTTTTACTTAAACATCAACATAGCATAAGTAAAAAAATAGTAGTAGTACTTTACCTACGTTTCCTGCTTGATAATGATGAAAAAAAAAGATAAGTAGTGGAATCATT
This sequence comes from Clepsis dumicolana, assembly GCA_963691665.1. Classification (NCBI taxonomy): domain Eukaryota; kingdom Metazoa; phylum Arthropoda; class Insecta; order Lepidoptera; family Tortricidae; genus Clepsis; species Clepsis dumicolana. The sequence continues at coordinate 1,337,293 of OY829519.1, read as the reverse complement.
TATATGCAGTCTTGTAATTTAAATACTTTTGGTCGTGGATTCAATTTATTGTCCTTCTTACGATCACTTTGAGGTTATTTGGGCATTTTTTTATAATTTCTTGAGTGTTTTTGCGCTGTAACGTTTCCTTAGTCTCACATGTCGGATATGAAGTACCACAACTAACCATGCATTTTAAAAGTTACTATAAAATCTTGATATATTTCCCTATAATACATAAACATCTATAAACACAACAAAAAAGGTTTTCTTCGTACTATACATTCACTAAGGATCGCTATGAAACTATTCTATACAAACGTGGCCCTTGGGCTACGCTTACGTCCGCTTAGAATATACAATGTTGATATAATTAATACAAATATTGCTTGGAACGGTATACCATTGCATAGGTTTTTATTATCAAGTGTTTTTAATAAATACAGGTGCGTAGAACAACTACCGTAAGACCTGCTATGTTGTAAAACTCAGCCATTTTTTTTCGCAATAAGTCATTATTTCTTACAGCGGGCCTTGTGCAATCTTAAGTTACAAATTCGTATTTTTCGTTCAAGTCCATTAGTTTTACCTTTTTTTTCGTAATAAATAAGTTGAGATTGGATTTAAGTATAAGAAAAATGTTATACAGTACTTCGACTGATCGATCGCAAATACAAAACGCATTGTTGCAAATACTTGTATTCGTTTGTTTCGATGCAACTCCAGAATCGTGATAATCTGTCAGTTTTTATAACATCAGTGAAAATGTAGAGTATAGAGCTGTTCACGCTTATAAAAGTTCACTTAGCACCAAATATTTGGTTTTCTACGATTTTAGACCATTCTGAACACTTACGTTTATTCCGAATCAAACAATAAGGACTTACGTCCAAACGAGCACCAATAAGATAAAATAAATTAGAGTAGGTACTTCGAAGTGAAAATACGCACCAAAGAAAAATCTTAATAGGACTTCCAAAGCCCTTTGATGGCCTTGAGTTTCGGCGACCTCTTGGTTGCCTCGAACTCCTGTTTGAAGCTGATGATGAACTTGTCGCGCAGGCTCAGACGGGGCGGAGAGGGCTTCAGCAAGAACTGCTTCAGGTCGTTCGTGAAGCTCTTGGCCGTGTAATTAGGTTCGTCCTTTCGCGCCTCGTCGTTGCCAGACTCCAGGAAAGAGACGGATTTGATGGACTGCGTGGAGTTCTTCCGTTCCCTCGTGTGTTTCGGGGTGGATCTGGAACGGGAGCTGGTGGTAGCTCGGCTGGCCGGCAGGCTGTAGCTCTTAGAGACCAGGGAGTACTGATCGTCTTCTATAGAGTCCAGAGTGTCTGTGGACCTGTTGCATATTCGGCAGCAGAGCCGGCAGTGCTCCTGGTCGCTGTGGTATCTCCCATTGCAGTAGACGTAGTTCTCTTTGCCGCGGACAGACCTTGGCGGCTTCAGCTTAGCTTTATCTTTCGGGGTACTCCGCGTCCGCTTCCTGCGGCACTTCGGGCAGTTGTTCCTCGCGATCTTCCGGAGTTCCTTCAGGAATTCGTAGTCGATTTCAAAGTAGTTTTTGGCGTCGGGTTCCGAGTAGTACTTCAAGTCGCTGTCGGTGGAATCGCTCTTTAGCTGTTTTGGTTTCCGGTGCGGGATGTCGCGGCCGGGGTCCGAGTAGTACCTCTGGTCGCGCGGCCCGGGCTCGCGGGGCGCCCCGTGCTTGCAGCGCGGGCAGAAGGTGACGGCCTTGTGGCGGACGCGGCGGCGGGGCGGCGGCGCGGGCGGCAGGGGTCAGGCCTGCACCGCGGGCACCCACAGCGTCTTGTTCTGCTCCTCCTCCACAGCCTCCTTGATCTGGGTGCACATGTACGCGATGTTGACGCCCGCAGGGATCTCCGCTGTGGAAATGGGGCTCATTAGACTTGTACAATAGGATGGCTCTTATTAAGCATCATGAGAACGAAAACAGGTATATTTAAATAAATATCAAACTAAATTTTGAGTTACAAAAGCGCTTAGTTGATGCAACTTGTGACCAAAGGGCTGGCAGTTTTCTCTCTCAAAGAATCATCATCGCTATTCAGCGAGGCAACGCTGCCAGCTTTTTGGGCACTATGCCACGGGGGGCCTTATTTAGATTTAATTTAGTTTTAAGTTGTAGTTTATTTCGTTTAAGCTTAGATTTAGTGTCATTGTAAATTGCTTTTATTATGTAAATAAAGTATTTCACTATTGTAAAAAAAAAAAAAACTAAATTCTTACGAAAAGTAAATGCGACAATAATTATTTTTGTTGATTTTTCCTTCCTTGGCGTTTGAAAATCGACGCGATCATGTACGAAAATACAGGTAAAAAATATAACGTTACTAAATAAATAAATACCGGTAAATATAAAATATTTATACAAATTATTGATGTTTGTGAGGAAAAACCTATCCATTTTAGCACGCGTAAATGTCTAAGGCAAGATATTGCGTACCACAGGACGCTTCAGGACGGTCCCACGTCGCATGGCACTCTCAGGAAAAAATCCGCGAGTCGGTGGGCAAACCTGTTACGAACGTCTGCCTGCCGAAATAAAAGACCTAAGCGAAGAGACATCTGGTCACCGGGTGAAAAACCTTTTGATGGTTAACCCTTTATATTCTGTTAAGTACCGAGTTTTTATACATTTTTTCTTGACATTGTTTTAATGTAATTTATTTTGCTAAGACGATCCCTATTGGATATATTTTTTTATTTGTAGTGTTTTTTATAAAATCACTAGCTGTTGCCCGCGACTTCGTCCGCGTAGATTTCTGTTATCGCTATCCCGCGGGAACTATATAATTTTCCCAAATAAAAAGTAGCCTATGTTATTCCCCAATATTCAAACTATCTTCTTACCAAATTTCATCTAGATTGTCGCAGCGGTTTTCCCGTGAAGAGGTAACAAACAGACAGACAGAGAGACAGAGTTACTTTCGCATTTATAATATTAGTTAGGATTTTATTGACTTCAATTATTTGTTTTTTGCCTTCACAACTGCCTTCTGGGGACGAAACTATTTTTGACATTGTATTATTATGCATTGTTTTATAATCAGTCTTCCTCACCTGATATATAACTCCTATACTCGTTTTCGATCTTCAGCCCGTGTTCATACATCTCCTTGGCAGCCTTAGCGGACACCTTATCCGAGGGATAGCGCGTGTCTTTGACCTCCTTGATCTGTTTGAAAGACTTGAATTTGATGAACAGCACTATAGGGTAGATCTGTTGCTTGTGTAGCTTCTCGATGGTCGCCACGCTGATGTCCAGTATGCAATGCAGGCCCTGAAACAAAATTATTACTCATCATCATCAAAATTAATAAAATTCAAAATCAAATTTTTTATTCAGCAAGTAGGTAGTTGAATGCTCTTTTACAAGTCATTTTTTAGGGTTCCGTACCTCAAAAGGAAAAAACGGTACCCTTATAGGATCACTTTGTTTTTCGTCTATCTGTCTATCAAGACCCTTTTCAATCCTGCGCCCCAATTCAAGCCTGCGGTCCCTTGAAGCAGTGAAAAAAATCAACCTTCTAAGTCAACGCAATCAAAAGATACAGTCATTAAAAGGCTGTTTCCATACAAATTGCCGTACCCCGAAAATCTAGAGTACTTCCAGTTGTCCTACAAACTTGAAATTTGGTATGAAAGTAGCTCTTATAGCACAACCACTCAGAAAATTCTCAAAATCTTAAATTTTTATGTCCGTCTGTAAATTTCACGACCAATATAAGTTGACCCCGCACTATGTACATTTTGCTTAGGAGCAGGGCTCTGCTAACACTGGACATCTTAAAATACTGGGGGAAAAGCGTTAAAATTCCTCGGAACTCGGAACGGAACGGTTTTTTATTCGTGTGATATATAATTAGCTGTTTTCTTACAAATGCATTGAAAAATGTCGTATGACACACGGTTGGCAGGTCTTGTTTTTATCACTCGTCAACTCACTTGCAAAACCTTATACCAACCTCGTATCACAAATAACCATATATTTTTTAAACACATATCGACGGTACTCTGACTCAACCTCGTATATAAATTTTGACGAAATCGTAATAACCACTCTAGACCGTGAACCTAAGGTGGTTATTCCAATTTCGTCAAAGTTTATATACGAGGTTGAGTCAGAGTACTGTCGATATTAGATCCGGCAGGCGACCCACCTTCTCCGCCTTGTCCTTGATGGCCTGCAGCGGTATGGTGTCGAAGTGCGTGGCGTCGGGGCGCGGGCGCGGCTCCAGATGCGAGCCGCGGGCCAGCGCGCGCTGCAGCGCCGCGCCCGCCACCGGCAGCGGCTCGGGCCGCACGCGCGCGAACACGCCCGCCCAGTCCGCCGCCAGCTTGCCCACCACGCAGTCGCGCAGCGGGCCCAGCACCACCACCGGCCGGTGGCTGCCGTCTGCCGCACGACACAATTACATCACGTCAGCCGAAACACATAGGCCTCCCCCAGGGCTCTCCCGCTGTCTTTATTAGATCGTCGCTCCATCTTGTTGGAGGCCTACCGACAGCTCGTCTCCCGGTCCGTGGACGCCATTCGAGAACCTTCTGATATAAGAATAAATAATAACATAGTAGAACGGAAACTCCCGCTCCGGACGGGCTCAAGGTCACGACATTAGAGTACTCGTTAAACGAGCTACTCAGTCAGGCTGACACGGCCGGGCCTCGCCGCACAAGCGTTTGGTTGTTTGTGCGTTCCGTGCCAATACCAACACCTTGGAAACGCCGATCTTGGAAGCAAATAACAATGGTCTCAAGTTACTGTGGTGTATTTGGGTGTAATACTTACTTAAACCACCTTAAATGGCTTAATTTGGTATGGCATTTATAGATAATAACTGCTTATTTAAAAGTATCCATAATATGTTAGTACGTAATGATTTATAAATCTCACATTTTGTAAAACTAGAATAAAATAATGATTTCCAAGTAAAGATTTTTTTTTATTTTAGCGATAGGTATTATCTATAGACGTAAGTAATACTTAACAGTAAGCAACCCTAGCAACACGCCTGAGCGACAGAGGGGTGTAACGACGTGAAGGGAGAAGTAGTTATATAAATGGCGGCGTTTTAGACTCGGTCAAAAGAGATTCCGTTCTACTCTGTCATTATTTATTCTTATGACAATTTTCTTAAGTTCTAAATAGTTACAAAATTTTTGTTTTATTTAGTTTATTTATATAAAATAAAAATAAATATCATGGTGTAACGGCGACGAACCGATATACTACGAGCGTCCTTCTTGGTTGTTGTATGTGAAAACAAAGTGTTTTTAATTTTAAACTGTTTAATAAATAATGTTAATTTAATGTTACAATTGTTGTTATTGAATCACTATTGTTAACTGTTAATAATTGCTAGTGATCGCTGTTAGCGTGACACTACGTGACTAATCTAGTTATCTTAATCAGTATTTAAAGTAAACTAACTATGCCGCGACAGCAGTGTCGGCAATTGGGGTTACACGCGCAGAGCGCCTAGTATGTAAAATGTACGTATGTAACTAAAACTAGGCAAAGCCTGTACTATGGGTACTAGACAACGGATAAACATACTTATATAGATAAATACATATTAAGCATCCAAGACCCGAGAACAAACATTCGTATTCATCACACAAACATCTGCCCCGACCGGGACCTCAAGCTTGGCTGCCTGGTCGTCGAAGAATCGAAATAAAAGTGCGACTCACAGTGTAGCCGCTCGACCCTTCGGTAGGAGAGCAGCGGCGGGTCGTCGGCCAGCGCGCCGGAGTCACTCCAACAGCCCAGCTCGGTGTTGGAGAAGGACGCCAGCTCCTTGCTGTCGCGGTGCTTCTTGCGGCGGAAGAACGAGCGCCGCGCCGACGACGCCGCGCGCCGCGCCGCCTCGCCCGCCGCGCCCGCCGCGCCCTCGCCCGCGCCCCGCGCGCGCCGCAGCAGCTCCTCCACCCTGCGGGGCGCCGACAGCCCGTCATTACTGCCTTTTGGTGCAAGTGCGGACAGCATACACGCCCGAGTCCTGGGCTGCCTAGGCCCGTGCCGGGAGGCGAGGGCCGAGACTCAGGACGAGTGAAAATTACACTTCTGCACGTTTTTTAAAACATTTGCGAAAAAATTACAATGAAACGAAAAACGGTGAGCCGGCGGGGGAGGAGGAAGGCGAAGGCGCCCCGGAGCCGCCGGCGCCTTGGGAAAAGTAAAAAGCACTAGTACGAAAAATCCAACTTTCCGCATGAAACGTAGCTACAAAAAATACCACTTTTTGAGCAACTGTATTAAAAACTTACGGTGTATGTGCTTATGTAGGGTAGTTAGAAGAGTAGCAAGGAGAGGGTAGTTGTAGATTTACCGTAAAGGAATAAACTTATACGATCAGCTTGGAGTTTTATTCCTTTACGGTAAATCTACAACTACCCTCTCCTTATTACTCTTCTAACTACCCTACATAAGCACCATAAAACTCTATTTCAAAACTGGCTACAGTAGGGATCTTGCCTCTTGGTCAAGTCAGCAACTTTTTTTTGATAGACAAGAGATTTTTTGAGTGGACAATTGAAACTAATTTCACAAGCTAGTGGATAATTTAGACTCCCTACGAGACCATGGACACAACGTCGCGTCCGAAACGTCGGGGTATTTAAATATATTTTTTACGTGATTAAGTCCCGAGTATCATGATAAATGTAATACAAACTAATTTCATGAGTTAGTGGATAATTCAGACTAATTTCACAAAGTTGTGGATAATTCAGACTAATTTCACAAAGTAGTGGATAATTCAAACTAATTTCACTAACTAGTGGATAATTCAAATTAATTTCACAAGCTAGTAGATAATTCAGACTAATTTCACACGGGACCTCAAGCTTCAGGTTCTCTGACCACTATCGGTCAGACAACTCACTTGAACTTGCTGGGTATGGTGCCCCAGTGCCGCTTGGCGCCCTTGCAGTCGAGCTGCCAGGCGCGCCACAGGCCGGCGCTACAGGTGCCGCACTCACTTGAACTTGCTGGGTATGGTGCCCCAGTGCCGCTTGGCGCCCTTGCAGTCGAGCTGCCAGGCGCGCCACAGGCCGGCGCTACAGGTGCCGCACTCACTTGAACTTGCTGGGTATGGTGCCCCAGTGCCGCTTGGCGCCCTTGCAGTCGAGCTGCCAGGCGCGCCACAGGCCGGCGCTACAGGTGCCGCACTCACTTGAACTTGCTGGGTATGGTGCCCCAGTGCCGCTTGGCGCCCTTGCAGTCGAGCTGCCAGGCGCGCCACAGGCCGGCGCTACAGGTGCCGCACTCACTTGAACTTGCTGGGTATGGTGCCCCAGTGCCGCTTGGCGCCCTTGCAGTCGAGCTGCCAGGCGCGCCACAGGCCGGCGCTACAGGTGCCGCACTCACTTGAACTTGCTGGGTATGGTGCCCCAGTGCCGCTTGGCGCCCTTGCAGTCGAGCTGCCAGGCGCGCCACAGGCCGGGCGCGCCGTTGAACAGCGTGTTGTCCACGAACAGCACCTCGTCCTTGCGGAACCACAGCGAGTACTCGTCGATGGTGTCAACACCGATGGAGGTGATCTTGGCGCAGCGGTCGAAGCCGGCGCGGATGTAGAACGCGTCGCCGGGCTTGTCCTTCGTGTCGTGGTACTGCTGCAGGTCGTGCCGCACCAGCACGGACACCTGGGCCGGTCAGGGTCGAGATATAAGATTTATTAATTTCGAGCTATATTTATGTACTTTTTAACATGAAACTACCGTGAGAGTGTATCATAATGAAATAAAAACGGATCACTCACGGTATATAAGTCGAGTTTAGCCCGACATGTTTCGGACTAATTCGTAAGTCCTTCCTCTGGGACTTATATACGCGAGTGATCCGTTTTAATTTCATTAATATTTATGTATGAACATACATATATACGTATCAATTGTAGTCAGACAACGAAAAAGGGATCTAATGAAATTAACCGCGAATCATTTAAAACTGTCAATTGTAGTCGTATCGTTCGACTTATTTTGACGTAATTTTCATCCGTCTGCCGCCCACTGGTGACAAATAGTTGCGTAGGCTTCACTGATCACTGTAGTGCACCTTTCGAGAAAGTGCCCCAGTGGGCAAGTGTATCTTTTGTGAGTGTACATTTTGCAGAAAGTGCAATTTTACAGAAGGTGTACATTTCGGCAAAGTGGGCTGTGATACAAATTCAAGTAAGAATTAGTTAATTAATTAATCTTTGGAGTCATGTCTACATTATTGCGAGTAATGACGCCAACTTGTCCGATCTCTGATAGTAACCTCATCAAGCTAATAAAGCCGCAGGCAACAGCCGGTCGTTAGAATTAGCAAGCAACTCACCTTTTCCGCGGGTTTGGCCAGCTCCAACGCAGCCTGCTCGGCGGTCGCGCGTCTCAGATCCACATTATTATACTCCAGGATCTGGTCCCCGGTCCGGAGCCCCGCATTACACGCCGGCGAGTCGATCTGCACGCTGTGGACGAAGATCCCCACCGCGTTGCCCCCCACCAGACTGATCCCCAGATCCGAGCAGTTCCTCATCTCGATCAACAGGAACCTGGGCAAGTCTTTGCTCGATTGCGGCTGCCTCAAGGTGGCCGCGTCGGCGGACGGGTCTTCCATCCGCGAAGACTGCTGGGGCCCGGGGGAGTTCCTAGGGGTGGGCGACCCTGATAAGGACACCTCCTCGTCGTGGGAGCTTTCCCCTGAGGAGGAGCTCCCAGAAACTTCGACCTCGTCCTTATATTTCTCCGGGCTGTACTGCACTAGCATCGTTATGGAGTTGCCTATTTGTCGGAGTACGCTGGCGGCGAGCGTGTAAGTGGCTGACCGCATGTTAATGCCGCACACTTCGAGCAGCTGATCGCCGACTTGCAAGCCCACTTGACTAGCGAGCGAGTTCTCGTTGACTGTGGAAACGAAAACGCCCCCGCTGGTGGGTGGACAGTAGATCTGTATGCCTAGAGGCTGCTGGCTTTTGTCTATATGCACCCGCCTCAACTCGCCGGGTAGGGGTTTGTTCCATCCCAGACCAGTATACTCTGGCATGGAATTCCTGGTGGCCTTATGCGCCATTTGCTTCGCGCCTCGTCCGGGGCTCAGGATTTCGACATGATACGTCGGCATCGGAGAATTCCGCTCCGAACTCCTTTCGATCGACCCCGTGCTGAGCTTTCCCGCGGAATTCTTGGAAGTCACGCTAGGGTTGGAAGGGATTCTGAACCTCTGGTTCTCCTTTTTCCTGGGGAAGGTGCCCCCTTCGAAGGTGTGCTGGTAGTCCCCCAGCACGCGCGCCGCGCGCGGCCCCGGCTGGAGATCCGACATGTTATGGGTATGGGAGGGGAATGAGTGCATTTCGTAGCTGGCTCCTAAGCTCTCTCCCGATTGGCTTTGTGGGATGTTGGTAGGACTCGCCAAATGAGGGTAACGACTGGACGTGTGCGAATTCGAATTGGCGAAAGGGCCTCTATAATACTGAGATTGTAGGCGCGACTGGGAGGGGAGAGTCCCGGTCATCGCGAAGTTGGTGTTGCTATTGAGGCTTTCCGGGCCAAAACTATCGCTGTCAGAGGGGTATTTGTTCACAGTTTTGGGAGAGGAGGATTTTTTAGTCGAATAATACTGTTCTAGGATAGGATGGTTTTTCATGGACTGCTCGAGAGACGTCGGGGTTTTTCTTGAGATAAAATCTAGCGAACTGGGCCCTTTGTTGACGATGAAGTCCAAAGAGTGGGGGCTCTTGGTTCTATTCCGGGTGACAGGCGGGTAGTCCAAGGAGTCGTCTGAGGGGTTGAGCGCTAGGCTGAGTCTGTTCGGCGTGATGTCGTGTTCCGAGTAGTCGCTCATGGAGATCTTATCCTTCTCAAGGGTCCGTATTTTCTCGAAGTTCATACTGCTCGGCGAGGAGAACTGAGGGTGTGGGTTGTGGATGGAGAGCGGGGCTGGTTTGGGAAAATGGGCGACCGCAGGGGAGGATTCTATGGACTTGTAGACCGAGTGTCTAGCCGGGGCGGTGGCCTGGGTCAAAGGCGCGTGGCCCAGGGGTATGGGATTCGAGTTCCGGTTGGTGTTGGACCTCTGAGGCTCCGGTTGCAACTTTGTCGGGGGACTCAACAGTATGGAGAGGGGTGGTCTCTCTTTCCTGGAGCGCGGCTGGACTATGGTCCCCGTGGGGTTTTCCTCGAGGACGAAGTTGGCGCGCGCTTTTGGCCAAGTGCCTCCATTTTTGGACTCATTCTGGGACTCCTTGTTTTTCCTTCGCGACCTTTTCAGAACGCTGCTGGTTTCTTTGACTGGAAAATAAACAGCCTCAATGTTAGCATGCTGTCATTTAATGTATATATCAATAATAAATAATGCTTAATAGTAAACAACTTCTTCTTGTGGGTGGTAGCTCCTCGTGCGAGGTGCATCCGGATCGCCACTACCATCTTACTCGCTAATCCTGCCAGCAGTGCTTGCACTGTTGTGTTCCGGTGTGGAGAGTAAGTCAGCCGGTGTAATTACTGGCACAAGAGGCATTTCATCTTAGTCCTGAAGGTTGGCAACGCATCTGCAATCCCTCTGGGCAGTGTTGATAGATAACTTACCATCAGATGACCCACTTGCTCGTTACCTTCCCTATCGTATCATCATCACAACACTTTTTACGTCCCACTGCTGGGCACAGGCCCCCTCTCAGAATGAGAGGGCTTGGGCTATAGTTGCTACGCGGGCCCAGTGCGGATTGGAAACTTCACACACACCATTGAATTTCTTAACAAAAGAGTGCTGGTTTCCTCACGATGTTTTCCTTGACCAAAAACCTCGTGATAAATTACAAATTTAAAATCACAGAGGTGCGAGCCGATGCTCGAACCCACCACCCTCTTTTTATTTTATTTTTTATTAAAAGAAGGAGGTAAACGAGCAAGCGGGTCGCCTGATGGTAAGCTATCACCGCCACCCATGAGAACCAGCAACCCAAATATATGGCCCTCTGCTTGAGAGGCCATAAGTCAAAACACAAAAAAAAACTAATTTAAACAATTCCAAAAAAATTCCAATCGGATGATCAGCTTCCGGCTGCCGTCGCACCTGCGGAGATAACTGACGACTCTGAGTGCGACAGGATGTTGACTTACTTGTTTTGCCGTGATAACTGTCGATAACGGAATCCAGCTCTGCTATCGCGTCAGACTCTGGTACCTGCGGGTACAATGTTTACAAATAAGTTTGTGTACTTGTTAACACGCCAATGAACCGAGTGCAAACCACGCTTGCTTTTTTTCTTATTAATTGGTTGAGCGACCGAAATGAGCGAAGCGTCTCAATTTCAGCTCGGGCAATAATTCCTTCGTATGGCTGTCCGGCTGCTCTCCTCTACGGATCGCATTTCTCAACCGATATTCGCGAAATTTTGTGAGCAGATCTGCTAATTATTTCTCAACCGATATTCGCGAAATTTTGTGAGCAGATCTGCTAATTATTTCTCAACCGATATTCGCGAAATTTTGTGAGCAGTTCTGCTAATTATTTCTCAACCGATATTCGCGAAATTTTGTGAGCAGATCTGCTAATTATTTCTCAACCGATATTCGCGAAATTTTGTGAGCAGATCTGCTAATTATTTCTCAACCGATATTCGCGAAATTTTGTGAGCAGATCTGCTAATTATTTCTCAACCGATATTCGCGAAATTTTGTGAGCAGATCTGCTAATTATTTCGATTTTTTTTTATCTATTAGTCGTTTCGATTTTCTTTAAGAAAAAATAAAAGGAAAAATGTTCAAAAATTACTTGATCTTCGTGAAATTTTGTAATCAGGTTCGATAATTACCTAGACAGGTTTTTTTTGTCAATTAATTTTAAAAAAAAGTTAAAAAATTAAGTCGCGAGGCTTACATTTACGTTATGGTCCCAAACAAAGTCCCAATAGGGACCATAGGTTAAACCCTTTTGACAATGTACAGTCGAGGAAATTAATTACTGACCCAACATAGAACATTTTCATAGCAAACGTCATAACGATTTTCTTTGTCAAGCTATGCGATGTCACTATGACGTTTACTGTGAAAAGGTTCCATGATGGGTCAGGAATTAATTTCCTCGACCGTACACAGCACAAACGTCGTCTACGAATTTTTCTGTTGTTCAAAATTATGTCATAAACCAAAGTAACTAAATGTCAAATATCATTAGCAACAGAAGTTTACTTAAAAAAATTGTTTTGAACCGTCACCAATATCTATAGGAGCAGTCTTTTTTTTTTTTTTTTAATTATTTTGTTACATATTTTTTAGAAGACACAAAATCAGAAGAGACTGAAATTCAGGATTTCACTTTTCAGTTCTGCCAAATAAAAAGATAAATCAGGAACGTTTTTTAAAATGTCAAAACTTTCTCTTTATATATATTTAAACATCCAAGAAAGACATAATACAAATATCGGATCAAACACGGGACCTGAATCATAGTTAGTTTTTTAACCTAAAGGCCATATGGTCATCAAAAGTGGGTAATATACTTTCGGAAAACTATCAAAATATTTCAAACAGTAAACATTACAAAAGTATCTATTCAATATAAGATTAAATGCCTAATCAATGATGAGCCTTCCAAACGCATGTTCGTTTTTATACCGGAACTATGATAACAGACGTCGCCATTTTTATCAGCGACATAAAACAATTAAAACGAAAACAATGGATTCGAATAAACAAATGGTATAATAGCTAAATATAAATAATCCAGATGCAAGGAGATTTATTTATTTGAATGGCACCAATATTGATTATAATGAGGAGGAAAGCGCTAGCCGGTAAGAGGTTGAAAAAAAAAAACAAATAATGTTAAATAGATTTATAGCTACCAGTAATAATAATGTTCAAAAGCATAGACGCTTAACAATTTAATGATTTATTCTTTAAACGTTAATAATAATAAACGCCGTTGAAAATTTCATTACCAAAAATTCATTTCGTTTTAAATCAAATAAAAACTTTTGAAAGCAGCTGTATCAGTCTTTTTAGGGTTCCGTAGCCATGAAAAAAACTTAACCCTTATGTCCGTCTGTCCACGGCTTAGCTGTAACTTTGCATTGGTATACATATTATTTTCTTTCTGGGAACCTATACATCCCTTTGTAATTTAAATTTTCACAGATATTTGACCTGGAGACCCTATACGTCTCCTGCTCAATTAAAACGTGCCAGTAAAATAAAGTGTTCTGGTTTTGCTGTTCTAATAATTACTTTTTACACTTGTTTCTAAAATGCGGTTTTTTTTTCTCTCTTAATCTTTTAATGACAGAGTGAGGTTTCTTTGTGTAATTTGTCTGTGGTTACGTATTGTAAGAGCTAATGTCCCAAATAATGTTTTTAGAAAAAATTACTTTGTGCCAAGTTTCTTGCGGCGCATTCTTCTTGGCAATCATGGTCTTTCCGAAAGCGCTGGTAGACTCAAAAAAATGACGTGTGAAAGAGCATTCAACTGCCTATTTGCTGAATAAAATTTTGATTTTGATTTTGATTTTGATTTAGGCCAACAAAGTGGCAGAATAAAGTCTTAAAAAAAAACAATAATAAACAATATCAAACTTCGGCGCAAGAAAAAATATGTACATAAGTCGCATTACAATGCGGTGCTCAATCAACCACTTCTAACTCGTTCACTTCTCGGCCTAGCAATGAAACGCAACTTGCACAAATTTTCTTACTATAGTCTATAGTACCCCGCCACTATGAAGTCAATCCTGACATATTGCAATTGCATGCAGCTATGAAGTTTCTGATATCCAACCAACCACCCTCTGGACACCAAATGTCAGGGCGAACGTTTCCGAAACGCATAATTATTATGCTCATTTGCACATATAAATCTCTCTAAGCTTGAATCGCGGCTCACTTTCGACCAGATGACAAGCTATGAACCAATCATGACGCATTCCCCCGGCCCTCGCACCGCGGCTTTTTTCGTAATGACCTTAAAAGTAAATTATTAAAGATGCGGTGTCCAGAGTGCGGCTGGTCCGTGGGTGGGGCACTATAGTTAACATCCATGGTTTTTTTTATAGCAGCTAGGCAAAGTGACTACATGGCGCCTGATGGTAAGCACACAATGCAGTCCAGATAACAATGATGACAGAAGTTGTCCCACTTTTAGTATCCCCCCATCCGTCAGCACCGTCATGCCGGCTTCGTAAAGTGCTTCTTCACACTTCTCTTGAAGGAACGTCAGAATACAGAAGAAACCAGAACCCGCGAGAGTGCTTAAAAGCGAGGCAACTATAAAACCGCCTTCAAAAAAAAACCTCAGAAAAGAAACATAAAATAATGCCCAAAACGCCATGAGTTTAATGGCCTAGCAGAAATATGAAGTCGGTGCGGTGCTAGCGGAATATTCTTGGAATGAAGCACCGACTTCATATTTCTGCTAGGCCATAAAACTCATGGCTTTTTGGGGTTTATTTTGTTTTTTTTTTGAGGTTTTTTTTTTAAGGCGGTTTTACTTTTTGTTAAAAGATTTTTTATTTCACAATTTTTAGTTACGTTAATATATAAAATATTATCCTCCAACTCCTAACCGTTAAGGAGTTGTACCTTCCATCATCACCTCATCAACACGAGATGATGACATCCAGACGCAAATACTTGAATAGCTTTCGAAAATATTTGAAACACATGATCCGTCCCTATAAAATTTGATGGTTGCCCTCGATTTCCCTGGGATCCCATCATCAGATCCTGACTTGGTGACAATGGGACCAACTAGAAAGTATACCCTTTCAAACAAAAAAAAAATTGAAATCGGTCTAGCCGTCTTCGAGTAATCGGGGAACATACATTAAAAAAAAATAAAAAAAATATATATATATTCCGACGAATTGAGAACCTCCTTTTTTTGAAGTCGGTTAAAAACTAGTCTTAAATAGAGTAGTCTGACAGTCATCTCCGAGCACGCAGCGTGTCGTGACGTGCTGTACTAATGACAATACTAACTAATCCTTTCTCGTGACGTTCTCACACACAAAAAAGCCGTTGGGCTTATAAAAACATTATTAAATTTCAAGTAGAAACGGGTAGCGAAATCAATAATAAATGGACTCACTCCGCGGCTTGCTATTATGACTGAACGCGGCTTCTGATTTATTCTGTATTCTGAACCACCAATGTTGCGGTGATATTAATAATATTTATTTACCTTATTCTGTTTATCTTTGGACTTGCTCCGGCCGGTGACTGCCTCGATCTTTCCTCGGATCACGTCCCACGTACCTGCGCGATAACATTCGCTCGTGATAACATTGGTGATAATGATAACGTATCGATGGCTTATCAATAATTTAATCTTATCGAGTCGAGTATAGTATGTGAGCCGTGACGTGGCTTAGGCCCATGTAACCTAATTATGTATGCATTTGACTATCTGTGGCAAGTGAGGTTTGAAATCTTAAAACAATAGAACGGTTGCGTTTAATCACGACATCAGTGACTATACACTCTCGTAGTGTGTTTGTGTGTGCCGTTTACCCATATCCATGCATTTTTTTACAGGATTTTATTATTATTATTGTTGGTACGGGTCAAAGTCACCCACAGGGCTATGGAGAGGGCTATGCTCGGAGTTTCTCTGCGGGATAAAATCAGAAATGATTATATCCGCAGTAGAACTAAGGTTACCGACATAGCTCGAAGAATTGCGAAACTTAAGTGGCAGTGCTCGCAGGACTGATGGCCGATGGGGTCAGAAGGTTCTCGAATGGCGTCCGCGGACCGGGAGACGAGCTGTCGGTAGGCCTCCAACAAGATGGAGCGACGACCTGGTAAAGATCGCGGGATTGCGGGGGATGCGGACAGCACAAGACCGGTTTGAGGGGAGAGGCCGCCGTCCAGCACATGATGATGGTACAGGTTTCCGATCACGGGCCCATGGGAACCCGGTCACGGGGCCGAAGCCCACATAAAAAGGCCAGCAGTCCTACAGGTAGATGTAGAAACGATACCAAACACCGACAGTACTCGAAGGCAAGTGTTCCAAGATACTTGTTAGTGGGTTAATCAACTTTTTAGTGTTGTTATTCCGTCCCTTCACTCAGGAGACAACAGTGATACAGTTGCTTAGAAAAATGCTTGTCATTGTATACTACTAGCATGCTTACGAGATAAGGCATGAAGGAATAGGCTTACGACTGTTGCAACTCCCTAACTTTTAGTGGATTTGTATCCTAGAAAATCATACTTTTAATGAGCTAGTTTCAGTGAGTACCTACTTTAAATCTGATCTTACCTTTATTCCGTTATGGTTGCCTGGTAGAGATCGCTATGTAGCGACAAGGCCGGCCATTGGTACCTTGAATTTTCTTTGTACCTTTTTTCTGTTTTGTTTATTATGTGGTGTTCAATAAAGAGTTCTTGTATTGTATTGTGACCGAGTAGACGTCGCCATGGCAACGACCAACACTTGTATGCGAATGAATGTTTCTCCCTCCCTCTCCCTCTCCCTCTCCCCCTCCCTCTCCCTCTCCCTCTCCCCTCCCCCTCCCTCTCCCTCTCCCTCTCCCCCTCCCCCTCCCTCTCCCTCTCCGTCTGCGTCTCTCTCTCCCTCTCCCTCTCCCTCTTAAAAATTACTTGACCCTAATAATAGAGGCATAAAACTGACCTCTCTCCTGGTGTATTTTGCCCTGGCTGCCGGCTGCCACGTGGTAAACGTAGCGACGGTCGAAGTCTGGCACTCCATGCTCTATATGGACCTATAGAAAACATTTATACAATGAAATATTTACATGTAGAATAACTATGCATTGATTTAAACTTTCGCGATTTTCACACATTATCATGATACTCTGGACTTAATCACGTAAAAAATATATTTAAATACCTCGACGTTTCGGACGCGACGTTGCGTCCATGGTCCCGAAGGGTCGCTTCGAGATCATGATAATATGTACAATAACTGGTAAAGAAAAGTTGAAAAACCTCCGACATTGTCATTTCAAAGTTAACTTAGTTAAGTAAAATACCTACTAACCAATATTCATTTGTTCTGTAATTGATAAATAAATGATTTTGATTTGATTTGAAAAAAAGTTCAATATTTCAAAAACGGGTGAACGGGCGATTAAACTAGCTTTCGATTAAAAAAACAGTCCATTCGTTTGCGAGCTAATTGTATGATGCCACAGACAGATACACAGATACATACATAGATACACAGGTTAACTTTAAGTTGAATGGTGGTTTTAATGCTTTGAAAGTGGGCTCGTAAATAGAAGGAAATAGTTCGCCCATTTGTACGGGAACCGAGGGTGTAACATTCTGCGTAGGTATTTTGAAGTCACGACTGTAACTTAGTGAGGAAATACCTCGATTGTAGCTCCAACTTTTTTGATGGTATTTGAAAAGTTGATTGTTGAACAATACGGTATTTTTAACATAAAACTACCGTGAGACTCAATCATAGTGAAATAAACGGATCACTCACGTATGTCAGTTGAGTATAGCTCGACGTTCGTTTTGATAAGGTGTCGGTACTGGCGAGAGAAAAAAAATTCATTCCGCGGAAAGTACGTGAAGCCATTGAAATTAGTCGTCCCAATCCCAATGTCAACCGTGATAGTGGATGGTCTGTGCCCCCAAGTTGGAAAACTGTGTTGAATACTGCGTCAACAGCTAGTGTGAACGAGCCTTTACAAAGTGATGTGATTAGTGTAGTCTGCTACCTTAGTTTTGACAATAATAAAAATGACGATGAAAACGAGGTTAGTTGTGAGCCGCCGTCAGCTGCGCCGAGCAGCCGCGCGAGCAGAGCCGCGGCGCGCAGTTTACGTCTCGCCACCAGCGTGGCGTGTGCTCCCAGAGGAAGGACTACGGATTAGTCCGAAACATGTCAAGCTATACTCGACTGACATACGTGAGTGATTCGTTTATTTCAGTATAATACGGTATTTGTTTTTAAAACCCGACGTCGCACGCGATAAGCGGTAGGGAGCTGGGACGCGTAATGAGGTTCTCAGCCCTTCTATTCGGCACGCGAGGTACACACTGTTTCCTCCTATCCTGATACAGTTCTGTGAGCTTACCTTAGAGTCGGAAGGCGGGTGCATGAACGGCGACCAGTCCTCGGTCTGGGAGCAGATACTCAACATTTTGCCGTCGCTGGAATCTAACAGCGACAACCTGCAATTACAGAAGCTAATTAGCTAATTGTCTATTTGGTTCAATCAACTTTGAATTGCCACTCGTTGCCATTGCGATGTCCCCTGGGAAACTCGTCTAAAATAAGATTTTCTAAGGCTTGATCAAAAGTTAGGATTTTCAACAATTATATTTTATGCCAATTCCTTCATACTTCATCTCCTAAGCATGCAAATCCTGACTTTCGGGAGAGTTGTGCCTTCGAATATCATTTTAGACGAGTTACCCGGGGGACATCTCCATGGCAACGAATGGCAAAAAAAGTTGATTGACCCAGTTATTTAAAACTTACTGCGCCTTTGTTAAACAATACCTTTTAAATTACCATTGACTCAAACTTCCCGATGTAACGAACTCTAAAATCAATGAAAATAATCGATTTATTGATTATTTTTGTTTTTATTTTTATGAAACATTCATAGTATGAAATTCAACGTACAATGACAATGCAAAGAAAAATCTTAAAATTCAAGTCCAGCTGCTTAACAGATTTTTCTTTGCATTGTCATTGCATGTTGTAACGAACCCTTTTCAGCGACAAAAGTTCGTATCATCGGGACGTTAAATTAGTTTAAATTGCTCTTTTGAACGGGGTTTAGGGATAATATATGTCTGGTCCCAATAATATATCTAGGTCAATCGACTTTTCATTGCCATCCATTGCCATGGAGATGTCCCCTGAGTAACACAACAAAAATATGATTTTCCGAGACAGACGAGACGAGATTTTGCATGCTTAGGAGATGAAGCAAGAAAATTGGCATGTAACTGTCGAAACTCCTAACGTTTGATAGAGCGGTGCCTTAGAAAATATTATTTTAGACGAGTAACCCAGGGGACATTTCCATGGCAACGAGTGGCAGAGAAAAGTTGATTGACCCATCTGCTGCTGGTAAAACTCCATTTATTAACTTATTTACACGTTATTACATAAAGACGGGCGAGAGACTACTGAAGCTCCGGACTGTATAGCAGGCGCATGTTAGCAATATCGCAAGCTAAGGAATCCTGTATTTTTTTTTATACAACGAGGAAGGCAAGCTAGCAAGTGGGTCACCTGATGGTAAGTGATCACCACTGCCCATAGACACCCGCAACTCCGGAGGGTTTGGAGATGCGTTGCCAACCTAGAGGGCTAAGATGAAATGCCTCTTGTGCCCGTAATTACACTGGTTGTCTTACTCTCCACACCGGAACACAACAGTGCAAGCACTGCTGCTTAACGGCAGGATTAACGAGTAAGATGGTGGTAGCGATCCTCGCACAAGGTCCTACCACCCGCAATATCGATTTAAACTTTCACGATTTTCACACATTATCATGATACTCGGGACTTAATCGCGTAAAAACATATATTTAAATTTGAATTTAAATACCTCGACTAGTTGCAATCCTAGTGAAAAAAACTAATAATAAAGATCAAGTGCGGGTAGTTCGAGGAACCCGTGCGGCCAGGAGATGTTGATACCCGCCTCTTCAGTCCCTTCGAGACCATGGACGCAACGTCGCGTCCGAAAATTCAAATTTGAATATATGTTTTTTTACGCGATTAAGTCCCGAGTATCATGATAATCCTGTATCGCTAAAGGGGCAACAATAAGAGAAACGAATGACCTATTTTATTTAGGTAAATTAACCACACAGATAAGAGTAATATAGTCCGATAATAAAAAGTGGTTCTCTCTCCCCACAAGCTGACAAACGCGGCCCGCTAACACCCGACCCGTACTCATTACGAATACGAATGGATACAATTATTGTCTTTTTTGAAATTCATTCGACGTTTGTTTGCATAGGTTAAGTGGTATACAAAATTTCATCTCCATTGTGAGAGACTTCTGCGTCCATCCAAAAATGCGTCATCAGAGAGGAATGTCAACATTAATTCCAAGAACGAAAGGAAAAACTCTTACATGACCAATATATAGGCACTTTAACATGCATATTTTAGGAGTTGTTATTAACTGATAACCTCCTCAAAAGTTTTAAATGATTCGCGATTACTTGAGGATAGAACGTTATTTAGGTATTATGAATCTTAAATAATTAATTAGGTACATTATAAAATTTAAAATACTAACTAAACCTAAACTAAAGATAAAACATCTCTCCCAGATCGCCGCCAATGGGAAGGGTGCCCAGAAGGGTGGCAGCATTGCCACGTTGTATGGCAATGCTGATTCGCTGAGCGAAGTATTGGCCAGCCGTATTAATTACATTAGTAATATTAATACCCCGATCATGTCTACCCGCGATCATAATGCATGTAACTGCGTCGAAATATCGGGAGCTCATTAAAATCTAGCCGTGATAGCCTAGTGGTTTGACCTATGGCCTGTCAAGCAGAGTGTCGTGGGTTCAAATCCCGGCTCGCACCTCTTGAGTGTTTCGAAATTTATGTGCGGAATTACATTTGTAATTTATCATGAGCTTTTCGGTGAAGGAAAACATCGTGAGGAAACCTGCACACACCTGCGAAGCAATTCAATGATGTGTGTGAAGTTCCCAATCCGCACTGGGCCCGCGTGGGAACTATCGCCCAAGACCTCTCATTCTGAGAGGAGGCCTGTGCCCAGCAGTGGGACGTAAAAAAGGCTGGATATGATTAAAATCTAGTAAGGTAACCCCAATCCGTTTATTTCAAGCCAAATAAAACATAAAAATAAATGCCAAAAAAAGACACTTTGACTTTGCAATTTTTATTCAATCTAAAATCGACGCCATGGTACCTGAGAACAGATTTCCCTATCTCTTATAGGTTCTGACTTCTCCCTGCGGACCCATTTGGACTGATCACCTTGTATAGTCTCGGTCTCCGCTTGCGCCCGAACCGAGTGAAATCAACGCCGTGTTTTATAAAGCTACAAGTTACAATTTACAAGCGGAAGTCTCTTTCCAACAAAAGGTGATAGAATGACACTGAAGGTGATGATCTTGTAAATTGTAACTTGTAGCTCTATAAAACACCGTCCAGGGTTTTTAGCCAGCCACAGCTGGGGTAGCCCACCTTCTTTGCCACATAGCAACATAGATGACAAGAAAGATGAGAGATGAGATGAAAGCACAAGACCGGTCTCAGTGGAGAGCCGCGTGGCCCGCGGGGGAGGCCTATGTCCAGCAGTGGACGTCTTTCGGCTGACACAATGACGCACATAGATGGCATCTCCAATTACCTGCTATCCTCCAAACACTTCTATGCCACATTGCAACATAGATGACAAGATGAGAGATGAAATGAAAGCACAAGACCGGTCTCAGTGGAGAGCCGCGGGGGAGGCCTATGTCCAGCAGTGGACGTCTTCTGACATGATGACGCACATAGATGGCACCTCCAATTACCTGCTAGCCTCCAAACAGCACGGGTAGAGGGGGCGCACCAGCGACAGCGTCAAGGTGTCATACTGACACTCGTTGAGCATCGCCCACACCTCAGATACGCTCTTGACACCTTCCAACGATCTGTTGTTGATCTGTTGACGAACAAACTCGTCACTCACTTTTTTAAAGACAACTTTTATATACAGGGGGGTCAAGACTTCAGCTAGGACTTGAGTCTGTCTAAGTGAGCACACCTGTAAATTTTTATTTTTTTAATAAGAATAAAAAAATAGCCATTCTCCCATACATATTGTCAATCAGCAGAGGCTTGTGCACTGAGATTTACTCAATCCCTGGCTGAATTCTTGACGGTTCATTAAAATCCTGTATAGGCAATAATATAATTACAAAGATACGTTACGTTCCTAGTGAATTGCGTTTGAAAATAGTCGCGGTTGCATAGTTGGTCGTCGCGACACTTTCGTAGAGTTGTTTGAAGTTAACTGTCAGCAAGAGTGGGTCAATTGTGTCTTTTATGAATCATCAACTCAAACGCGGTAGTAACATATGTGTATACTTTCAGTTTAAATGTAATATAATTGTATATAGGTCCCTCGAAATTAAAATTTTATTCAGCAAATAGGCAGTGAAAAGCTCTTTTACAACGTATTTTTTTGAGTCTACCAGCGCTTTCGGAAAAACCATGATTACCAAGAATAATGCGCCGCAAAAAACTTGGCACATATTCATTTTTCTTCCATAAGCAATATTACTTTTGTAACTATAGCCACGAGCACTGTCATAACAAACGTGCCGATCAAAACTGGAAAGTACGAATTTTTATTAAAAAAGCTTTATTTTAAAGTACTTACACTGACGATGCGATCGCCGACGTAAATGCTGTCTTCCTTGGATATAGTGCTGCCCGAAGATATTTTACTAACGAAAATACCTGGGGAAAGATTGGTTCAGTTAAATATTGAATGTGATAAAGATTATTTTGGATGAACGTGGCTTTCCTGTATAAATTTATAGCTACTGTGAGGGAGATAGCTTAGTATGAGTGCATAAAATGCGCCACTATCACCTTTTTGTGACAATTTAATACTTATTATAAAATTATTATACTGTAAATGAAGGGTACACGGAAATAACATGTCTAGTCACCTTCATAACTTTTTGAGTTACCGCGATTTGAAAGTTTGGAATTATTAATTATACATACAATTTTCGTATATAATTTTTTTTTCATAAAGTGATAAAAAACAAACAAGAAAGAAAGAAAAAACTGAAACAAGAATACACAGAAAACATAACTGACGCTGAGAATCGAACTCGGATCTTTGACATTCGGGAAGTTAGTACTGACCGTGCTGCAGCGTCAGCGCGCGCACGTCGCTGGTACGCAGCGCGGCGCGCAGGCGCGAGGCGCGCACGCGCTGCACCCGCACGGCCGCCGCGCCCTGCGCTAGCGCGCCGCGCAGCGCCGCCGCCGCCGCCGCCGCGTGCGCCCAGCCGCCGCCCGTGCCGCCGCCTAGCACGCGATCTAGCACTCTGGGGGGACAGCATCACTTTCAGTTTCTTTATTCAAAAAACTATTTCCATTGTGTATGAACAGTTACATAAAAAAATCGAGCAGGACGTCGGGCCTTGCGTTACACTAGGCTCAGTACTTATAAAAGCTAGAAATACATGTACAAGAGCGTGACCTGATCTTGCCGTCGGCGGGCGAGCCGGGGCGCACGGCCGTGACGTAGATGTGCGGGTCCCCGGGGAGGTGCGGCTGGTCGCGGCCGCCCGCCAGCTCCAGGCCCAGCTCGGCGCCGCCCGGCGCGCGCAGCTGCACCTCCAGCACATCCCACTCCAAGTCCTAGGGGACCGACACAGTGGCTTTATGAAACGAGGCGGACACATTTTATATTGACCACTACAATTGACATCATTTCATATTTCATAATTGGCCGCTGCCCGCCCCCGTGCCGCCGCGCGTCCGCTAGCTGTGTTAGTGTTGTGTGCGTGTGTCACCTGCAGCCTGGCGTGGGCGGCCGTGTCGCAGGCGGCGGGCCCGGGGCGGGCGGCGCACGGCCGCTGCCCGCCCCCGTGCCGCCGCGCGTCCGCTAGCTGTGTTAGTGTTGTGTGCGTGTGTCACCTGCAGCCTGGCGTGGGCGGCCGTGTCGCAGGCGGCGGGCCCGGGGCGGGCGGCGCACGGCCGCTGCCCGCCCCCGTGCCGCCGCGCGTCCGCTAGCTGTGTTAGTGTTGTGTGCGTGTGTCACCTGCAGCCTGGCGTGGGCGGCCGTGTCGCAGGCGGCGGGCCCGGGGCGGGCGGCGCACGGCCGCTGCCCGCCCCCGTGCCGCCGCGCGTCCGCTAGCTGTGTTAGTGTTGTGTGCGTGTGTCACCTGCAGCCTGGCGTGGGCGGCCGTGTCGCAGGCGGCGGGCCCGGGGCGGGCGGCGCACGGCCGCTGCCCGCCCCCGTGCCGCCGCGCGTCCGCTAGCTGTGTTAGTGTTGTGTGCGTGTGTCACCTGCAGCCTGGCGTGGGCGGCCGTGTCGCAGGCGGCGGGCCCGGGGCGGGCGGCGCACGGCCGCTGCCCGCCCCCGTGCCGCCGCGCGTCCGCTAGCTGTGTTAGTGTTGTGTGCGTGTGTCACCTGCAGCCTGGCGTGGGCGGCCGTGTCGCAGGCGGCGGGCCCGGGGCGGGCGGCGCACGGCCGCTGCCCGCCCCCGTGCCGCCGCGCGTCCGCTAGCTCGCCAACCATCGCGTCGCGTTCCTGCACAATGTTGGCGCAGTATAAATAAATTTCCTGTTACAAAAAAACTTTTTAATACCAGCTTTTTTGCCGATTTAACTTTTTTTATCTGCACTTGTATTGTCATCCAACTTACACATCTACGAGGGCTGCCTTTTAAGTTTTGTCGTTTGGAAAAACTAAAGACAATTTAAGAGTTAAACGGTATTTATTGTTTTTCAAAGTAATCACCGTGATATGTAATACACTTTTTCATTCGATCGAACCAGTTTTCGAAACATTTATTCCAGTCCGAAGTCGGGGTCTCCAAAATGGCTGTTTTGTATGCCTTAACCGCTTCTTCAGGCGTCCGGTACCGTTGACCACGAAGTCGTTGCTTGATTTTTGGAAAAGTGAAGAAATCATTAGGGCTCAAGTCTGGGCTGTACGGCGGGTGTTCCAGATTTTCGACGTTTTGCTCTTTTAAAAACGCAATTATTCACCGGGCGGTGTGCGAGCTCGCATTATCGTGGTGCAGTACTATACGACGTCTTGGGTTATTTTTTCGGAACTCGCCGATAACTTCAGGTAAACCAACAATGGTATACCAGTCAGCATTAACCGTTTTACGGTCTTCGAGCACGATGGTGGCAACGTGGCCATTTTTCGCTACAAACGTGGCGACCATTTTTTTCGAAGTGCTCCGTGAGCGTATTACTTTGGTCGGTTTTGGCTCATCTTGGAACACCCAAACAGTCGACTGCTGTTTAGAATCTGGATCGTAGGCATAAATCCAAGATTCGTCACCACTGATAATGTCATAAACGTGTTTAGAGTCTCCTCGGTTGAATTGCCGCAGAGTTTTGCGACACCATCTAACGCGAGCCATTTTTTGGTCTTCACTAAGTAAATGTGGTATCCAGCGCGAGATCAATTTTTTTACGCCTAAGTGATCATGCAAAATATTTTGAACACTGGTCCCTGAAATGCTTAATGAAGCTTCTATCTCACGGCATGTCGCATGGCGATCTTCGACGATCAGTTGCCGTACAGCATCAATGTTCTCCTGGGTCACGGCTGTTTTTGGTATTCCTTCACGGGGCCTATCACTAAGACTAGAGCAACCACGTAGAAATTCAAAAAACCCGCGTTCCACAGTCCGGATGCATGGTGCTTTATTATTAAAAACCGTAGTCAGCTCTTCAAAGCACTAAAGACGCGTTAAACCCCTTTTGAAGTTGTAAAAAAATATCGCACGTAAATTTACTTTTATGCACATGATGATACTAGTTTTTTTTTTTTATATAATCACGGGAGGTTTGCAAACGACAGAACTTAAAAGGCAGCCCTCGTATACCAAATTTCAAGTCGATGCCATAAACCGTTGAAGAGTTCCCTCCTATGGAGACAATCCTGGCCGCCAGGATTTTACTAGCGGATTTGAATAAGCATGCCAAAGTTCATCTCAAACAATTGAGGATAAGTTGCAAGATTTGACGGACAACATACATAGGTTATTATACAATTAACAACATACATAATTATTTTTGTGTAACTTTTTAATTTAACTTAGTTATTATTAGTACCATGTTTACCTGACGTCTACAAAGCATAATGTATTAGCAATTTTTCTTGTATAGTGCACTCCAAGGTCCCAAGATACAGGCTCTGCCTAGTTTGGGTCCTGCTAGATATCCACTTTTGTATATTGCTGATGTATGTATTACGAAATAAATTATTCTTATTCTTATTCTTATTCTAGATACACACGAACAACAGTGCAAGTTAAGTAAAAGCTCGTAAAAAAAAATAGTGGGCCAACGCCTTTTTAGTTTTTAATTTAATTTAATTTTTGTTATTTGTTGTCATAGCAGCCATAAGACTGAAAATTTAGTATCCACCTATGACAGTTAAGATAAAGCCGGACGAACAGGCAGACTAACGGACGAACTAGCTTAGTAATAGGTTCGGTCGTACTGTCACGATTAGGGTACAGAACCGTATATATTTCTGAAAGTTACAATTTGTGGTCATACCTTGCGCAGTCTGTTGCAGAGTGCCTTGACGCTCTCTCGCTCCTGCAGCAGTTTGTCTCTCTCCGAGAACGCCCAGTCGCGTCTTCGTTTCGAGACCTACGTGAACAAAAGATTAAATTATTCGACCACATCAATGCCATAAACGTCGCTCAAGCCTCCATTAGTTAAAATAGGTTTTGTCTTCTTCTTACTAACGGAAATGTAGTATGTGTAAACCATGGATGTTAACTATAGTGCCCCACTCACGGACCAACCACCTTCTGGACACCGCATCTTCTATAATTTACTTGAAAAGTCATTACGATAAAATCCGCGGCGAGCGGGCCGGGGGAATGCGTCGTGATTGGTTCATAGCTTGTCATCTCGCTTGTCATCTGGTAGAAAGTGAGCCGCGATTGGTGGTTATAGATAGGTGCAAATGAGCATATGCGTTTTGGAAACGTTCGCCCTGACCTTTGGTGTCCAGAGGGTGGTTAGTCCGTGGCTCCAATAAATAGGGCCTTATTAAGGGTGTAGTGTGAGCTGCGTCTCACACACACACACACTCCCACCATTACATTATAAATAGACGTAAGGCTTTAGATATTAAACACAGTATTTACTCGCAACTCCCCGCGTATTACTTGCCCCCAAGCTCCCACCTTCACAGGGTTAGAGAGGTTGATAAATGACAAGTGCTAATTGTTCATGGGGTTTCTAAACTATACGAGTCTTTGTCTAACTTTTATAATAAGAGTCAGACAACTCAGTCAGTTGCCGGCCACATATTGCAGAAAAACCTTGGCCGTTTAAAAGCCTCTTCATGAAAATACTATTAAACATAATGAAAACGGGATATTGATCGCGGTCATGATGCATGCAACTGCGTCGAAATATACGGGAGCTCATCAAACCTATAAGGTAATCGCGGTCAATATCCCGTTTTGATTATGTGGATCAATCAACTTTTCATTGCCACTCGTTTCCATTGAGATTTTCTCTGGGTAACTCATAAAAAATATGATTTTCCAAGACCCCACTCGTCCGAAAGTCAGGATTTCTATGCTAAGGAGATGAAGCATGAAGGAATTGGCATATTACTGTCGAAACTCCTAACGTTTGCTGAGTTACCCAGGGGACATCTCCATGGCAACTAGTGGCAATGAAAAGTTGATTGACCCATGTCTTATGCAATTAACCGCGAATCATTTAAAACTGTTATGAAAATACTATTTGAAATCATCCTGAGTGGTTTGACGTCACCGCATGAATGGTCGGAGCCCCGGCTGTGTCGGGAGCGTACCTCGGCCTCGCGCACCGCGTCGGCCTGGTCAGCCATCGCGCGCTCGAGCGCGGTGCGCAGGCGCTGCAGCTGCTGGAGCCCCGGCTGTGTCGGGAGCGTACCTCGGCCTCGCGCACCGCGTCGGCCTGGTCAGCCATCGCGCGCTCGAGCGCGGTGCGCAGGCGCTGCAGCTGCTGGAGCCCCGGCTGTGTCGGGAGCGTACCTCGGCCTCGCGCACCGCGTCGGCCTGGTCAGCCATCGCGCGCTCGAGCGCGGTGCGCAGGCGCTGCAGCTGCTGGTTGGCCTGCTCCAGGTTATCGACGCGCGCCTTATCGGCCGAGTCGCCCGCCAGCCCCGCGAGCCCTGACGAGGGAACGCTTGTTTGTGACACGAGGTTGGTAAGGAAGCCTCTACAAGTGAGTTGACGAGTAATCATATTTTATTTACTTCCAGTCTCTAGTGGTTTAGGCTGTGCGTTGTCTGTCTGTCTGTCAGTCAGTCACGGTACTGTTTCATAGTTTTATCTACTACCAGCTTATGCCCCGCGGCTTTGCCCCCGTGAAATGTTCCCTATCCCGTGGGAATTTCGAAAAATCCCTTCTTAGTGCACCTCTAGGACACTCAAGGTATGTGTTTGCCAAATTTCAAGTCTCTAGGACTAGTGGTTTAGGCTGTGCGTTGTCTGTCAGTCAGTCAGTCGGTCCCGGTACTGTTTTATAGGTACAGATTGATCCGAAGAAGTTACCTTGCAGTTTGTCGAGCGAAGGATCATTGGAATGCTGCCCGTTGAGGAACCCGTCGTTACCAACACCGCTTGCTAACCCCAAGTGGTGATACGCTGAGTTGTCTTGCCTAGAAACAAGAAACAGCCTCAGCCGTAATAGCCTAGTGGTTTTAGGGGCTGCCCTGAGCCAGACGCTGAAGTGGCTACTTTTTAGAGCCATTCCGTACATTATTTAAACAATAAAAACAATATATATAAATACATTTAGTATCTATAACATCTCAACTTGTTTTTCTGCGTTTAATTTTTTTGGTCAGTTTTTTGACCTATGGCAGGGCCGTCCAACTCCGCGTTTAGGTAAGATTTTACAAGTAAGCGGCGGGTCCGCCCCGGCGGACTAAATAGACATGGCCGCCGCGCGCCTAAAAAAATAGTACTTTTAGCTTTAGAATTTGTCTTGTAAGTGAGATTGTTAATTTCTTTAGGCAATAAATGTTCTTTAAGCCGAAATACGGGTCTGGCCGACTCACCGGGCCTTGCCGAGCGTAGCGGCGTTCTGCGGCGCCTTGAGGTCGGTGCACTCCTTGATGGCGCGGTCGCGGTCCACGAGCGCCGACTCGATCTCGCGCCGCAAGCTCTCCGCCTGCAGAACAATATCATATTTTTCACAAATTTCAAAACTGAAAAATTGGGGATTTATATAGAATAAGAATAAGAAATAATTAATTTTTCATCACACTTGCACGTAAACAGTATCATAACATGCAGTTTAATTTTGCTGTAATGCCCCATATAAAACCCTCCACCCTTTTTCTTACCATGAAACCCAAGGGCGGTAAGTAATTTTTTTTTAATTTATAGCACTGCACACAAGTCTGCAGGTTCAAGTTCAGGCAAGGAGTTAACATCAGCTCAAAAAACTATCTTAAAATGTTATCTAGACAGAAATTTAATTGCAAACTCTCTACATATTACTTAAATACTCAACTATTGTTCTTAATAATAGATTTTAATAGTTTTTTGTAACAAAACGTCGAAATTATTTTATTTTTTTACACTCCGTCATGGCTGTATACGTATTTGCTCTTAACGTTTCCGAACGAAACATTTGTATTAACTGTGGTATGGGTTAAAAGCCCGCCATTCGCTTAGAAACAACATGAATTTAGTATTAATAATTGTGCTGACTAGTGTAGTATAAAGTTATATTTCATAAATTATTTACATTTTGTATTTGAAGTAAATAAAGATATTAAAAATGTCGTCGTCGTTCGAAGAGTGTGATTTAAATGCAACCCCGCCAGATATTATCCATGCAGCAAAACAATGAAATTAAGTAATGTAAATCTTGTACCGAAGAAGTCGAAGGAGCAGTATTTAGCTGCATACGACCAGTTTATGTATAAAATGAAGAAACGAAAAGAAAACAAGTTAGTTTCCTGAAAATGTTTCGCTGGCGTATTTTGGAGAATTGATGTGATTGAGCTGTCGAAACATTTATAAATGAAGCTCCCGATGAAAAATATTTAGCGACAAAGGTAACTTCTATTACTAAGCAATATTTTTTTTGGTGTTGTTTTTAGTAATATTATTATTATTCCCGTATATTTATTACAATCTTAGGCTAGGTTTTCACAATATTCATATAAAAAGTAATAAAACAATATTAATACAAAATATAAAAACATTATAAAAACCTAACCTAGGGTGCCGCCGGCAGCGAGGCGGGGCCTAAGCTACCGGTGGTCAGGGCGACAGAGAGAGGAACCTCCTGACTATCCGAGCCGTGTCCAGGAGTACCGCCTTCTGTATCTGACCCTTGACCCAACCATCTAGCGAGAGCCTTTTAAGGTGATGGTCAAGGCTCTTCGCTATTAGACCGTTCGCCGAAACGACGATCGGGACAGTTATTATTATTATTATTAACAATATTATAATATTGTAATATCTATAGAACATAAATAAGTTATCGAGGATTTGTGTCATTAACATTATTATAAACATTTTTTATATTTATTAAAGGTCGCTCTTATTTTTGGAGTCACTGGAGCTTGTAGGCGACAAGAACTATCTGAAATAACTACCAAGTACATTGACCCAAGGTGATATGCTGCTCATAAAAAATCTACACACCAAAAATAAGGTTCCAAGATCTTTCGTAGAAAATATAGTGTGCGTCAGATAGCTACATCGAAAAATATCACAATTTCTAATAATGAAGAAAATATTACTAATAAATAAGACTCCCCGAAAAAAATGTTTGTCTTAATTTTACTAATTGTACAGTGACAAAAAATTTAATAAATAAGTTTTTTCTGTCCTATGATTTTATTTATTTACTCGCAAATGTGGTGAAAAACATTGCATGTTTCACGGGCGGTACGGGAATTACGAACCTCGTCTCAGAAAGCCCTCAGTCTTCGACTTCGGGCTTCTATTGGAGCCTCGATCGTAATTCCTTACTTACCGCCCTTAATACACAATATACTATTCCATTCAAGTTATTACAGTACACAATACATTTTTGATACAAAGATAGTAAGTCACATAGAGGACAACATATTATCTAAATGTGATATATCCAGCGGCTCCGCACTAGACTCTGGGCCTGGATCGCGAGTGCCAGTTAGAATACTAATATACTCGTACAAAATTAAGTAATTAGAGTTAAGGTTAAAGTTAATATGGAAACAACCTATTCAATTACTGTATCTTTTGATTGTATTGATTAAGTTTGATTTTTTCACAGCTTCAAGGGATTGCAGGTTCGAGTATTTGATATTAATTTCAGCTTGCTACCTCCACATGTTCCAAACAAAGTGTATTGACAGACACACAGACAAACAGACAGACGGACAACAAAGTGATCCTATAAGGGCTCTGTATGGTTGAAGCTTGAGGAAAAGTTTTAGTAGTTGAGTTACTAGGTTGAGTTGAACTTAAAACACTGTTTGGTTTAAAACCCACTAAAGTTTAATACCCGAAATAACAAGTTATAAGTAAAATGCTCAGCTGTGACCGATCGCGAGCAGTGTTATTTGTCAACTAAGTAAGAATGCGTCGAATGCGAATATTTAGGTCATGTATCAGCAAAATACTGTACGATGTACTTCGTACAGGCTCCTTTTTTCCTTTTGAGGTGCGGAACCCTAAAAATCACAAAAATGGAACCTTAAAATGAAGCAAACTTATGACTTGAGCTCGGGCCTTGTAGCCGGAGGCGCATGCAGAATACATGTTGTGTTATGTGTGTATGTGTACTTACCTGTAAGGCGGTGGCGCGCTGTTCTTCAGCCGAAACCTGCAGAGCAGCCTCGAGTGCAGCAACACGTTTCATGGCAGCTTGAAGGTCATCAGAGAGCTTTTCCATCTCCTTGTGAACAGTGTCCCTGTAACAGATATTCCGCTATAGTACCCCAATATTGGAGGACTTTGGGAAACGCAAGTAAAAGTATTAAAAAATACATTTTATGAATATTGATTACATTCAAGCCACAGACCTATATCGGGATAGACGGGAAGAGTTCATTGATTTGTAAGTAAGTAAGTAAGTTTTGCTATAGTTATATAAGTTTCGCTATAGCACCCTAATATTAGAGGACTTTGGGAAAGGCAAGTAAAATTTACAAAAAAAACATGGTACAGGAACTGGATCAATAATTACATTGTAATCTCCTTGTACTGTTTTGAGGTTTTCAATAAAGAATATTTGTATTGTATTGTACATTCAAGCCAGTCACTACAGCCCTACATCGCGATAGACGGAGAGTTCATTGATTTGTATGGGAATGTTTCGCTATAGTACCCCAACATTGGAGGACTATGTGAAAGGTGAGTAAAATTCACAAGAAAATATTGTAACGGAAATTATGATTACTGATTACATTCAAGCCGGTCACAGACCTATATCGGGATAGACGGAAAGAGTTCAATGATTTGCATGGAGGTGTTTCGCTATAGCACCCTAATATTGGAAGATTTTGGGAAAGGCAAGTAAAAGTAGCAAAAAAAAAGTCTGGTCTTTCCGAAAGCGCCGGTAGACTTAAAAAAAAACGTGTAAAAGAGAATTCAACTGCTTTTTGCTGAATAAAACTTAGAATTTTGGAGTCATCATCATCATCAGCCTATTTACGTCCCACTGCTGGGCACAGGCCTCCTCTCAGAATGTGAGGGCTTGGGCCATAGTTCCCACGCGGGCCCAGCGCGGATTGGGAACTTCACACACCATTGAATTGCTTCGCAGGACGATGTTTTCCTCCACCGAGCTCATGATAAATTACAAATTTAATTTCGCACATAAATTCCGAAAACTCAGAGGTGCGAGCCGGGGTTTGAACCCTCTGCTTGAGAGGCGATAGGTCAAACCGCTACGCTATCACGGCTTTAGAATTTTGGAGTAGTCCCAACTAATAGTGACGCGCACCGCTCGCTCATGATGAGCGTGTACTCGGCCATGGCGGCGTTCCGCTCGTCGGTGAGCCGCTTCATGTCGGCCCGCTCGCGCGCGCCGCCCTCCCACTGCCGCATCACGTTCGCCACTTGCTGCTTGAGGGTGTTCCGCTCGCGGATCTGTAAAGGGCCGTCCATTAATCACGTGATCTTTTTTTTAAGCATTTTTTAACCCCTCTTCCCCTTGGTGATACATGGTGAGGTTTAAGACTACCCCCCCACCCCGCACCCAACATCACTTTACTTTTAGTATCTACAAAAAATCTCAATTTTTTTTAGAATATTTTAGAATATTATCTTAAATGCAGGTATAAAGTATAATCTTATTTTATTCTGAAATTAAGGTCCATGATAAAAATGTCTAGACAGAAAGGTTGCAGGTTATTTTTGTTTGGTATAAAAATAATGAAAAAATAAATACACGTGATATCCTACACCCCCCTCCCCCCCCTTGACATTTCGTGATTTTTGTCAAACCCCCCGCTCCCCTTTCAAGCCTCACATGATTAATGGACGGCCCCTAAACACGAAATGGGGTTGACGACTGGACCGTGTTTTATAAAGCTACAAGTTACAATTTACAAGCGGAAGTCTCATTCTATCACCTTTTGTTAGAAAGAGACTTCCGCTTGTAAATTACGACTGGTAGCTTTATAAAACACGACCCTGGTGTCAAAATAGTAGGCGCTGTCACAGACAAGTAAAAATTGGGATCAAAACTTTTTTGCGATGCTAAGAAAACGGCACATTTGACAGTTTTAAGAAATTAAACTCAGCAATGACAAGGTTAGGTTATATTAAGATTATTTTGTAAGAGAAAGTATTATGATACTTACGATATTTCTAAATTTCGGTATTGTGTTTATAAGCGTCAATCAACTTTTCATTGCCATTCGATGCCATGGGTAACTCGTAAAAAATATGCTTTTCTAATACCCCACTCCCCCGAAAGTCAGGATTAGCATGCTTAGTAGATGAAGCATGACGGAATTATCACATAATTGTCAAAACAGTCTCTCTCAAGCTCCTAACGTTTGGAGCGGTGCATTAGAAAATCTTAATTTAAACGAGTTACCCAGGGGACATCTCCATGGCAATAAGTGGCAAAAAAAAGTTGATTTGACTCATAAAGTATGTCAACAAAAACACGTTTTGAAGTTTATAATTCGAATTTTACGATAGAAGCTTTAAAAAAAAGCTTGTACAGATGCCACTCACCACCGCGTTCCGCTCCTGCGTCAGCTCGTGGCACTGTGTCTTCAGGCGGCTGTTCTCCTCCTGAACTATGCGGAGCTTTTCGAGCGTCGAGTTGTGGTTCTCGATCAGGTCGTCGTACCTGGAATCACACCTATCATCATCAGCTTATTTACGGGCACGGGCCTCATCTTTATCATATTTATTAAGGACCTCATCTTCCCCCCGCCACACACGTCTCATTAACGTTTTGAACGCCAAGGACGCTTAAAAGCGTCATGAGCCGACGTGACTACGACGCCACCAACGCTTATAGGCGTCCGCCTGCACAATGCAAATGCGACCTACGAACGTAGGCTTAAGGTTTAAGTAAGCCCGCGTGGACGTTATGCCATCTCGGCGTGTGGATGACAACTTTTGTATGCGTCGTTGGCGTTCAATGGGTTAACGTCCGCGCAGCGTCTCGTGCAGTGTCTCGCGCAGTTCGCCCGTTCGACGCTGAGCGACCGTTAATGAAACTTAACAAGACGCTGACGTTCGAAAAACGCTAGATGTGACGGGCCCTTAGTATTATTACTTGAATACATGGAGAACTTTCGACGTGTAGTACTTAATATTACTTACATGACGGCCGTGTACCGCGACATGGGCCATCCTATTTTTAGGTATTGGCTAACTGTGCACCAGAACGAGAATCGCAAATAGGGTGATTTGATGGCACCGTTTACTTTTAAGGTAATGGTCCCTTTGACACTTTGACTTTTGACACTAGTGTGTTAACTTATTAAGTTAAAAGTAAATGTTTATGTACCTATGTGTTATTTAAAATATGGGTGTCACGCCTGCAAATAAAACTTTATTTATTTTATTTAATTTTGAAAGCTAGTTTAGGAATGGCAAGTTAGTAATATATTTCTGAACTAATAACAATTACTTTGCTCACCCGCGACCACAAAGCAAAACAGGCAAAGCAAGTTGTGGTCGCGGGTGAGCAAAGTAATTGTTATTAGTTCATAAATATGGACCTCCGCAAAGTAACGCCTGATTCAATAAAATAATATTTTTCTGTTTGACAACTTTACCGTACAAGACGAGAGGTCGTGTGGCATTCTTATCCAACCTCGACATTTTTTTTTTTATACGACGAGGAAGGCAAACGAGCAAGTGGGTCACCTGATGGTAAGTGATCACCACTGCCCATAGACATCCGCAAGCCCGGAGGGTTTGCAGATGCGTTGACAACTTAGAGAGCTAAGATGAAGTGCCCCTTGTGCCCGTGATTACACCGGCTGTCTTACTCTCCACACCGGAACACAACAGTGCAAGCACTGCTGGCAGGATTAGCGAGTAAGATGGTGGTAGCGATCCGGACCGACCACGCACAAGGTCCTACCACCCGCATGTTCCGCACATGTGCGGAATCATCGCATTACTATCAGAAAATTGATTGATTGATTCTTATGTTCTTATCTGTTTATTTATATACTAGATGTTGCCCGCGACTTCGTCCGCGTAGATTTCTGTTATCGCTATCCCCCGGGAAGTATGTATATAAATTTCCCGATTAAAAAGTAGCCTAGGTTATTCCTAAATATTCAAACTATCTTCATACCAAATTTCATCTAAATTGGTGCAGCGGTTTTCCCGTGAAGAGGTAACAAACAGACAGACAGAGAGACAGAGTTACTTTCACATTTATAATATTTGTTAGAAAGTTAGGATCATACCTTTTCTGGTAACAGTCAAACTCCTCCTTCAAGGACTCGTATTTCCTCAGGGTGTGGACGAGGGCGTCCGAACTGCCCTCGGCGGTGCCGCCCTGCTGCAGATGTTGGACCTCGCGCTCCAACCTACAACAAAAAAAGAGACAGTTTTAAACATTGATAAAAACATCAGAATTTGCCCTTTGGATAATTTTGAGCACGGCTCACATCGTTGGCACTAATATAATCTCCGCGACTAACAAAGTCGCGGCCAGTCGTGCTAGCCAGACTGTGGTTCTACCACCCGTAAATTAGTTAATTTGTACTTAATGAATAACTCAACTGCTTACTCTCGCAATTTTCACCCATATTCACTTATGATTCCGGTTCTTAATGACTCGATCGATTAGTAAATGGTTCGCCGACAATTAAACTTGATTCATGGCAGCCTGACCCTTGCCACCAACGTTACAGATGTCAGTTCACAATGACAATTCGATGTCAATTGCTGTAGGCCGAGCACGAAGTTTATGAATCCTGCGTAACGTTGCAGTTGTCGTATCGAGATCGAGAAACCTCATACTAAATTTTAGTTCCAAATACGCTCACGGGCGGGCGCTGTTCCAAACGTCATACAAACTCGACAACGTTTACTATTCGATTTTACGTGACGCAGGTTTCGAATATTCGTACTCGGGCCTCTGCCCAGTCCGCGAGTCTGCGAGTCGAGTCGAGTTCGGTGTATTCGAGTTGGCATGGCTCGCCGACCCGAGCCGAGCGTGTGCCGACAGAAGACGAATGAAACCGAACGCGAACACCGCTTATAGACACTAATTCCATCTCTATCCGTCCCGCCGGTTTCTATTCGTGAATACGATACGAGTCGCTAAGTCGGCGACTCACATAACTCGCATTCGTTATCCTTAGCCGATTTGTATCAAGCCGAGTGGAGCCGGCGAGTTGATTCGAGTTGCGAAGAAACTTGATTCGAATCAACTCGCATAGTGTCTGAATCGAGTCATTCGAATCAGACAACTCGACTCACCCATCGCTACTTGCCCTGATATCAGTTTCATAGCTGCCTGGTGCCACAGAAGTGTACAGACGTTTTTTTGTGCAATAGTTACTTACCATGTGGCTGCGCCAGTTTTATGTGATTTATTTTATCTACTTAATTTCATACTCTCACTATATACATTAAAAAACACTGGCAACACAATCCTTTCCTTTTCCCCCTCCCCCGTACCTCAGGACAAGATGAAGAAGTTTTTTGAAAAACGAACTCTGAAAAACAAACGAATCGCGAGTGACGCTATAATTTTCTCTCACGCAAATGACTCTTTTATTTATTTATTTATTTATTTATTGCACAGTACATAAAATTAACTTAAGTTAACCTAGGTACTACCCTGTAAGGGCGTAGCAATATAATTATACATAAGTACCTTAAGAACCATAAGAACCTTAAGATATACCAGGTAACAATTAAGATCTAAACAAACTAGCTAACACTGCCTAACTAGTAACACATCAGCTATTAGTTAGGTAATTAGGTAAGTATAAGTACTTCTCATTTCACAATGTATGTAACAACATTTAAAACTTATAATTATTTATAACCTGTGTATTGTTGTTTAATCTGTTTAATTTTATAAATAACGCTAAAAACTGTGAAAAGTGATATCTGTGTGCATACATTAGGTTTAAATATTCGGACATAACGTATAAACTGGGTCAAGAAAGAAAACTAAGAAAACTCAATTGCTGGAGTCAGGTCAGGTGTGTCCTGGATTAGAGGTACGTGTCCTGGATTAGAGGTACGTGTC
Source organism: Clepsis dumicolana (assembly GCA_963691665.1). Taxonomy (NCBI): domain Eukaryota; kingdom Metazoa; phylum Arthropoda; class Insecta; order Lepidoptera; family Tortricidae; genus Clepsis; species Clepsis dumicolana. The sequence goes on along the minus strand of OY829519.1, from coordinate 1,299,903 downwards.
CTGGATTAGAGGTACGTGTCCTGGATTAGAGGTACGTGTCCTGGATTAGAGGTACGTGTCCTGGATTAGAGGTACGTGTCCTGGATTAGAGGTACGTGTCCTGGATTAGAGGTACGTGTCCTGGATTAGAGGTACGTGTCCTGGATTAGAGGTACGTGTCCTGGATTTGAGGTACGTGTCCTGGATTAGAGGTACGTGTCCTGGATTAGAGGTACGTGTCCTGGATTTGAGGTACGTGTCCTGCCCCTCCACCATGCATTATCTTCTCCATCCTTGTCTTGGCCGACATGCGTCTCATCCAGTGTTGTCTCCAAGTATCGTACACATGATATGTAGTCCTGACTTAGAAGGGGCAAAGGTGCATCCAGCGGCACCAGGTTCACCACTTCCGACTGGTACATGGCTGGCCGCGGTAAGTGACCGGCAGCCACGGCGGCTGGTCACAGACTACGGTAGACCTAGGACTGAGACTCGACCAGCTTCGATGGGGTAATGGGCATGAGCGCACGGGTGTGAGGGCGGCGGCCAAAGCCCGATCAGTTGTAAACTACAGCGTTAGAGCACTCTGCCCATGATCAGGATTTTCAGGATAGAGCAGGATTTCGACCTATGGGGTCATTAAATAAAATACCTACCTAAAACCAATGATACTATAAGTAAACATACGTCATATGCACACCTGACAATCAAAAAATATGTTCCGAACGTTTTGACATTTTGCGTGCAAGTTTGAACCTTATTTGATAGAGATTGTGGCCAAAGAGGATACCTCTTTTTTTATATGTAATATTATTGCCTAAAACTTATCCCAGTTAATGAATCACATAAAACTTTCCAAATAACTTTTCCATTTAATTTGTTCTTACCTTTATTCTATTATGGTTGCCCGGTAGAGATCGCTCAGTAGCGATAAGGCTTTCTGTTTTGTTCGTTATGTGGTGTTCAATAAAGAGTTCTTGTATCATACTGTATTTTAATTTGAAAGGAATTCTTGCGGCCGAAGCAGACTTTATTATTATTATTGTAATCCTCTATAATGCACGCATCAGCTATTAAGCTGCCTGTGCCTCATAAATAATAATAATAATAATAATCGACAGTCAGTTTTCATCTTCAAAAACCCATACAATTTAAAAACAGGCCTTAAATTTAAAACAAAATGTTTGTCCATGATAAAAAAAGTCAAATTCGTGATATGCGTGTAGATAAAATCATGTATGCAACTCTATATAATCAGACCTTAAAACACTCGTGTGATCTTATTATGAAACTCGGCTTCGACTCGTTACATAAAACCACACTCGTAAGGCTACGCTAGCGCTACACACGCTACTGTTAGTGTCACGTACCGCTGGTTGTCGTTGAGCAGGTCCCCGTACTTGCCGCGCAGGCCGGCCGCCTCCTGCGCCGACGCCTCAAGCTGGTTCATGGCCGCCCGGTGCTGTCCACGGAAGTATTCCAACTCCTGGAAAAGGACGGTTCAATTGTACAAATGGAGGGTTTTAAAATCTACAAGGTGATGTGGTTAGTGTAGTGTGCTACCCTACTTTTGACAATAATAATAATGACGATGAAAACGAGGGTAGTCGTGAGCCGCAGTCAGCTGCGCCGAGCAGCCGCGCGAGCAGAGCCGCGGCGCGCAGTTTGCATCTCGCCACCGGCGTAGCGTGTGCTCACAGAGGAAGGGATACGGATTAGTCCGAAACACGTCGGGCTATACTCGACTGACATACGTGAGTGATCCGTTTATGTTAGCATGATTGAATCTCAGGGTAGTTTCATGTTCAAAGTGGTTTATAACCTATCCATTATGATATAAACCTCCGACATTGTCATTTCAAAGTTCCATATTTCAAAAACGGCTGAACCGATTCTAATTAAACTTAGCTAATAACCATCTCAATCTGATACTGACAGGAGGCCTGTGCCCACCAGTGGGACGTAAGAAAAGGCTGGTGATGTGACGTGTACCTTCATTATATTTTTTTAATACTCACTGAAACATGAATACACAGAAAAAAAGCCAGAAAATGGTAACCCTGGAAATCGAACCCGGATCCTCGGCATAGGGAAACACGCTGAATTTTCTCCATGTATTCAAATCTCAGCTCATTTATTACTTTTTGCAGTGACTAGCGCCATCTATGTGATTACTGCGTAAACCGAAGACGAAACTTATCAGTTTACCCGAACTAAGAGAGGATTGTGGATAAGCGAGTGGTAGGACCTTGTGCGATCGCTATCACCATCTTACTCGCTAATCCTGCCGCTAAGTAGCAGTGCTTGCACTGTTGTTCCGGTGTGGAGAGTAAGACAACCAGTGTAATTACGGGCACAAGAGGCATTTCATCTTAGCTCTCTAGGCTGGCAACGCATCTGCGAATCCTCCGGGGTTGTAGGTGTCTATGGGCAGTGGTGATCACTTACCATCAGGTGACCACTTGCTTGTTTGCTTTCCTCGCTGTATAAAAAAATTTCATGTACCTTCATAACATGCTCACACCGTCTCGACGTCTCCGTGTGCTGCCTCCTAAGCTGATTCAACTCGTGGAGAGCCTTATCACACTGCTGTTTCAAGTTCTCATTGGTCTGTTTAGTTAGCACGTCATACTGGCCTATGGACTCGTAAGGTCCACTCATCACGTGAGCCCCGTGGCTCTTGACAGTGTAATTCTGTTTATCGTAGTTCGGGGTCACATAGTCTTCAATAGGCATAGGTATCGTCGGCAGTTGCGAGGCGTTGTGGCGGTCGTTGCTTACGTAGGTGTGGGACATCGACTCTGCAAGCAGAAGTTTGGTGATTTGAGGATGGGCTTGTGGAGTTCCGAAACGTGACGTGTGACGTGTTGATTTGTGTGGCAGTGGAGGGGGAGGTGTCGCATGAAAACATACATTTGCCGTATATCTTACACAGTGAACAAATTATTTGTTTTTAGTTCATGAATATGTTTTGAACAACAGCTACAGCTTTCTGTTGACTTTACAAGCATTGTCATCCAACCTGAGTTGGTAAGAATACCCCACATTGACATAAAGCGACGTTGCCAGCTCGCTCTACTCGCTCTACTCGCTACACCTCTCTCCCTTCAACACTCGACGTAAGAAAGAGACAGACATAACATTACAAGTATGGGCAAAACATTCCATTACCAACAACAACTTTTTTAACAAAATACTGTCACATCAAAATTTTACATGTGTATTATGATAGCCATAATTAAAAAAAAAATTATAGCAATATATTTACCAGTATTTGTTTTGTAATGTTATAATTATAACCCGTATTTCTATAACAAATAAGCGCGAGCGTCACAGCAGTCACAAGCTAAAACTATATTAGGAATATTCACAACTAGCTTTTGCCAGGGGTGTTGAGACCATCTTATTCGCTAATCCTGAAGCTGAGGGGTCAGCCATTAATCATGTGATGTATTTTAGCAATTTTTTAAGGAAAGAAAATCACATGTATTTTTTTGTACACATCTTAATTTTTTTCAGAATATTACTTCAAATAGTCTAATTTAAATGGAAAATTAAGGACCATGATAAAAGTGTCCGGACACATTACAAGGTTGCAGTTTGTTTCTGACTGGCATGGCATAAAAATAATGAAGGGTGTACTTAACAAATATAATATGTGATACCTCACTACACCCCTCCCTCCCAAGTTCTTACCCCCTCGTTTTTTTTTTTCAGAACCCCTCCTACCCCCCTTTCGAGCCTCAAGTGATTAATGGATGATCTCTAAACAGGAGTGCTTGCAATGTTGTGTTCCGAAACAGCTTAGAAAATCAGGGGCACTAGAGGCATGTTGTCTAGGTTGGCAGCGCATCTGCAATCTGTCTGGGGTTGCAGGTGTCTATACACAGTGGCAATCACTTACTATCAGGTGACCCACTTGCTTGTTTACCTTTTTTATTATATAAAAAAAATTAGCACTTCACATATAAATAACAATAATATTTTAATAATTGAAAGAATAAAATAAAACCTGTTCATTACCTCAAAATAAGCAAAGTTGAACATCTTTATTAAGTGCATCTATATTAATCACAACTGTTTTTGTTATTGTGACATAGTAAATAGGTATTTCCTTGAAGGCAATTATAAAATAAAATAAACAATAGTTTACCTACAGTTCTTTATTTCACCTACTTGGCTAAAACTTCGTCAGTTTTTTTTTTATCTCTAATATTGTTCAGGCTCTTACCATTACTGCCATTGCTCTCCAAAGAAGAGTTCCCTGATGCCATAATATTACAGTGGCTGCAACAAAGAGTGGGGTTTATACACACTTGGTCTTAAGAAGTCTTCCTTAACATTATAAGACTGTCACTCACTAGTAGGCCTAGGATCTGAGGTCCATCTTCGCCAAATCCTCACTGCACCATCTAAAACAGTAACACTTTCCAATTAGATCTTAAGCATAGATAAAACCTATGTTACACCAAACACATTGGTACAAGAGGGCACCTGACACATTTTCTACGCTCTAACGGCTATTGCAAAACTGAGTAACCGCAAAAGTGAAGAACGAATAAAGCGAGTACGTAAGAAAATACTTAATTGACATTACCAACTTCGTGACACGATACTGTGTAACAGTAAGCGGACACGGTCCATCAACATCGATGCCGAAACCCCTATTCAACAGTAACAGGCATCGAGAGAGCTACAAAAGCTCCCCTTTCCCCAGAAAAAGGACTTCACACCTCAGTAAAGAATACCTATCTGTTCCACAATGTAAACAAGCGGAAATATTATCAGGAAACGTCCATTCACTTGATACATACCCACTTAACACAAAACACGTCCAATCGAAGGAAAAAAATTAGCTAAAACAAAAAGGTATCTCACTTATATCGTCACTAATTTGCCAACACTTGTCGTCCCTTGCTAGACTTTTTTTTCGTTAGTAAAGTGAATGAATGAAATGACGGTCATGACAGATTTGTCGGACATTTTGAAATCGTGTTGCCATACTTGACATTGTTATGAGAATAAGTAAAGGTGTCGCTAGACGATAGTGTATCGCGATGTTGTTTTGTTTATAAAAGCCATACCATACCTAAAAAGGGTAAGTCAGGGCTCATTGGACTTCAAGAAAAATGTTGGAGTGTATCAATAAATTGATATGCATGCATTTTTAGTTTTTTAGTTTCTTCTATTTGTTTCCTCCTTATCTAGTAGAAATCGTTTTTAGCGACTAAAATCGTTTTTTGTGATTTCATTGTAAGGATCTGAAAGAATGGATTTTTTTAATCGAATGTTTCTGTTACTTAATCATCGAAAACAGTTATAGTTCCCTAGTATAGCTAATAATGTCCAATGTTAATGTTTTCGTTTCGCTCATGAATAGTTTCACATTTTATTATCGAGTATTATTTAAAATTAAAACGCAAAGAGTTAAGTTATAGATCTGGCTAAAGAAAGAATAGTCAAATGCTTAGACAAAAAATAAATTAATTTATATTCATGTGCTCAAAGTACCTTTACTTTAGGCAAGCACAGTTTTCGGTTTGTCGGGTAGAGGTATTTGGTTGGAGAATTGTGATGTCCTCTGCCACGAATTTAGGGCCTTAGGGTTGGTAAATAAAATATAGGGTAAACAAGGTATTGAAGTAATGAAAAACTGATGCTAAGAAGCTCACTGCAGAATTTAATTTACATACTTGTTATCTTAGTGGATGATGTTATCGTTGAAACTGAGACATGTGTGCGACTCATATATGAAATTGATCAATAAAATTTAATTTGTAAAGAAGTTGAGACATTTAGCAGTTTAGTTAAGTACTAGACATGTTTAAAAAGAAAAGTTGTGCTTTAAAATTTATTGAATAACAGTCATGACAGTTCGATTTCAAAATCAAACCAAAATCTGTCCATATAATAGGGTGACCAGGGTATAAAAAGCCATTCCGCATTATAAGGTGCTTCGTCATGATAGATTTCAATTAATTCATCGTTTGGCTTTAGAATATTTTTATGTACACCGCCGTTAATGTACTAAGGAACACTATGTTAATAAAATGAAAAACGTAATGTAAGAAAATTTACGCAATTACATTTTTAGCTCATTGAAAACTTTGCAGCAGAATACTGTCTGCAGTCTGCGCAAAGGACCACGTTTTGAGCCCTCTACACAGCTAGTTTTTTGCGCATCGCACTTGAATATTTCTGAGTAAAATGGTGTGGTGGGTGTAGTATAGTATTCCGCCGTACAAATAAATGACACGCAATAGAGAACGAGTAAAAAACAATGCGCAATTTTTATAAATCGAGTGGTTGTATACAAGAAAACTAAGCAGAACATCTGTAGTTTGATTGTTATAGCAGAGAAGTTTCATAACAGTGCGGGAACTGCGGGATAGTAGTAAAATTGAATGTTTTGATGTCATGCAGAGGCATGACTTCCATGCCCTGCGTTACGGAAGGGCGTGCGGTGCAGATTACGTTTACTATGAATGATTTTATCTCTTTCTAAACTCTAGTGTCTGTGAATGACCGAGTGAAATAGCGTACCAAATTATGGATTGAATAGTGTTGTTGATGTATTTTGTTATTTTCTATAACGTAACGCGATTAGGATGAAATAATTGTTATCGTGGCGGTGAGGAATCACTGTGGCGAGTGGCGCGGCGCCCCCGGGCCGCAAATACGGAACTGCGTTGGTTCGCGAATCAGGCGTTCGATTTATCGTCCCGCGCGTTACTATTTACGCACTTTTCGAAAAAGATAGTACGTATTTTTAGTCGCGGCGCGTGTTTTACGTGAACCGTCAGGAGCGTCTCGTGAGGTCGGGTGACTGCGGTCGTGGAATTCGTAAACAACCTCAAGGTTATCGGTGGGCATGTGCCTGGTGCGTTAGGGCTGCGATGCGGGCGCGCTGACATGTCTGCGGCGGGCGCGGGCGCGGGCGCGGGGGCCGTGGTGCGCCAGGGTCACCTGCGGAAGCTGAAGACGATGAAGAAGAAGTACTTCGTGCTCCGCTCAGAGAGCACCGACTGCTCGGCGAGGCTGGACTACTATGAATCTGAGAAGAAGTTCCGCGCGGGTGCGGCGCCGCGGCGGGTGCTGCCGCTGAAGAGTTGCTATAACATCACGCGGAGGCTGGACTTGAAGCAAAAACATGTGATTGCATTGTTTACCCGTGAAGAACAGTTTTGTGTTGTGGCAGAAAACGAGCAGGAGCTGCACGCGTGGCTGTCTGCCATCCTGCGGCTGCACTCCTCGGATGAACATAGCGATGAGCTTCTACATCCTATCCGTAAGTAATTTACTGCAAGCACTACTATTTTTGTGTTTATGTTGCTATCCTTTTTATCACTGGAAGAGAACCAGGCTTTTTATTTTGACCAGTAATAGTTTCATGACCACCCTTACAATCATTAGATTCTCCTCGACTCATTGTGTGTTAACATAATCAACATACTGTTATCAACAGAGATGCCTATAAGAAGTATGATTGACCACTATTAAAGTTGATATAAAAACATTGCAAAAATGAAATGAACATTGCTGAGATATTCTGTACAACTTTCTGTTTCAAAATATTTGATGGCCACATAAGTATTTCATATTTCAATTTTATGTTCAAACCAAGTTATTTGTAAAATACTATTTCCGCAATGGGAACCCTTCAGTATTGTTGTACACTTTAGGAAAATACCTAACATATGCAATAAATAAGAAAAGAATCGTAATTTTCCTATTGGTGTGTAAATATAGCTAACTGTAAATAATGAAATGGTCCTTTACATACCTAGTATGGATGTATATTCTACACTCATTGGCACAATTTATGGCCCACCCTATCATCCGAGATTATGGTGGATCTAGGTTATACCTAATGATCTAGGATATAGGTTAGGGACAGCCCTAGCCCTAGGATGCTCCACGATATAGGTATAACCTAGATCATTATTCACCATAATCTCCCAACTTTGCTGAAGTTTGTTGAAGAACTTTGCTGTCTTTATGCATGAGCCAAATAACTAATGTTTTTAGAAAAAACCTGTAAAAAGTAAACAATAAAATTTCTGGTTCTGGTCCTTTAATTAGGAACACGCTGGAAATTGTTGTAATACCTTCATTTGGTCCTAAAAGCGAACAAGAGAGGCCCCCAAGAGGGATTTGGTCATTCTTTCAGGTGGTGTACTGGCAGGCACTAAGAACATTATGCCTAATAGGTATGAAAAATAAAAAAAGTGTTTATTCCAAAAAAAAATTCTAACAAATGGTGATAGAATGAGACTTCCGCTTGTAAATTGTAACTTGTAGCTTTATAAAACACAGTCCAGAGGTCCTGTGCTAGGATGCCCTGTGTTACGGGACCCTTCCATATGGATACACTGTTAATCGCTACAAGTCATCTAATATCAGTCCTCAATCTTCTTTTGTTTTTGAGTGATTATGAATAATTTAAAAAAAACTGTGTATCATTTCATTAAGATCAAACAGTGGTTACCCACAAGTATTTTTACGACTTCAATAATATTCTCGCTGAAGGGCAAATCTGTTTTCTTTTTAAATAGTAGTTTTAATTATGTTTGTGTGTTTATGATCCTATAGTAGGTCAAGCATGAGTACTTTTACGACTTGAATACTTACTTAATATTGTAACAAGAATCACTTAAGTCAAAGTAAAGAAACTAAAGTCACTTGGGGAAGTTTCAGTTCCTTAAGATTAGATCAATTTATTTTCTTATTATGTTTTATGCCCGAAGGTTAACTGGTAGAGATCCCTTTAAGGGATAAGTTCGCCTTTGTACATTTGCTTTTGTTCTGTTATCTGTATTTTTTTTTGTTTTACGTGCAATAAAGAGATATACATACATACATAAATGAAAATAAAATTACATTTCAAATGTCAAAAATATATGGGATTCACAAAAATGACATTAAGAAAAATAAAAGTACCTACAATAAAAATAAATACAAAATACATAATGTTATATAATTTGTAAAATATAAATAAATGTTATATAATTCAATAAAGTGAGAATGTGAAAATGTCACATAGGCAAAAGCAATAATAACAAACTAGAATTGTAAATAAACTTATACCTGTCATGATTAATTATTGCATTAGACACATTATGTACTTTGTAGGTACTTACTTAGAATGTGATTTTACCATATTTTCCATACTTTACCATATTATAGATTTTTATTAAATTTCTATGGAATAATCGAGAAAAACAAAAAATGCGACATTGCCAGCTCAGTGACGCTCTTAAATCTCATTGTTTTTTTATTATTATTATTACTGGCTGTTACATATTTTGTAAAAGGAGTTGGGAAGGACTCCAATAGAGAAATCTCTATCCAGGCAGATGTTGTACCTAGGGACCAAAGTCCGAAGGAAGAGTGTTGGAAGTTGTATTTATGCAACCGCCTTGAGAAACTTCGTTAGCGCGATATAGAACCGAGATGACGTCATTCGCGTGTGGTGCTAGGGTTGCTACAGTAGGTCTAGCACAACTCACAGTGCGACATCCATCACGCGCGAGAACATCTGCCCGTTTTCTGTCACTCAGAATGCAACGGGACATTTAATATAATCTCGCGCGACAAACAAAGTCGTAGCCAGTCGTGCTAGCCCTATTGTAGTTTTCAATAAAAAGGACAAGTCATGCTTGTTTACAAGCCAGTCCATTCGTACCACCAGCAGCTATAGCTACCACCATGTTGTTTACAAGCAAATAATCGCGCTATAGCCATTGCCTTGAAACTTTCAAGGCAAGGTCAGTGAACTTCAAGTTTCGCTATAGCTAAACAAGCTCCCATCAATCTTTATACCATTATCATAAAGTATCACCTCTAGAATTAAAACAAAACACATAGGTTGGTACTCGCCCAATTTGCGCCAGTATAACAGAAGTAGAAAACCGTAGGTGCAGTCGCGTTGAGTCGATTTTAATTGACAACATTTCGACGATAAAATGACGCACTGACTTCCACCCTTCCACAATTATTTAATATGGTATTGGCATGTCATTCTGACATTTACTTGACTGTGAAAAGGTTCTCTGCTGCTGCATGTTGACTTTTGAATACCATGGTGTTTTGGTTGTTACCCTTACTTTAACACCTAGCCTGCGTTTTCTGTTGAAAATTACGCTTTTAATACACGCTTTTTGGCAGACTATACTTTTTGTTGAAATTTCTAGTTGATGCCATTAACCGTTGAAGAGTTCCCTCCTGCGAAGACGATCCTGGTTGCACCGCCAGAATTTCACTACCAGATAATTGAATTACAGAAGTATGAAAGGCGCGAAATCATAAGTCAGTGCGTTTTTGCGGGTAAAATCTTGAGCAGCGTCGCGCGACGCCACAGTCCTGGGTTCGAATCCCAGTTCGAGAACTATGTTTTCTGTTCTTTCTGTTTATTTACGTTTCGGTTTGAAATTTGAGAAATAATTTCGAACGGGATGACCGAAAAAATAAAAATACGAAAAGTTGGTTTTATGTGTTTTATCCCAGGAAATGCAATGGGTAGTTCCCATCCCACAGAACAACATAGTTCTCATAGGACAGTCAGTTAAAAGGTTCAAAACCGATTTCTCACTAATCGAGTGTTTCAGTACACTGGAAATCATCAACAAACGGATAATAACAAAAATAAGACCTAAATAATTTGCCATTGACATCATACTTGAATGCTTCGGCGCATTCGCTCACTTATTTCCAAAATTAACTCTATAGCTGTAACAAGAGAGTTCAAGTTGTCACTAACGCAATGTCAATAACAATATGAGTAATGCATGTTTATCTAGTTCCCAGTACGATGTTTTCATGTGTGTTATACGATATTACAAATAATGCTCTAATCATGGCATCTATGTTTTTTCTAAAAAGATAGGAAAACTACATGCAGCGAAGAGTTACCGTTACCGCTGTACTCAGAAACGTCGACTAACTTTATTTGCGGCCCCCCTATTATTCGTCTTTGCACTTGCCTGGTAAATTAGACGTTTTTAGAATAATGTCGCTTGTATAATACCTATACATATAAATCCCTTTAAAAAGTATAAAATCAATTTTAAAGTGAAATGACGATCGAATATCCTAGTGGTTAGAGAACCTGCAACGAAGCACGAGGTCCCAGGCCCCTAGTTCACCAACTTTACAAATGTCAGTTTTCAATGACATTACATTATGTAGTGATGCGAAAAAAAATGGAATGTTTGGGAGATAGACAAGTTGACAATCCAACTTGGGAAGAGTTGGTTCGCTACGCTACAGCCTACTGATATAGGTTATCTAAGAATAGAAGGTTGCTCGGACAGGCACAGCGGCTTCCTAATGAACTTTTGTTTCAAGAGCCGTAGCCGGTTTAACTTCTATTGGTGTGGTTAGTGGGAGCGACAGAATGATAAGAAGGCCAATTAATTGAACATGACATTTATTGAAGAATTCAATTATAAGCCAAGCCGGCACGCTTGGGACTAACTAAACCTTATCTAAACCGGTCGACGCGCACTGAATCTATAACGTGGTGAAAAGTCCACACGCGCGCTGGCCAGCGGTAAAGAAAAATTGTCTGTGCACTCACGGGACTCCTCGGTCTACCTCGGTGTTGGTGTGTCGTATCAGGCTACGGAAGCCGTAGCCGGCACGAGTATGTTCGGAGACCCTCAGGCCGTCAAACCCTACTGGCAACAGCAAGGTGAGGCCCGGGGGACAGTCGGACGTAGCCCCTGGTGGTGCAGACGCGGCACAGCGCGCAGGTGCGCGGGCGGGCGTGGAACCCTTGGCGTCGCAGAATTGCCACAGAGTCCGCCCGCCGGAACTCTGGTCCTACGGGAAAGGCTCGCGCTGTCTCGGCGAGGCGCGTAGTCGATGATGGAGGGCTATTAAACCCTTGGCTTCAGCACGAATGCACTGGGCCGCCCACTGGCCCAGGCCTGCGGGAAATCGGACGCGGTGGCGCACGGCGCGCGGCGTCAAAAACTAGAAGGCTTTGAAGTCCTTGGCATCAGTGCGAGCACACTAAGCCGCCAGCTAGCTTAGGCCTACGGGGAAGGTGAGAACGGCAGCGCTCCTCGATGCACACACGTCACTCCGCGACACATATACGCACTCCTCACAAACCCTACTGACACTGCGTCTCAGAGGACGTCACAAAAATGTTCACAGCCTGCCAATGCATCGGGTCTGGTGCGACGCGCTTACGCGGACGCGTGGGTGGTTGGAATTACATCGCGGTACCGCGTTTGCGCTTATTTACGCGGCGTTTTTACGTCAAATTACGCGCACGAGTGACATGCACCCACCCAGGAAGGGGATCGCCGCCAGACTGTCAGTGTGACAGATCACGGCCAGGGAATTCAGGAACGCGTTTCATTTGACGGGATGTTAAACTCTCGTCAGCCGCTTAGTAACTTCCAAATTTAACAAACTACCACGGCGCTACGCGCAGACATGTTTTAATTGTATACGAGCACGCGGCGGGTGTCCCTGACAATTCGTGGTAAGACGAAGTTTCGAGCTTGTACAACGAGTCGCGGTTAGTGTGCGATGGAACGAAACGTAGGTTCCGCGAAACGGAACGCTCTGACAAGGTGTCAAAGTTTTTCTCTCAAAACAACTACCTACTGTTGTTATAATTAAATTTCTGACGTTTGTGTGACTGAAAGTTGCTGAAATATGCTTTGTCGTGTAAAACCGAGACTACAGGGCGATAGCGTGGCTTTGGGCGGTTAATTTGGTACCTGATATGTGTCTGGGCACGTGTTATTCTAGTGGCAATGTAAGTTTGAAGTTCGACAATAACACATGGTGTTTCCGCTGAAAATACAGCGTCTGTGATTATTGCAGGCCTGAAATGTGCCTGCCGCTCGTTAGATCAGGAGACCAGCTATCCGTGAGTACCCATGTCTTACACCAGAACATGTTATTCATTGAGATATTAACGTGTCAAAGTTGGAGCTAAGAATTAGGTTAGGTTGTAGTGATTCTCACTACAATACCCCCCTTGTTAGGAAAAAGGTTAAGCCGGGCTTAACCGCAACAGCCGGTGTAGCCGGAAGAAAAAAAATTGTGCATGCGAACCGTTGAACTTATGAATAACTTAGGATCCGCTAAAGTTAACCTAACAAGTATACGATCCTATAGGCTAAGCATGCATACCATTTTCTATGGCCCTTAGTAAATAACATTTGGATCTCGAACTATATTATGTCCGGTTCCTGGACTATAAGGTACATTTAATCTAAGCATGCTTGGTTTGCCCCAAAGCATTCCCATTAGTTTTAGTTTGCCTATCTCGATTTTAAACTATGAATTATGAGTTAATGTATTACTATATTATAACTTACTGAATTATATATTATATATATATATACAAGAGGAGTGAGACAGTCGGCGCCAACTGTTACACCCTAGATAGATATATTAGCGCACCTTATCGCGGTGGCTATGGTAAAGTCCTTGTTGTGTGAAGTGATATTGAGACTTCACACAGAGTTTTTAAAGTCGAATAATTGTGGTAGCTACCCACTGTATTGAAGAAAAAAACTTAATTTTAATTTTTTCTCGAAAAGTACCGGTCAGATTTTGATCCGGATTGTACTCCCTGAATCCTAGGGTGGCACAAGTACACAAGTTTTTTTTTTTTTTTTTAAAGTAGTTTGACACTTGTCAAAAAAATTACGTGTACTAAAAATTTTGCACAGTCGAGGTTGCGAGTTGGTATACACCTTATGGTACCTTTATGATGTCCTTGGCATGGTATTTTCCCGTTTTACCCGTGTCGACGTCTTGTAGGTCATAAACGACATCTGAGTACTTCTTCGTGACTCTGCTTTTGACGAACCGCGGAGCGAGTTTCGCTGAGAAGAAGTGTGGCGCGCTTGACTGTACAAAGTTACGCCTCCACACGATATCACCCACGCTTAGCCGGAGCTCTCGGCGGCGCAGATTGTATCGGTTTGCGTTCTGTTTGTACGCTTTGGTCAAGGCGTCTGTCACACGGAGGAAAATTTTTGCCAAGTCATTTAGCGTGTCAGCTTTTTCAGGCCGAGTAGCGAGCTGGAGGTCGTCTGGGGAATCTGGTGCGTTGCCGCGTATGCAGTGCAGCGCGCCATCCGCGACGAACTCACGGCCTTTTGCTAAGAAAAATGGTGTATAGCCTGTTGCAATGTTGACTGTGCTATTTAAAGAAGATTGAATATGCGGCAGGTGCTTGGACCACATTCTGTGGTCTTCGCCCACTAAAATTGCTAAGCAGGTTTGCACAGTTTGGTTGTACCGCTCAATAGTATTGGAGTGTGGGGCGTAAAAGGCCCCATAAAATATCTTAGGGATGGAGTGGCTGGAGCAAAAGTTTTTGAATTCGCGACTTTGAAAGATGGTGGCGTTGTCGCATATTAAAACGCATGGTATGCCTTCCTTGGTTAAAATCTCGGACTCTATAAATGATGTAACCGTTTTGGTTGTTGCAGTTCTTAGCGGGTGTAACCAGCAATATTTAGTAAAAACATCTACTACTGACAGTATGTAGACGTGACCAGAGTACGATTTTGCCATGGGGCCGATGATGTCTATTGACAAGGTGTGCATCGGCCTGTCGACCTTCTTCTGGTTGGTCATGTGTCCGTGTGGTGGATTATTGGAGTGTTTGTAAGCTTTACACTTCTCACACGCGGACACGTAATGTTTCACGTCCGCATACATGCCTTTCCAGTAATAATTTTCTTTAATTTTCGAAAATGTCTTGAAAGTACCGGGATGCACTGCATTGACCTCGTGGTTTTCCTTCATGCATTCCGGTATTAATTCACGTGGGATTACTATTTTCCATTCGGTTCCGCTAAGCAATTGCGACGATGGTTTGCTATGTCTTAACAATATTCCGTTCTTTATTTGGTAATTTTTATGGAATATTGGACGTGACTCTACATTTTTAAATAATTTATTATACCAATCGTCGTTAGAACTGCAACCGCCAGTAAAAGCAACCGCCTTGAGTTCAACTCGAGATAGTATATCTGGGACTACGTGGTGTGAGCCTTTTCTGTGTCTAATCTCAAAGTTGAAGCAAGACAGCTGCATCGCCCAGCGTGCTAAACGGCCAGAGGGGTTGTTTAGCGATTTCAGCCATTTGAGGCACATATGGTCTGTGACGACCACAAAATGACTGCCGTCGACATAGGGGCGGAAATGGTTAATAGAGTCCACCACGGCCAACAATTCGCGCTCTGTAGTGCTGTAGTTTCGCTCGGTTTTTGTGAGTAGTCGCGAGTGAAATGCTACGGGGTGTTCTATGCCGTCTATCTCCTGTATGAGGACACTACCGATGCCTACCGACGATGCATCGGTGTGAATTTGGAATGGTAGGGAAAAGTCAGGGCAAGCCAGTATGGGGGCCATGGTGAGGGCGTCTTTGAGCGCTAGGAACGACCTTTCTGCTTCCTCTCCCCAGGCTATGGCCTCTTTACCCTTCTTTTTTCCCACCAATGCTGTCATCGGTGCGACTATAGTCGAGAACTTGTCTACGAACCTGCGGTAGTATGAGCATAGCCCTATAAATGCGCGTAATTGCCTAGCTGTTGTTGGTCGTGGGAAGTTTTCAATACAGTCCAACTTTTGTGGATCTGTTTGTAGCCCTTGGGGACCGATAACGTAACCAAGGTACTTTAGCTCCTCTTTACAAAATTCGCACTTTTTAAAGTTAATTGTCAAACCTGCTTTGCCTAAAGCATCAAAAACGTCGTTAAGTATGTCGAGGTGTTCTCGGAAAGTACTTGTGGCTATTAGCAAGTCGTCGCAATAGCCGAAAATCTTTTCACCGTATTTATGCTGAAACAATTAATCTATCAAACGTTGCAACTCGCAACCGGCGTTTGAGATTCCAAAAGGGAGCCGGCGGAATTCGAAAAGTCCTCTATTTGGCACTACAAAAGCTGTCTTTTGACAAGACGTTCCAGAGTCATCCACGTTGTCTGAGTTACATAATGATATTTGCCAATAAGCGGCTGACAAATCGATCGAGGTCAAATAGCAGGAACCCCGTAAATTATCTAAAATCGAACTTATGTAGGGTAATGGGTATGAGTCTTTAATTGTGACATCGTTTAATTTTCTTGCGTCCAAACAAAATCTTAGCGAACCATCTTTTTTTGGAGTCATGACAACCGGGTTTGACCAAGGTGACTTGGAGGGTGCTATCACGCCTAACTCGAGCATCCGGTCTACTTCTTCGTTTAAAGCATTCAGCTTGACCGGAGAGAGCGGATAATACCGTTGCTTTATTGGTGGGCCGATTGTCAGGATCTTGTGTTCGACTATCGATGTTTTACCTAATCCCTTCTCCTCTGTACTTATGGTTTTGAATTTTGCTATGATTTTATTAATTTCTATCGCTTCTAGGGGAGATAATCGTTGCTTTGGGATTATGGCGCAAACATTAGTGTCACTTTGTGGTTGTGCTGTAATGTCATTGCATATTGTTTTGCAATTTATGAAGTTAATCAAGCCTACTTTATGTATGAAGTCCATACCCATTATAAAGTTGTCGGTTATGGTTGGTATTACCATAAACGTGATGTCATAAATTCGGTTGTTGAACCTAACTGGTAGAAGTAAAGTTCCTATGATGTTAACTTTTGAGCCGTTCGCGCAAATTGCGCTTGAGCGTAAAGACGTTATTTCAAAATTTAGTTTTGATATGTGTCTATGATAATTATTGCCTATAATGCTTAAGTTTGCGCCTGTATCTAATAGTCCCTTGTAAGTTCCGGATCCAATCTGAAAGTCGATGTAGAGTCTATTGTCCCCTTCAATGAATGATATGTTAGGGGTTACCGTTCCAAGGTGGGTTGATTTGGGATGTGGTTTAGTATGCTCTCGAGTACCTAATTTCTTTGGGCTATCGTTTGCCTCTCGGCGCGGCCTGCACTTGGGGGGGTTGCATTTTGGGCAGGTACTAGATAGGACCCCTCTCTCTCCGCACTGGAAGCAAACAATGCCAGGCACTGTTCGACATTGCCTGTAAGAGTGGCCTGATTTTTTACATTTTTTACAGGTCACTAAATTATTTGAAATAAATTTTCTATTGTGCTGTGTGTTGACGACAGTCACGTGACTTGATTGTTTAGACGATTTGGATCCCGAACTGACAGTGGATGGGCCGGCGTAAGCGTCAAATCGCTTGCCTAAAGTAATCAAATTTTGGATACTGTTAGTGTCACCGACGGCTAGCAGGTGCGCATATGTTGGCAGGATGTTATGCTTAATGATCTCGATAAGGTTAGCCTCCATTAGTGGGGACACTAACCTCGAATTCATTGTCTGCATTTCTAGTATGTATAAGTGTAACGGCTGGCCTGGTAGTTGTCGGTGGTCTCTAACTTTCTTTTCTAATGTGTAATCACTGTCAATGGGGGTGAAAAAAGTTTTGAATTTAAGTTGTAACTCTGACAAGGTGGTGACGTCATCGCGTATCTGCCTATAATAATCCAAAGCTTTGCCACTTAAGAAGTCGGGAAAACATTTTATGATTTTGCGCTCC
This sequence comes from Clepsis dumicolana, assembly GCA_963691665.1. Taxonomy (NCBI): domain Eukaryota; kingdom Metazoa; phylum Arthropoda; class Insecta; order Lepidoptera; family Tortricidae; genus Clepsis; species Clepsis dumicolana. The sequence goes on along the minus strand of OY829519.1, from coordinate 1,282,388 downwards.
GACGCGTCACGACTGCGCATATAATCATCCAACCTAAGAAAAAAGTCTGCGACGTCCGAGTCGCCTGTAAACTTTAAGTTCCATGACCGTAAGCTATCTTCGCGTATCACGTGTATAACGCGTTCGTCCGGATCTGCCGTCGGCGGTTGGTACGGTTCGCGTTTGTACTGAGGTTGATCTAAGATCTTGGACACTAGCTTCGGTGCTTCTAAGTTGGTAATGGGACGATATTGTCCAGTAGTTGCGGTTGGCGCGACGGGTTGGTTAGACGGACCTGGGGTCGGTTCAGGTATGGTTTGATTTCCGCGCGGTCGAGTATTTACGAAAGAAGGCCCCGGCCTTAGGTCGGGGTTCGAGGTCGAAGTCGGTGGAAAGCGCTTTGAAACTTCAATGTCGTGATATATTTCGTCTTCACGATCCGACATGTTGGCAGCTTGTTATTGTCTGTGTGGTCCCGAACAAGCACAATAATAATAATAAGGCTTATACTTCTTCTTAACTGAGAAGTTATAATAATAATTTAATTGACTGCTAAAACATCTATTATGATGTGCAGTGAAATATTTGGAATTATAATAATGTTGATAAATTTTTTGTTGACACTATGCTAAGTTTCCATAGTGTAACTGAAATGATACATTAAATTTATTTTTACTTGGTCGGGTACACACAGATGCACATACAATAATAACTTATAGACATAGGCAAATTATCAATTTGTGGCACAAAAAGATTCATTTTTCTCAACAATATGGCCATGCTACAGAACAATGTAGGTATCCTTGACAAACAGCTGTCCACCAATCACACCAATTAAGTTTTTGAAAATCGAAGTTTCTAATTTTATGTTGAGTAAATTTATGTCAAAATTTTAATTACTAGCAACTGTTCAAGTTCAATGTTTTATTGAGTTACATTAATGAAGTTCACTTGTTTGTCTGAGAGAAAGAACAATAATATTAAAGTTGCTTAATTTAAATTGAGTTGCTAATCTAATTGTGGCCATGCCCATATTTGCATTAGTAATAATTGTTCGGGCGCCATCTGTAGTGATGCGAAAAAAAAATGGAATGTTTGGGAGATAGACAAGTTGACAATCCAACTTGGGAAGAGTTGGTTCGCTACGTTACAGCCTACTGATATAGGTTATCTAAGAATAGAAGGTTGCTCGGACAGGCACAGCGGCTTCCTAATGAACTTTTGTTTCAAGAGCCGTAGCCGGTTTAACTTCTATTGGTGTGGTTAGTGGGAGCGACAGAATGATAAGAAGGCCAATTAATTGAACATGACATTTATTGAAGAATTCAATTATAAGCCAAGCCGGCACGCTTGGGACTAACTAAACCTTATCTAAACCGGTCGACGCGCACTGAATCTATAACGTGGTGAAAAGTCCACACGCGCGCTGGCCAGCGGTAAAGAAAAATTGTCTGTGCACTCACGGGACTCCTCGGTCTACCTCGGTGTTGGTGTGTCGTATCAGGCTACGGAAGCCGTAGCCGGCACGAGTATGTTCGGAGACCCTCAGGCCGTCAAACCCTACTGGCAACAGCAAGGTGAGGCCCGGGGGACAGTCGGACGTAGCCCCTGGTGGTGCAGACGCGGCACAGCGCGCAGGTGCGCGGGCGGGCGTGGAACCCTTGGCGTCGCAGAATTGCCACAGAGTCCGCCCGCCGGAACTCTGGTCCTACGGGAAAGGCTCGCGCTGTCTCGGCGAGGCGCGTAGTCGATGATGGAGGGCTATTAAACCCTTGGCTTCAGCACGAATGCACTGGGCCGCCCACTGGCCCAGGCCTGCGGGAAATCGGACGCGGTGGCGCACGGCGCGCGGCGTCAAAAACTAGAAGGCTTTGAAGTCCTTGGCATCAGTGCGAGCACACTAAGCCGCCAGCTAGCTTAGGCCTACGGGGAAGGTGAGAACGGCAGCGCTCCTCGATGCACACACGTCACTCCGCGACACATATACGCACTCCTCACAAACCCTACTGACACTGCGTCTCAGAGGACGTCACAAAAATGTTCACAGCCTGCCAATGCATCGGGTCTGGTGCGACGCGCTTACGCGGACGCGTGGGTGGTTGGAATTACATCGCGGTACCGCGTTTGCGCTTATTTACGCGGCGTTTTTACGTCAAATTACGCGCACGAGTGACATGCACCCACCCAGGAAGGGGATCGCCGCCAGACTGTCAGTGTGACAGATCACGGCCAGGGAATTCAGGAACGCGTTTCATTTGACGGGATGTTAAACTCTCGTCAGCCGCTTAGTAACTTCCAAATTTAACAAACTACCACGGCGCTACGCGCAGACATGTTTTAATTGTATACGAGCACGCGGCGGGTGTCCCTGACAATTCGTGGTAAGACGAAGTTTCGAGCTTGTACAACGAGTCGCGGTTAGTGTGCGATGGAACGAAACGTAGGTTCCGCGAAACGGAACGCTCTGACAAGGTGTCAAAGTTTTTCTCTCAAAACAACTACCTACTGTTGTTATAATTAAATTTCTGACGTTTGTGTGACTGAAAGTTGCTGAAATATGCTTTGTCGTGTAAAACCGAGACTACAGGGCGATAGCGTGGCTTTGGGCGGTTAATTTGGTACCTGATATGTGTCTGGGCACGTGTTATTCTAGTGGCAATGTAAGTTTGAAGTTCGACAATAACACATGGTGTTTCCGCTGAAAATACAGCGTCTGTGATTATTGCAGGCCTGAAATGTGCCTGCCGCTCGTTAGATCAGGAGACCAGCTATCCGTGAGTACCCATGTCTTACACCAGAACATGTTATTCATTGAGATATTAACGTGTCAAAGTTGGAGCTAAGAATTAGGTTAGGTTGTAGTGATTCTCACTACAATTATAAGAACTTTTGTTTTAGCGCGCTTCATAATGGCAAAGAAATGTAGTTCGAATTGTCATTATAAATTGACAATTGTAAAGTTGGTGAAATATGGGCTAGGTTTGATCCCCGGTCGGGGCAGATTAGGAGCAGGGCTCTGCTAACACTGGACAACTTAAAACACTGGGGAAAAGCAGGGAAATCTTCGTACGGAACCCTCGTGCGCGAGTCCGACTCGCACTTGTCCGGTTTTTTCTATCTGGATAAAGTTCTGCGGTTGTCCTGTTTGGAGGAATAAACTCAGCCCCAAAACTATCGCCTTTAACTGCGACTGTACCTCAAGGCAACCACAACCAGTTAAGTATATCAAATACTCGCGTACTGCCTTCCCAAAGGGCCGTCGACCCAACATTAGAGTTGTTTACCGGTGACTCACTATCATTTAAAACATTGCCAAACCCTAATTCAAATTTCATCACGTTTGGAAATTTAGTGCCGTCGGTCGCAAGTTAATTGATGGCACTAACCATAAAGCAGACAGACGGGAGGCGCCTTTGGCTTATCTATGCACTATAATTTTTATGCCACTTTTTGAGGGGGCGAGGAATACGTACAGCACACGTTTGCGCCCATGTCAAAATTTGTTGCGTTCCTAAACTACACTAAAACAAAACTGTCACACAAATGCCAAAAACACGCACACAATCAACAGACCCTGATCATTTTGGTCAGACTTTATGTTAGAGTTTTGGCACAGGTGAAATCGCGCGTTAACATCTCCATTCCTTTCCTGCTCTAAGGCACTAACGGAAGTCCTCTGAATAAATTGCTTTGCCATTCCGCAAATTAACGTAAGTTTTTCTAATTTAAGAATTAGTTACACTGGCTTATGTCTCCGTTGCTGAACTCCGGATCCTGTGGGAATTTCGCAAAAACTGCCCTTGTTCCTTGCCTACATCATACAAGGAAACTGTATGCATTCCAGCTTTCTACGTCCAGCGTTTGGCCTGAATGCTGATGAGTTCGGTGGTCCGGACTTTTTTTAAAGATGTTAGTCGTACTCGTACTAGTAATACATACTACATATTGTAATACATGCTAGAACAAAATACGCTATTGTGGTAAAACGCGCTTAAAAAATATTTGCGCGCAACAAAATAAACGATTGATATTTCATACGAGAGCAAAATTAGGCTACAAAGATTTTATGTGTTTTCGAGGTAGGTGTGCGACCAACAAATGTTCTCAACCCTGCCTGATCCCGGCTAAAAATATCTTACATATCCTGTAATTTCCGCCATCTCTCTCCAAAGCTACCACCTAAAAAACTACAAAGATGTTAACAATGAAATATATGAAGTATGAAATAAGCTTCCCCTGAGGCTGTTCCTAAGCAACACAAGCTCTCGTTGATATTTTTTTGGTATTTCGCTGGAACTATTGCTTTGTAGCGTCTAAGAGATGGACCCCTGCAGTTTCTTACGTATTTATGATCTAAAATCGAGAACTGCTGAGATGCTAATAGGCATAATGAGAAGTTAACATCTTGAAGGTTTTAAAAAGAAAGTTTTCTCTTAAAAAATAAGCAGAACTATCAAAAAGTAGGTACAACTATTGGGAATGCAACTAGAACTACCTTTTGTTAGATTCCAGAAATTGACATTCTAGGTTCACAAACATCATATCTGGCTATTAAAACATGGAAGCCCGTTACTCTGACGCCTCCTGGTTCCAGTAATTCCTCTGGCTCCAAGAATTTCGCCATAGGTCTCCTTCAAACAGTTTATGAAACTCCTCTTTCGAGTCCTTACAGTGTGCGTACTCGCGTCCAATGACCTTCACCAGGTCATTAGACCATCTTTTGGGGGCCACGCTGAGACTACTAGTACACGGTTGGCTCTCGTAACAAACAGATGCCTCTTAAGATACTTAAAGGAAAGACGTAATCCACTACACTTCGAACTTAAATACACCTACGCTACGCCCCACATTCCTGTTACGTCTCGCTTCCTCTACAAGTAACTAACTTCACTTCAGGAGCATTTAAGTTTGAAACGAATTCTACCCTTACAACTTTGCAAAACTTTGCAACCAGATATTCTCTAAGCTGATAGGGTGCGTTGACGGCTGCTAACCAATATGGCAAGCTAATCTTGAAGGAAAATGTTAGAGTGACCATTCTTGTTATATTGTTACATCCATTGACTTGCCGACAGCATGGACTTCGAGTTAGCACTTGAAAACGTCCGAACCGAAAGACCACTAATTTGCAAAACAGAGCACCAATCGAGCGTCAGTCATTCTTAGTTTGGTCGAACGACAGCGCTATGGCTTATGGCTGTCATCGAAAAAAGCCGTGTTGCACTGGGACACATTTTTCGTGAATTTTGTATTAGACCCATAGTCCATAGTGCTAGTAAGTCAATGACTATATCTGTCGTTTTACGATACTGGCTTGACACTCTAGATCAGCTACAAGCTCGGTGGAAAAAGGCGCTAATAAGAAAATTTTTGTACATAGTACGAGCCCAACATTCTAGCGCCACTTTATGAACGTTCGTTCTAAAACTCATTACTAGGTGGACTATAAATAGCACCGTTTGTATATGTCATAGTACGTTCAGTGTTATTTTCGTATCGCAACATAGTGACTATGAAAACAAACGACATAATTATTAATTTCGCGCCACTTCTAGGTCAATAGGTCAGCGCTGTTAGTCATCTGAGGAATGATCTAAGTCTTATCTATAGCCGCTTGCCTGAGTTCTGTGCTGTATACATATAGATATGCTGTTTTACGTCCACGCTTGGTGTGTTTGTTCGTTCACTCACCTTAATGGAAAAACTCTTGCATTAGATTGTACCATTTGTACCCCACATCGCACATGATTTAAGACTATCTTTTTCTACTATTTTTATACAAAAAATATATATATATTTGACGCCGAAGTGTTGAGAAATGAAGGGTGCGAAAGAAAACACTGTATCGATTGGAAACTTGTATTTACAATTTTGTGGCTGCAACTGTTTTATTGATTTTTATTTCGATTTCTTCATTTTGCGATTTCTATCTTTCTTTCAAATATGACCCCCGTGGCATGGTGCCAAAAAGGTTGGCAGTGTTTGTGGCTTAGTATACTGTTTAGCTAGGTACATTAGGGTCTGTAGAAAACAGCGGCTCCATGGACAGACAAAATTGTTTCGATTTCGTTTTTAAATGGCACCTGTTATATGTTGTGGCCTTGATATGAAACATCAACCTCGACATTGGCAATATCATCAAAAGTTTGACGGGGGCCACAGTTAAAAATTGAATTGATAAGAAACATGTGGCTACTTAATGTTTTATGAAAAAATCTCCTCCTTGCATTATTCACCGGTAAAACCACTGTTATATTCATCGTAATCTAAGGCCACGAATTGATACACTATCATAGACAAGTGATTTATACATATTTGGCCAGCTTACGCCCGCGGCTTCCGCCCCGTGGCAGAACCCGTATCCACCACCACAACAATCAGCCTATTTATGTTCTACTGCTGGACACAAGCCTCCTCTCACAATGAGAGGGCTTGGGCTATAGTTACCACGCGGATAGGCCATTGCGGATTGGGAACTTCACATACCATTGACGACCGGATAGCCTAGTGGTTATAGTCCTTGCCCTGACTATGAAGCTGGAGGTCATGAGCTCGATCCCCGGTCTGGGCAGATGTTTGTATGTTGCTGGCGTCTGTCGGCTTCTGTCCGGCTTTTCTCCTCTACAGCACATGTAGCACGGCGCGCCATTTTATCGCGCAGTGCATCCCTTTCATAGTGATGGAACAGAAGTGGATGGACGCACTGAGCAACAAGCGACTGGTCGCGTTTCTCATCCGATTCTCGTAAAAAATTATGAGCAGATTCGATAATTATCAGGGATCATGCAATGCGAGCAAAATTAATTAAAGTGCTAGGGTGAAGTGGTTGTTATACATCCATTTCAATCGATTTTGCTCGCATTTTGCGATCTCTAATAATTATACATATGTACAGGCATTTTTGTGGCGATTAATTTTTTTATATAAAAAAGAGACTTTCAGAAATGAGGTCGCGAGGTTTTCAGCTCTCAGTAGGACTAGCACGACTGGCCGCGACTTTCTTTGTCGCGAGAGATTATGTTACCCGTCACGTTGCATTCTGAGTGACAGAAGAGGACGGGCAGTTTTTCTCGCGCGAGATAGAAGTCGTACTGTGAGTTGTGCTAGACCTACAGAGCACTAGTTGTATGCGATTTGACAACCGTGTATCACTTACTTGCACAATAATGTGCTAGTTACAGGCACATGTATTCCCGGCCCAGCATTACATCCCACCGTACAGTCAGCAGCGGAAGTAGCTAAGCAACCGAAGCGGTCACAATGATCTGCACAAGCTCTTAGGTTTATAAAAATAGAGCCGTGTTTAGATCATTGTGAACGCGTAGGTTGCTTAGCTACTTCTGCTGCTGTCTGTTGGTAAGTACACAAACAAACAAATCTCCATATTTTTTATATATAACAATCAATGGCGCCTGATTCGTTACAACTATAAAAATGTTTATTTGTCCGTTTATCTCGTCGGCTATTACAGCTAATCTTATCTGAAGCGGCGTGGCGCCTTTGGTCTTGGTTAAGCGGACCATACTTCCCGTTTTGAACGGGACAGTCCATAAAGCAGACGGGAGGCGCTTTTGGCTTATCTATGCACTACAATTTTTCTGCCACTTTTTGAGGGGGACGAGGAACACACGTACAGCACATGTCTACGTTCCTGTCAAAATTTGTTACGTTCCTACAAACGCACACTAAAACAAAACTGTCGCACAAAAGCCAAAAACACAAAACACGCATACAATCAACAGACCCTGATCATTTTGATCAGACTTAATGTTAGAGATTTGGCACAGGGGAAATCACGCGTTAACATCCATTCCTTTCTTGCTCTAACTCTAAGGGACAGTCCCGTTTTCCAATAACCTGTCCCGGTGTCCCTCAATAAGCCTTCGGGACGCTAAATTGTCTCGTCTTGGCCTCTGAGCGATAAAATTGCCCTGTTTTGAACATAAAAGACACTAAGTCTAATTGTAAGTCTATGTGTAATCGTCATTTGCTCTTCCGTAAAGCATAAAGAATAATGTCTATTTCTGTGTCTATTTTTGTGTCTAGTGTAAGAAAATAAAGGTTTGTTTCATAAATTAAAAATGAGTTTTAAACTCTTTTTAGGCCAGGAAACGGAGCAAGGGACCTCAACTGTAAATCCTCAGGCAAAGAAAACTTTACAGTATGATAGAGTATCGTGGTTTAAAGGTATATTATAAAAATCAAAAAAAAAAAAAATACCGCAAGTTAGGTATTTTGGCCAAAATTCCTATTTCGTTGATAACTTTGTTCGGAAAAATGCTGAGTTAAAAATTTTTTCACTACAAACATTCACTACAAATACGAAAACTGTATGTGAAATATCCGAAAAAATCTCCTTACAAAAACCACTTTTTTTTCTTAAAAATATGTTTTTTTATCATAACTTGCACCGCAAAATAGCCCAGTCACTTTTTTTTTCAGTGCAATACGAATTTATTTCCGTTTTATACTTACGACATAAAAATCCAAAATATTTACCATTAAACTATATTTTTTTCAAAACTTACCTTTTCAGTCGCTGTGGAAAATTGCTCCGTCCGTTTTATTTATTGATACAACTATATTAATTTATTTTCTTTCAACTACAAAAATATCCAAAAAAAATATCAAGCGCATTAAAACCTAATAAATTTGCAGAAGTATTTAAATCGTGTTCAACGGAGAATGATTGTTATTTTGGATATTTTGGTTTTAAGTGGTAATGAGACCATTTGGTATTATTAAAGAAAAACATCGGACTGAGACATTTTCCATGCTGAGTTTTTGGTATTTTTAATTTTTTTTTTCTTACTGGTTACGCCAAATGTCACTCTAAAATCTAAAACAATCAAAATTTGACTGAGAAATTTTGCAACCGAAATTACGGACAAAAAGTTATTGTCTTTAAAAAGTGACAGTTTTTTTTGGTAAAATTTTTGGATTTTTATAAATTTACACCGAACAATGAAAATGTTTCATTTAGTAAAATAATTTTGAACTGAGGAATTACTCAGTCCAATATATCAAGATATTTGTACTTTTAGGTATAAATACCTATCTTCGGCATGTTTTTTTTTGGATATTTTTATTTTAGTTTTATCTCCCGTTATATTACATTCCTGCAAAGTTTTATCGACTGAGGATTTTATGCGGGGGTCTTCATAAAACGAACCGCCAGATTACTCGGCCTATTTGCGCAAAATATTAGTGTGATAGCATGTTGTCCCGTTTTGTGGCGGACAGAAAATGGTCACCTTAGCTTGGTTACCATCAAAGATTTTCTAGGTAGATCAAACATGCTACTATTTTCTAATGGTTATCAATCATTGTTATTCGAGTTGTGCGAAAAAGATTACATGTTACGTTTTTCCTGTAATTTGATGCGGATTTTATTGCCTTTGCGGTTTTAGGTCACACGCTTTTATCGATTCTACGTACACATGCATTATTTTGTTTTTTTTTTTCGAGCTATGTTGTATCACTTTATTGTGTGTCTGTCTGTGGCATCATAACTCCTAAAGGGATGGACGGATTTGGATGCGGCTTTTTTAAATCGAAAGCTGGTTTAATCGAGATGGATCTTAGCTAAGTTTCAGAAAAATCGGTTCAATGAAAATAATCGATTTATTGATTATTTTTGTGTTTATTTTTATGAAACATTCATAGAATGAAATTCAATATACAATGACAATGCAAAGAAAAATCCGTTAAGCAGCTGGACTTGAACCAGCAACCTCGGTAATCCGTACCACGCTCCACCCGAGCCGCTTGATTAAGCTACTCATAGATGGCGCTGAGGAGAGATCTTCCAAATAAAAATATGACACAAGGCATTGAAAAATTCGTTAGGTACACCAACGTTAAGTATAGCTTAATTGGTGGAGCGTGGTACGGATTACCGAGGTTGCTGGTTCAAGTCCAGCTGCTTAACGGATTTTTCTTTGCATTGTCATTGTATATTAAAATCGGTTCAGCCGTTTTTGATATATTGCACTTTTAAATAAAAATGTCAGGGGTTTTTCAACTTTTCTAAATTGTATTGATTTAAACTTTCGCGATTTTCACACATTATCATGATACTCGGGACTTAATCGCGTAAAAAACTTTTATATTTAAATTTTAATTTAAATACCTATACCTATACCTATTTAAATTCAAATTTAAATATAAAAGTTTTTTACGCGATTAAGTCCCGAGTATCATGATATTGTTTTCTAAATTGGTTAGGTTATTGGATTATTTTTAGGGTTCCGTAGCCAATGGGTACCAACGGGACCCTAACTACGCTTCCGCTGTCTGTCCGCCGTTCAAAGAAGAGATGGGGGGGGGGGGATTTTTTTTTTGCGGACGTTCAGGAAGCGAATATTAGGTAGGTATTAATAGCATAAAAAAAACACGATTTTCATGAATCATTTAATATTAATCTTTTCTTTGCCGGCGCCATAGATAATTTTTTTAAAGTAGCTCAAAAGTCTGAAAACAATTGTAAACACTTCAAGTACCTACTCGTGTCTATTTTCCGTAATCACAACAATCTAACCGATAAAGCCGAACTATCGAGCAAACACAAACAAGACAGCAAGTTACATTTTTAAAGGTTTTTTTAAGTCGGGGGGCTTTTTTTTAATTTGTTTACAAAATTAACAACTTAAATAAGTTGTAAACCTCCCAACATTTTCATTTATAAGTTCAATGTCTCAAGAACGGCTGAACCGATTTTATGGTACTTTACGATTAAAAAAAAGGCGCGTCCAAATCGTTTATGAGCTACGATGCCAAAGACAGATACACAGGTCAAACTTATAACACCCCTCTTTTTGCATAGGGGGTTAAAAAAACCGTGGCAGCCTAGTGATCTGACCTCTCAAGCCGGGGTAATGGGTTCGATCCGAAAGTCGGAGGTCTTTTTCGTAATTTTGTTTTGTGAAAAAAAAATTTTTTTTTTCACTGGACAATGGAAAAACAAACATACTTATATCGATATAGATAAATACATTCTTATATACTTACATATTAAATATCCGAACCTCGAGGGCAAGCATTCGTACTCATCAAACAAATATCCTGCCGCAAAGCAGCAGTGCTTGCACTGTTGTGTTCCGGTGTGGAGAGTAAGACAGCCGGTTTAATTACGGGCACAAGAGGCATTTCTTTCATCTTAGCTCTCTAGGTTGGCAACGCATCTGCAAACCCTCCGGGGTTGCGGGTGTCTATGGGCAGTGGTGATCACTTACCATCAGGTGACCCACTTGCTAGTTTGCCTTCCTCGTCGTATAAAAAAAATAGTAATAATATAGGTTATTTTTTAACCGACTTCAAAGAAAGGAGGAGGTTCTCAATTCGTCGGAATATGTTTTTTTTACGTATGTTCCCCGATCACTCGAAGACGGCTTTACCGATTTCAAAAAATCTTTTTTGTTTGAAACGGTATACTTTCTAGTTGGTCCCATTGTCACCAAGTCAGGATCTGATGATGGGATCCCAGAGAAATCGAGGGCAACCCTCAAATTTTATAGGGACGTATCATGTGTTTCATATATTTACGAAAGTTATTCAAGTACTTGCGTCTGGTAGTCATGAGGTGATGAGGTGATGGTGGAAGGTACAACTCCTTAACGGTTAGGAGCTAGAGGATAATATTTTAAATATTAACATAACTAAAAATTGTGAACTGAAGAATCTTTTAACAAAAAGTAACACCGCCTTCAAAAAAAACCTCAGAAAAAAAAAAAAGAAATCCCCAAAAAGCCATGAGTTTTATGGCCTAGCAGAAATATGAAGTCGGTGCTTCATTCCAAGAATATTCCGCTAGCACCGCACCGACTTCATATTTCTGCTAGGCCATAAAACTCATGGCGTTTTGCCGATTATTTTGTCTTTGTTCTTTGTCTTAACCTATTAAAAATATGCCGTGACCGCCATAATAATTCAACAGTTATTATTTAAAGTTGTTTACTGTTTATCCATAGGTACTATCAAAGCTAAATTCCCATGAGTCACATCCGCATTAGGTAGTGCCACTGCCACAGAAGTTTACAGAACTACATTTGTCTAGAAGGAAATAGTGTTTATCTATACACATATCATAAGTCCTCTATAATGCGTTCAGAAACCGTAGAAAATGATCTGCATTGCAGTACATCGTCGCCTCACCACGACCAGCAGGTGCAGCAGTAAAGTAATAGTCATTACGACATCGAATTCGATGTCGTAATGACTTTTCGATATCGAATTCGATTTTTCGAATTTGACAACCAGCGTAATTTACAATCATAGTGAAATAAAACCGATCACTCACGTATATAAGTCGAGTTCAGTCCGACATGTATAATTAATCATGTGTTTTTTTTTTTACAAAAAGAAAAAACAGTTTACGAAACGTCAGCTCGGTATGTTTGTCTATGATAAAATAAAAACAATCAAATTCGTGACAGGTATGGGTATGATACATGCCTTCGGCTTCTGAACCCACCTTAGAGTACTTATTATATGTGTGTAGATAAAGTAATGTATGCAACTCCACATAATTAGGCCTTAAAACACTCGTGTGATCCTATTATGAAACTCAGCTTCGCCTCGTTTCATAAAAACACACTCGTGTTTTAAGGACTCTCATTATGTAGCAGTTGCATAAACTATTAATGTACCTCGCGTGTCGAAAAGGGCTGAGAAACCTCATTGCTCGTTCCAGCCTCCGACCGCTTTCCGCGTGCGAGGTTTTAAAAATAAAATACCTTGTTGTTCAGCCATTAACTGTTCAAATACCACCGAAAAAATTTGGAACTGTTAATCAAGGTATTTCCTCTCTAAACGACATCCTAAAATGCTAATCATCATCATCATCATGTCAGCCGAAAGACGTCCACTGCTGGCCGGCGGCCTCCCCCGCGGCTCTCCACTCAGACCGGTCTTGTGCTTTCCGCATCTACCGCGATCTTTACCAGGTCCCTGTTTCACTAACTTTACAATTGTCAGTTTACAATGACAATTCGAACTACATTTCTTTGCCAATATGAAGAACGCTAAAACAAAAGCTCATTAAGTCAGTAACTGATAGCGAATTGTCATTGAAAACTGACACTTGTAACGTTGGTGAAATCGGGGCCTGGTCGTCGCTCCATCTTAATGGAGGCCTAGCGACAGCTCGTCCCCCGGTCCGCAAAATGTTACCCGCTCGGTTTACATACAAATCGATCAACGCTTTCCTTCTATACAGATATAGTTCTGTGGTTAGTGCATTTGTAAACGGGAAAAAATACTGCGGTTGATTATGTTGTTTTGTTGATTCGCCCTGGAAATAATAGACGGTTACTAGACATGTAATTTGCCGTATATTATGGTTATATTGCCGTGATAGCCTAGTGGTTTGACCTATGGCCTCAAGCGGAGGGTTGTGGCTTCAAACCCCGGCTCGCACCTGTGAGATTTTCGGGATTTATGTGCGAAATTACATTTGTAATTTATCTTATCATGAGCTTTTCGGTGAAGGAAAACATCGTGCGGAAACCTGCACACATCTGCGAAGCAATTCAATGATGTGTGTGAAGTTCCCAATCCGCACTGGGCCCGCGTGGGAACTATAGCCCAAGCCCTCTCATTCTGAGAGGAGGCCTGTGCCCAGCAGTGGGACGTAAAAAAGGCTCGTGATGATTTATTACATGTTTTTTTATTTCAGAGATTTTTAAATTTAATTTTTTTTTTTTGACACTGTTTACTTCAACATACAATGACAATGCAAAGAGAAATCTGTTAAGCAGCTGGACTTGAACCAGCAACCTCGGTAATCCGTACTTTTTACTTGTCAAAGATAACAACGGGCTCCCGGATTCTGGTTTTCGAATTTATGCTGAGGTCATCAACGGACTATTACGTTTTTGATTTGAACTTGACAAAACCCCCCGAGATATTGTTAAAGCATGTCTAAGAATCTAAGATAAGAACCATCGCTAGAAAACAAGTTTTATCTGTCTTCCCTATAGTTTTATGTTTTGCTCTTTAAAAAATATTGAATGTTAGGTAGGTATACCGGCGGTACAGGAATTACAAACTTCGGCTCAGAAAGGCCTCGGTCTTCGAATTAAGGCTTCTATACTAGAGCCTCCTTTATAATTCCTTACTTACCGCCCTTAATGCACATTGTGCTATTGTTGTATGTTTGAACTTTGTTATTCAATTAGCCGCAACAAAGGGAGGTTTAGACATTTAAACCATTCCTGGAGGGCTACTACGAAATTCGAAAATCGAAGTTCGTATCGTATCGTCCCGCTCACTCTCGTATTAAATAATATTAGCGTGAGCGGGATGGCACGACACGAAGTCCGAATTTTGCACTTCGTAGTATAAGACCTGTTGACGCGAGAGGAACCTATTGTTATTCTAGCAGTTTCAGTGTTTATTTCTTTATTTCCTCTGTATGCTCTGTATGATTTTACGTTACGCAGCATTCGTAAAGTCATGCTCGACCCACAGGAGGCCAGTGCCCGGCAGTGGGACGAAAATTGGCTGGTGATGATGATGATGATGAAACAATCTCAATGTACCGTATTTCTTCTATTCCAGAGCATGTATGGCAGGTGAACGTCCAGAAGAAAGGTCTGGGCGCTTCCAAGAACATACAGGGGCTGTACAACCTGTGCCTAACTGATAAGACACTGACGCTTGTCAAGATCAAGAGCCACAATAATGTCATCAGCGACCTGGGCATCCCGGAGCGGGTGGAGTATTCACTGAAGAATATTAGGAGGTATGAAGATAGGATAGGTGCGGGTGGTACACGGACCAACCACCCTCTGGACACCAAATGTTAGGCTAACGTCTCCGAAACGCATATGCCCATTTGCACCTATAAATCTCTCTAGCTACCAATCGCGGCTCACTTTCGACCAGACGACAAGCGAGATGACAAGCTATGAACGAATCACGACGCATTCCCCCGGCCCGCTCACCGCGGCTTTTTTCGTGATAACTTTTCAAGTAAATAATAGAAGTAGCGGTGTCCAGAGTGTGGTTGGTCCGTGGGGTGGTAGGACCTTGGACGAGGTCCGTCCGGATCGCTACCACCATCTTACTCGCTAATCCTGCCGCTAAGCAGCAGTGCTTGCACTGTTGTGTTCCGGTGTGGAGAGTAAGACAGCCGGCGTAATTACGGGCACTAGAGGCGTTTCATCTTAGCTCTCTGAGGTTGGCAACGCATCTGCGAACCCACCGGGGTTGTGGGTGTCTATGGGCAGTGGTGATCACTTACCATCAGGTGACTTACCAGCAAGTGTGCTCGTTTGCCTTCCCCGTTGTGTAAAAAAATACTACTTGGCCCATTTTTAACAGTTGCTTAGCCCCCTCCCCCTCTCGGTGACCATCCGTAGTATTTGCCAAACATATGCCTTGAGTATTCATCCTAGAGGTGCACTTAGAAGGGATTTTTCGAAATTCCCATGGTATAGGGAACTAGCCCGTTTTGAAATACTATTTCACGGGGGCAAAGCCGCTTGGCATAAGCTAGTCTATACTTATAAAACAGTACCGTGACTGACTGACTGACAGACAACGCACAGCCTAAACCACTGGACCTAGAGACTTGAAATTTGGCAAACGTATAACTTGAGTATCCTAGAGGTGCACTAAGAAGATATAGATGATAGATAGATAGATATTTGCATAAACGATATAGATATTTGCACTATGCTCTATTATGTTCCAGATGCGGCGACTCGGAATGCTTTTTCTACATGGAAGTGGGCCGGCAGACGGCGACCGGCGCCGGCGAGCTGTGGATGCACTCGGACGACGCCAACATCGCGCAGAGCATGCATTCCACCATCTACCAGTGAGTATGGTCGTGAGGCTGACACGCCACGTTTTACAATAACCTAACCTAAACCATAAGAATAAATAATAACAGAGTAGAACCAGTGAACGCATATAAGACATGGAATGGAAGCAGTCTTTCCATACAACGTATCGTTCACTAGCAGAACCAAAACTCGCACAAAGATGAAGTACACACACAGCAGCAAAGTAACCATACACTAAACTATCCATGCATTCAAAAATTAAGTCAATACGCACCAATCTAGTTGCTATTAGGATGTGCTTTGCTAGTTACGCCATTTTATAAATACTCGAATGATTTGACCGGAAGGCCAGTAACGTTTGTCAGCGTCCGGCAATGCGCACTGGCCCAATGTGATTGGTTTTCGGCATGACAGATTACGGCCATTATTGGTTAGCGCGCCTGCTGCGATGTCAACGTCTGCCAGATGTGGTCAGATGCGTGGACAACGTTATGCATGAGGGGACCAGTCATAAAAAAAAATCGTGTTCTTGCACTATCTTAATAATTATAATTATAATATATTATATTTAGCAAATTTAGAGCGTTGTAAGATTTTACTTTTACTTACGTAAATACAATAAAACCATGTATTGCTATTATAATTTGTTTTTTTGTTGTCCTTCTAATATTGTATTACAAGTTTTTATCACCCTGAAAAATCCTTAACGTTTCCCTCCAAAAAACCATGCCGGCTTCCTTCTCTCTCGCTCCTCTTCGTTTTCTCGCCACAGTCTCCCTCTCTGCCTCCCCCTCTCTTTCTGTATTCAAATATGGCGGGCAGCACGAAGCGAAGACAATACATAGCATTTATTTATAAATAACAAATGAGTACTTACATTAAATTGAATATAAACTGTTATACAATTATCCTATTAATTTTAAGAAAGCTAACAGTATACATAAGTAAACCAATTTTGAATATGGTTAAATATGATAACATAGGCAGTCAACCCTCGCCTCAGGCGCACAGTGCTATAAAACAAGGCTGGCAATAGATTTTCTAGCTGGGCCAAATTTTTTAAGTCCACTACTTTTTGGAGGTGGAAACAGTGTGGCCGACCATCGCCGCGTCGCGCTATCGGCTGGCAGGCTAATTAACGCGTTGGCGGGCAAATTCAAATGCTTTGGCGGGCATTTGAATTACTAAGTTTCCCGCGAGCCTGGGTTTGGACAACGTTCCGGATTTCCACTCGCTTTCGCCTGAAATTCAAATCTGTATCTTAATAAATATATACCAACAGTCCAACAGGTAATTAAAAATTAGTAAAATGAGCTGCTACATTATGCATAATGACATCCCTGTGGTAAGCAAGAAGATTTTTGAATTTTCAAGTAATGGTGTACTTACATGTGAAAAGTGATTCCACTACCTTGGCTGCCTTGGGATAGTGATCCGTGTGATTTTTGCACAACTTCACCACACTGGAAGGTATTTTAAATCATAAATCTTATTTTTGATGATTAAAATAAACTGTCAAAACAGCGTCCGCCATTGCGGACTAGCGCAACCCAATTGATCGGCGCGCAGGTACAGTTTTCAAGCCCCACCCACCGCGGAACAGTTTTCGTGGGGTCATTTTAAAGTGACAGGAATGCTTCCATGTCTTATATGCGTTCACTGAGTAGAACGGAATCTCTTTCGACCGAGTAAAAAAGGCCGCCATTAATATACCTACTTCCCCCTTCATGTCGTTACACCCGTCACCCGTCTGTCGTCCAGGCGTGTTGCTAGGGTTGCTTGCTGTTAAATATTACTTAAGATAAAATCGCCAAAATATATGTTTTTCTTTACTTTGAAATCATTATTTTATTCTAGTTTTACGTACCTACATATTATAGACACTTGAGAAGTTATTATAATTTCCATACCAAATGAAGCCATTTTAGGTGATTTAAGTAAGTATTACTTACCTACAGTCGAGTTCTCCAATATCTGTACAGCCAACGGTTCATAAATATCTAAACACAGACCTTATGTAACTGGCAATAAGGTCTGTGTATAGATATTTTTGAACTGTTTACTGTATAGATATTGGAGAACTCGACTGTACAAATATAAAATAAAATACATACAGGCTCACTTATTTGAGATGATTATTTTATTCCAGTTTTACAAAATATGAGATTTATAAATCATTAAATAATTATAGACACTTCTAAATAAAAAGTTATTATAAGTACCATACCAAATGAAGCCATTTAAGGTGATTTAAGTAAGTATTACTTACCTAAAAATATAAAATAAAATACATACAGGCTGACGTAAAACTTTTACATGATTGTAAACAACCAAACGCGCGTGCGGTGACGCCGGCCGTGACAGCCTGACTAAGTAGCTTGTTTAACGAGTACTCTAATGTCGTGACCTTGAGCCTGTTCGGAGCTTGAGTTTCCGTTCTACTATGTTATTATTTATTCTTATGGCTAAACCTAACCAACTTAGAAAAGTTGGAAAACCCCCGACATTGTCATTTCAATCAAAGTATAAAGATAAGTCACTTAGCAGCAATCACAATGGCATTGTATCTAATATAAAATTCTCGCAACCGCCAACCAGTTACTTACAAAAAAGGTTAGAACTAATATTGAAATTTCAACCTTATTCCATGGTGAGTAGGTTTAAAGTGGTTTTTGCGTCAGTGGCATGAAATATACGAGCTCTGGTCATTGCTCAAATCGCAAGGGATGTTTGTTGTCGGAGCTCAACTCAACTAACACTTCTCTCTCTTCCGCAGTGCGATGAGGAACTGTGCAAAGGAGACGGAGAATGAAAAGGATCACATCGCCATACCGAAAGGCGAGGCGTCCAATCCGCTGCCCGCGCGGCGGCAGACCTACTCCGACAGATTGGGGCGAGCCGGCCTGTCCAACGGTAAGTTGAATGTTTAAACTTACTTAGGTTAGCCATGGGAATCTTCATTTTAGGAAAATTAACTGTGGTCTGAAGTTGAAAACTGGGTGCGTTTTATTGAACCGTCAAGAATTCAGCCAGGGGTTGAGTAAGTTTATGTGATTTCTGTGAAGTTTTAATTTGGCAAAAAAAAAGGAAAAGCATTCTCCCATACATTCATTGCCTCTATTGGAAGAATTGTTTTTTAACTTCAAAAGGGTGCTCACTTAGACATTTACTCAACTGCTGGCTGAATTATTGACGGTTCGTTAAAACGCATCCTGTATATTCAGCGCCAAAAAATGCCCCAGTCTACATATTACTTTGTATGTAGACTGGGCCAGTTTTTTTTGCCGCTGAGTATAGTTATTGCTATTCGATAAAAAATAAAAACATTGTTTTCATTGTATAACTTTCTTATGACTCATTTTATGTAAGGTTTTTCTGTCGCAAATACAGTTAATTCCCTTTAGTTAGTTAGCTTTCGCTTAAGTATCTACCACAATGTGACTAACTTACCCTTAAATACCTTAAGATAATTCTAAGTGTAAGCAAGCATTGTTTGTGTAAGGTCGCCTACGAAAATTCAAAATCCTATCCTACAATGGGAACAGAATCCCTTACATCTTGTTCAATGTTGCCAGTGAAAATCTACCATTCCTACTAAATAAAACAATCTAATCATTTTGTCTGCCCCTGTCAAAATTTAGTTTTGTCCTAAATCATACTTTCAAAAAACTTTCCTTCTAGTTTTCTGAAACTACACTATCGCCCAATTGGTCACCTGTCCTAACTACATACTACGGACAGTACTATTGTCCAATAGCCATCGAAAACCATTCTTCTGTCATAAAAAAACCTGCCCAGTGTGAATCGGAATCGCGTTCAGTATCAGTATATTTTTTTTAAATTACGAATTAACTACCTATTGTTTTATTTTTAATTTTTTCCATGCGCCAAAATATGGATGGAAATGGAAAAAAAAAATGTTATCTCAACGCGTTCCTGAGAAAAGGGGTCTTGATAGATAGACAGACAGACAGATGGACATAGAAAGTGATCCTACAAGCGTTCCGCTTTTTTTCTATTGAGGTACGGACCTACGACGAACCTAAAAACATGATAACAGCTCGAAAATGGACGTTGAAAATAACGTTTTGGCAGTAAAATCATTTCCGATTACCACAGGTGCTCTACTTGCAATGATTCATTCCTTTTCGAGATTCTTACATTCCCTTCCCCTTGTCCACTTTAATATGGCTTATATAGTGTTAGACTACACGCTCAGGGATTCAACCCAGACCAAGATGTAAGGTGTAAATTGGTACAAATCTATTGCAGACAAAGGCCTGTGCGTTGGCTCATGCATAAGACAGTGCGTATGCTCAACCACCACTTACTCCATAGACGACTCGGCTGCCGCTATTGCGCCTCTGACACCGAGGAACGGTACGGAAATGCACCTTAACGCGACGGGATAGGACGCTTTACCTGCTTGTAGGGGCCGCAGTGATAAGTGCACATCGGTAACCTCTTAGCAATGTATGTAGTACTTGACAGCTGTTAACAGATTCGTGATGCGTCACGTTTTCTCTTCATTTCAAGGACGATAAAGACTGTTTCTCAAAAAGTTGTCCCGTTATGAAATATTTGAGGCCTACTTGCATGCATAAGTTTTCTTGACGTCAAGAGGACTGCCAATGTATACCATGCGGCGTTTCTTTAAAATAATCATGCTGCTGTAGCTAATGTTATTATAGAGAGTCTCTGTGCCGTTCATTTCGTCATTCAAATACCTTTGCTTTAACACTACTCCGTCTATGTTAAATTTTTCTTTGATTTCATAGATGACGCTATTGCATTGAGCAGAGGTGTAAGTGTCATAAGAAATGAATGGTACAGAGAGCTCTGTAGTGAAACTAGCTACATCAGGTTTATTATTGTAAAGGAACGCGACGTTGTACAGACATTAATAGTTCTCTTGCCTTTATTGTCCTTGTAATTATTTACTTGCCAGAAAATATTAACATATCAATCAAGAAAAAGCCAAAGATAAAGTCTGTTCGTAATGTCAAATGCTACGAGATTAAGATTATCTATGTGCAGTTATGTTTGACGAAGAAAGTGTGGTCTGCACGGCTTACCCTCTGCACATAACGTATGTTTTTGTCAGAAGTAGGATTCAGCTATTCAGATGGGCCGGCGAATGTAGGTGCTGTGAAAAAAGTGGTATTCCTGATAATGAGCGACATGTTTTAGGGAAGTCGGTAGGAGTAGGATACTCTTTCTAATGAATAATACAGAGATGCAATGAGTGTTTCATCATCATCATCATGTTAGCCGAAAGACGTCCACTGCTGAACATAGGCCTCCCCCAAGGCTCTCCACTCTGAACGGTCTTGTGCTTTCCGCATCCACCGCGGTCCCGCGATCTTTACTAGGTCGTCGCTCCATCTTGTTGGAGGCCTACCGACAGCTCGTCTCCCGTTCCGTGGACGCTATTCGAGAACCTTCTGAACCCATCGGCCATCAGTTCTGCGAGCTATGTGCCCCGCCCACTGCCACTTAAGTTTCGCAATTCTCTTAGTAAACTCACCACACGTAACGCCTCACATGGGGGGATTTAAAGGTTGCTCAAAACAACACATGATTAATAGACAACCCTCAATCGGGCCTAGAAGAGATCACGGGGTCACAAAATCTTCGTCACTCTGTTTAAGATAAGTATTAAACAGACGAGGCCCTCTAGGTTCTTCGAGTAGCCACTGGCGCCTGCATCTGTTTTCATCCAGTCGAATCAGAAATTGAAGTTATGACTGTAATCGGAGATACAGATCTATTTTTATTTTGTAGATTTCTATTGCAGACCGCATTTCGTGCGACAAATCCTAGAAGTAGACAGTTTGTCTTGCTCTCCCTTGTGTGTGTGAGCGAGAAGCTATCACTTCCAAACACTGTGAAAACTAAACACTGCAAGAGCCATGTCGAACTAACGTGCAACGTGTGACTGCTAGAGGACTGCTACTGGCAAATAGTTTTAAGTATGTCAAAATATAGTTTGTCTATAGACTATATTTTCGTAATTTTTTTTTATTAATTACTGGCTGATTGGATACACTGTTAAACCAAGACTAATCCGAATAGCGACCTCTGTTGTGCTAAAACGACCCTTCCTAAAGCATTAAAAGTCGTCCGGACAACTGTGGCTAACTTCACATTACTATTATTATACACTTGTTAACGTTGATTTACAGTGGAGTTGATGCACAGTGTAATGTAGAGTGTAGGCAGTACGTAATCTACAAACAACGCTTAATAATTGCTGCCCGCACGCAGTCTATGCATAAGAACAAGTTTGTAGATTACCTACTGGATTAGGCTACATACTAGGTATGAAGTTAGCCTCAATTGGATGTTAAATGGTTTTTAATGCAGCTTTGAGCAGTGCTCTTAGGGCCCCCTTTCACATTTAGCGTTTTTCAAACGTCAGCGTCTCATTACGTCTCATTCGACGCTGCGCGGACGTTAATGAGACGGCGACGTTTCCAAAAACACTAGGTGTGAGGGAGAACTTATGTGTAAGCGTGACGGCACGATGGATCGCTGTTCGCTCGCTTCTCGATGTTTTGTGTTAACAAGTTGTTATCATAGAAAATATATTTATTTACCTGAAATATTGAATAAGTAAATATATTTCACAGTTGATGCATATTTGTCAATCGAAAATGTGGCTTATACTCGTCGATATAATGTGTATAATAATCATATCTGTTTGTCTGATTTCTATAAACTAGCAAGTAAGGTTTCCTTTAGCGGATTTCAGTCTAAACTAAATTGAATGTGAACGCTTCCTCACGCTTTGGCAAGAAAAACCTCAGGCCTTATTAGGCCTTATTTGTTATTGCTCAGGCCTTATTGTCTAACGTGATTCGCTCGCTATCAAATACACCATCTCTGTCTCGCATCATCTTATACCGTTCGACGAAAGGGACGGCGAGCGAACGCGCGTTGCGTTAGACAATATGCCTCTAATGTAATTTTTGACACAAGAAAACGTCTCGATCGCCTTCGTTTCAATTGCTATGGGGTGACCGGCAGCGCCCCAGGGAGGGAGGGGGGGAGGGAGGGGGGGAGGGAGGGAGGGAGGAAGAGAGGGATGGGAGGGAGAGAGAGAGAGAGATTTATTCACAGACATTCGACACATACAGAAAGCTAGCTTATTTAACAAAAACAAGATGTCAAATGGGCCCCACTCGGCATAATGTTGCAGCAAGCCGCAACGCTCTTTTTCTGCAGAACCCATTTTAAAGTAAAACTAGACACAAAGTACATACACAAACTGTGACGACGCGAACGCCAGCGGGAAACAGTTTACAAAATAACAAATACAGGAAATACGAGTAATGTAGGTTATATTCAGGAAACAGGAATAACTCGTTTAATGTCATTGTTTCAAGTAACATCCTTTAACAGTTTCGCATCAATGCCGTGTTGCTGTTAGTCTGTTTGTGTGCTGCATGGAAACAACATTAGTGTGATCTCCTTTTTCGGACATTTTCTAACCAGAGTCGATTACCCTACTGGTGGTGTAAGTCGTGTTCTTAGTTTATTCACGTTGTGCATATGGTTGTAAGTATTTTTTTTTTTTTAACAAGAATAAGAATATTTATTTGCGAAAATGTAGCGGTTAATGCAGTTGGAGAATCGTTTTTAAGTGCGTACATTTTACTTAAATAAGCATGCAAATATTACTTATAAACTACTTTTTGTAAATATGCCATATCAAATAACATAAAAAATATTACATAATGTCAAGCTCAGAAGTACATTATTTCATTATTGCTTTAGTAGGATTAAATGCAGAGTTATTTATTCATTGGATCCAAATAATTATTAATGCTATAATAACACTTATCTAAACAGAAATTACGTACGTGACATACGTGAGTGATCCGGTTATTTCACTAGAAATTACGTAATTTACATTTATACTCAGGCATGTCAGAATTCCTTATTTCTATGGGTAGATTGTTAAACACTCTTATCAACATACACAAAACACTTTTACTAAAAGAAACTACCGTGAGATTCAATCGTAGTGAAATAAACGGATAACTCGCGTATGTGGCGTAGCGTTTGCTCCCAGAGGTAAGGACTACGGATTAGTCCTAAACATGTCGGGCTATACCCTACTGACATACGTGAGTGATCCGTTTATTTCACTTGTATTTTTATTGCTAAAAGTTCTGTACCTAAACATGATGTGAATAAATTGTGTTATCACTAGCACTCGTGGGTAGTTAAGACCTGAAAAATATTTTTAATTTTTATAAGGCTGAAATGGTAGTCGCATTGGTACTGAAAGTAAGCGTAATACCATAGCTTGTATAAAAATGATCGAAAAGTTTAAGTTCTAACCGTTAAATGTTTAAAATAAGTTGTAATAATAACGATGTTAAAGTTTATATTTAAATAAAGTAGGTAATTTGTATAATTTGTAAAATACTGTATTTAACGTTACCGCGGTAACTAACCGGCCAATCCTATGCGTCACCAGCGCCCGAGTAGGTATACACCGACAAGGCATACACTTTAAAAACATAACCCTCCTTCGGCAGTCGGGTAAAAAAATAAAAATGTTATAGTGAAATAAAAACGGATCACTCACGTATATAAGTCGAGTTTAGCCCGACATGTTTCGGACTAATTCGTAATCGTGTTTCGAATTAGTCCGAAACATGTCGCGCTAAACTCGACTTATATACGTGAGTGATCCGTTTTTATTTCACTATGATTGAGTCTCACGGTAGTTTCATGTTAAAATAAAAAGGTTTTTCGTTATTTAGAGGAAAACGGAAAAAATAAATGGTCAAATATTTACATAGCTTCGTAGGTGATTTTAATGTGTATCTGATGATGTAAAAAATACATATTATATTTGTCGTTAAGATACTTATGTCGTTGACATTTGTCGTTAAGATACTTATGTCGTTGACATTTGTCGTTAAGATACTTATGTCGTTGACGTTTGTCGCATTTGTTGACAAAACGGGTGACGTCACTTTCCAGCCCGTGCCAAAAATACTTTCGTCGTATGTTCTTTATCATTCGTCTTATACCCGCATGTCCACTAGTGGGTAACATGTGGTAATCATTTAAAATTACGCGTTTTGTATCACTGTTGTTTATCTTTATTACGCCTTTAATAATACAGAGTCGTGGTCCGGACCACTTCGACATTTTACTTATATGTTGAGATATATATATATTTTATAGCCTATACGGTGTCCCGCTGCTGGGCAAAGGATTCCCCTTTCTTCTTCCACTCGTCTCTGGTTTCAGCTAAATGTCGCCAGTCCGGCCAAAAACGCTCCACATCGTCCCTCCATCTCCTTCTTGGTCTGCCTCTGCTCCGGTGTCCATCGCATGGGACCCAGTCGGTAGTAATTCTGGTCCAGCGATCCGGATGCATTCGGCAGACATGTCCCTACTAGTTGAGATATATCTTTAATATTTTTTTCGTTATCCTCATTTTTAATGATGTGTAATATACTTATTTTTAAATCGTTACAAAAAGAAATCATTTCCCTCGCAAAGGCCTCTCGTGCACTATGCGATCGGGCAAATGTTTTCGTATAAATAATATTCTTTGAAGGCAAATAAGCCATGTTGTGCGATTCTTTCATTCCTGTCTTATTTAAATTCTTCCATTCGTTCTCGTTCATAAATATAAGTTCAACGTAGTTTTTTGGTAATTTGAGCATCTCTTCTATTCTTGGGTGTTCAGTCCAATCGTGAGTTGAGATGTCAGTTCGGCTAGGGTTGGCACTCTGATTACAATTTTTTTTTTGTTTGTGCTCGTGTTAAAACTGCTAACATAGATTCATTCATAGATTTTAGTTCATCAGTCGTTACGGATATCCGTGATAACGCATCTGCAGCTACATTGTTAGGGCCTTTTACGTAAATTGCGATAAAATCGTATTCTTCTAATAGCAATCTAAATTTCATTAATCTGTTTAAGAGCGATTTCAGGAATTTTAATTTTTTATCCCGTATGTTAGGAAAAAAAAAATTATTTGCCATAGAAGCACAGCATATAATTTTCTCAAGTTTTCCTAATAGGTTTAGCTAGGCGCTAAAAGTCTTAAAACATAATTTCAGTTATTTTAAAATTTTATTGAATAAAAAAAAGGTGATTTTGTGATTTTCGTAGTTCCACATGTGTTATCTTTCTAAAAAAATACAGCACGACCTTAAGATAGTTCTGATTAAGAAACAATTAACATTTCAAACTTTAATTTTATATCCAATAAGTTACATGAAATATTACTAAATACCTAACCCTACCCAAAGCACAGCTGTAAAAATTCTTACTTTAAAAATAGCTCACAACAATCAAAAACGAACACTTTTAATAATACGGTAAGTAATCTTCTTCTGTCTACGCAACTAATTTGCGAAGTGAAATTTCCACCAAGGGCTCTGCTGCTTAAGAATAATATCGCTACGAACAAGTTGTTATTTAAGTTGTGTAATCAAAACACTAACCTGTTTATGTATTTAGGTGCTAATTGGCTTCATTAGCACCGAAATGCGTAATTAATATTATCAACTTTATTTCGACCTACCTATTTATCTTGTAATTATTTTAAGTGTACCTATTTAGGTTAAGGATAACGTGCATTTAAGTGACATAATATATTATTTCGATAATTTTAGGTTTCATTAAGGATGTGATTTTAAATGTAAGGTGTTAACCCTTTTCCAGGCATAGTACGATTGATCAACTACATAAGTGTATTTACAATTTCAACCCTAACACCAAGCTTTAAGGTTCAAATCAGATTGACCTTACTAGAATAGTTACTTCTCTTAATATGAATGCCCAGTACATTACTATTGGGAATATGCATTTAGTTTTTTTTGCTAATAGATTGGTGCAGCCTGGAAAAAGGTTGAGGCATTTTGAGCATTATGATTACTAATGCATCATGAGTTACACGCATGATCATCGGTGTTGGACAGCGGACATCGTTTCATGAAATCATGATGGATGAACAGAAATATGGCAGAACCAATACAAATACTAACAAGGGTCGCTATCGTGTCAAGCCGACGAAACGAACACTTGTATAAAAACATACAAACCGTTGATTTGGAGTAATTCGAAGGTGGTCTTAATATGAGATCCGTTGCCTATCCTAATTAGTTGAAACTTCACAGTAATTATAGCTTATAAGTACCCCCTTTTTATTCCGAAAAATTGCTTGGTTCCCTCGGGACATTGGCAATTGAATTCTTGGATGAAAGTTACAGTTGACGGAGCATCGCTCAGCGGAGCTGCTATGTATATATCCATTCTTTTGTGTTTTTATAGGTTATATTCGTCATTGGCTTCAATTATTTTTGTACATTCTGATCTACTACCAAAATAAATAGAGTTGTATTTGTGCCATGTTTTTGTCGGTTTTTATCTTAACAATGTTCGTAAGCGATGGTATTTTATTTTATAGGTGGTGGGAATTCATAATGAAGAAAAAATGCTATAATGAATTTATTTGAAAAGTGTTTAATAATAAAAAACGGTTCTGAATTTTCTGAACATTACTACAAGTATTATATTATTGTGCTGATAAATTCGTCATACTAAGATTAATATTACCAAAAAATACCATCGCTTAAATCATGTAACCAATCATTGCACCGGGTGTCGCTGGGTGCCATCTGTTTTACGTGTAGCTTCTCATGTCTTGTCCGCAGCCGAAAACCAACCGCCGAATAACTCGCTAATAAACGATAAAACCGACCATCCCCGGCTCATAAAACATCATAGAACCGTCTCCCTTCCAACCGGCTGCCCGCTCTTCCAAGAACCACTCAAGATAGTCCACGAACGGACACGGTCCGCACCGTTGACCGGAGACGAAGTAGATAGAGTCACCATTGAGCGCGCCGCGAGACACTCCTCTTGCAAAGCCGTCAATGGAACGGAAACTACGAGGAAACCCCAATGGTGCCGGCGCGCCAGTACCGGCACGCGACTGTCGAAACTTTCTCCAGCGCATACAAAGAGTATGTATACACCAATGCTTGCTAACATACATCAGCGCACTAACGGCAGTTTTAAAAATTGGTAGCTTTTAATTTCGATATAACTTGCGGTTGGTACGGCTAGTTAGTTGCACGGTCGTCGCTTCAACATCGGATCGCACGCCGGAATACGATTCGGGTTCGGGTGAATTCGTTCTTTTTAGGGTTCCGTACCTCAAAAGGAAAAATCGGAACCCTTATAGGATCACTTTGTTGTCCGCCTGTCTGTCTGTCTGTCTGTCTGTCAAGACCCTTTTTCTCTGGAACGCGTGGAGGTAGCATGCTGAAATTAATATCAAATACTCAGGCTTGTAGTCCCTTGAAACTGTGAAAAAATCAACTTTCTAAGTCAACGCAATCAAAAGATACAGTACTTAATTAAAAAGGCTATTTCCATACAAATTGCCGTACCCTGAAAACCCAAAGGGTGCTTCCAGTTGTCCTAGAAACTTGAAATTTGGTATGAAGGTAGCTCTTATAGCATAACTAGTCAGAAAATTCTCTAAATCTTAAGTTTTTATGTCCGTCTGTATATGTCAGACACCAATATAAAATAACCCCACACTGCGTACATTTTCCTTAGGAGCTGGGCTCTGCTAACACTGGACTTCTTAAAACACTGGGGAAAAGCGTTAAAATCTTTCTACGGAACCCTTGTGCGCGAGTCCGACTCGCACTTGGCCTGTATTTTTTTTGACATAAGAAGCGCCATTGACAGCCGGTGTATTTCTAAAACCCGAATCATATTCTAAATGCTGGCAAACTGTCATAATATTCGTGATGCGACCCGCTGCAGTGTCAGTTAAGTTTCATATACAACGTGTTACAAAATAACCCGTAAAATATAGGGTATAGGGTTGCATATTGTATGAGAAAAAAAAACATTTTTATTTCATAAAGGGATTTAAATATTGTAAATGGACTATTCATAATGGACCATTTAACCCCCTTTCGGCTTTACGCGTATTTTTGTAACATCCTGTATAGGGATATCCGACCGTGAAGTGACTGTGGTGCTACAACTCATAAGTAAAAAAAAAACGCAATTTTTATCATGTGGTTTTGAATATCGGTGAATCACGATACAGGTTGTGTTATTTTTGTATTATTTTTTACTGGAACTAAGATCACTTACTAATAAAGTTTAAGTTATATTAATAACATTATTTTATTGTCGTATAAGTACTGGAAAGCACGCTTTTGCTGTTGATTTTAATCTGTATCTGTAATCTGTATTTATTTTAAACAGGACTTTTCTAACAAACTTTGAATATGTTTTCGTATGTTGTCGATTTGTAATGCTTTGTTTTGTATTTTATGTTATTTGTACCATTGATTGTACAGAAATCGCTGTTATTGTATGCTTTAATTTGCCATTTCGTTTTGCATTTTTTTTCATGAAGCATGGACATCCCTCTGTCGAAACTGTTACCTCAAATCTTTTCCTCTGTATAATATTGAATGTTAGTCTTAAGTTTTGGATGTACGTACGCTTTATCTTACTCACATATGAAAGCGCTGAAATACGGGAAGCATATATAAAACTTGTCTCTTCAGAACGAACCTGAAAATATTCCGGAATTAAAAACTAAACTTGCAAGGAATCTGATGGTCGTAATACAATACAATAATAGTAGTTTGCAACTGCTACATAATGAGGGTCCTTCACGCGAGTGTTTTAAGGCCCAATCAAGTGGAGGTGCATACATTACTTTATCTACACACATATTATAAGTACTCTAAGATGGGTTCAGAAGCCGAAGGCATATATCATACCCATACCTGTTACGAATTTGACTGTTTTTTTTAATCATAGACAAACATACTGAGCTGACGTATCGTGAACTGTTTTTTTTTTTTTAATAAATATATCACATTATTAATTATACATGTCGGACTGAACTCGACTTATATACGTGATTGATCCGTTTTATTTCACTATGATTGTAAATTACGTTGGTTGTCAATTTCGATACATCGAATTCGATATCGAAAAGTCATTACGACATCGAATTCGATATCGTAATGACTATTACTTTACTGCTGGTGATGGTGGGTGGTGCTGGGGCTCGCGCTGTCGGCGAGAAGGCGACGACATGCTGCAATGCTGGTCATTTTCTACGGTTTCTGAACCCATTATAGAGGACTTATGATATGTGTGTAGATAAAGTAATGTATGCAACTCTACATAATTAGGCCTTAAAACACTCGCGTGACGGACCCTCTATGTAACAGTTGCATAAACTACCATGATCAGTAGTAAATTGAAAGATTGAACTCGCCCTCTTGAATAATTTATCCTATTCGACGCCATCAACTCTTATATCCGTCAACGGCTGATATAAGAGTCATAAGAAGGATAGCTTTTGGTTTCTTGCTAGTAAACCGTTTGGCATATGAATGAGTGCTTTGACATTTGCCTTAGAGTCGAAAGGTTTAAACAGTAAAGGCACAAATCAAGTCTTGAATTCCGAAATTGGTTTAATTTTTTTTTTTTAGGAACGTTATTTTACTGTCTACTTAATTGTTAGTACACTTCGAAGTAATGCTTGCTGTCTCTTGTATTTGAATATGCTCAAAAATGTGTACGCTTATGAAAGTCCGCACATAATTGATCCCTACACATTTTTGAGCGTTAATTATGACAACTGATTATTTCATTGTCCCGTGCAAGGCTCTGTAGCAGGGGTCACCAATTAGTTTCTCTGAGGGTCCGTGTATGTGAATAATTATACTATCGCAGTCCATCTGGGTCGCGTTTTATAAAGCTACAAGTTGTAATTTACAAGCGGAAGTCTGTTTTTAACAAAAGGTGATAGAATGAGACTTCCGCTTGTAAATTGTAACTTGTAGCTTTGTAAAACGCGGTCCTGCTTTACTTTACTGTATTTTAGAGTCCTCACAAAATACGTCGGCGGTCCATGTTCGGGCCGCGGTCCACCATTTGGTGACCCCTGCTCTGTAGTATGGCTAGAACCAGACTGTTTTATTCGCTATCCTTTTAGACTGTTTAAACAGAAAAAAAAACTCGATAACGACGTAAAACAGTGGGTGATATGTGCTAGCCGTGCTTATGTCCAGTGAGCGACAGATTTTATCAGGTTCTGTTAAAAGCACAAACTCAATTCGCAAAGCGAAGACACTTGCTATTAAAATTTGACGGCCGGATAGCCTGCCGGTCAGAGGCCTCTATGAAGCTTGAGGTCCCGGGTTCTATCCCCGGTCGGGGCAGATATTTGTATGATGAATACGAATCTTTGTTCTGGT
Organism: Clepsis dumicolana; assembly: GCA_963691665.1. Taxonomy (NCBI): domain Eukaryota; kingdom Metazoa; phylum Arthropoda; class Insecta; order Lepidoptera; family Tortricidae; genus Clepsis; species Clepsis dumicolana. The sequence continues at coordinate 1,251,327 of OY829519.1, read as the reverse complement.
GTCTTGGATCTTATACAGGGTGGGTTTTAATGAACCGTCAAGAATTCAGCCAGGGGTTGAGTAAGTCTGAGTGAACATCGGTGCAAAGTTTTTATTTGAAAAAAAAATTATCTCCCGTACATTATTCATTGCCTCTGCTGGTTGACGATATGTATGGGATATTTTTTTTTATAAAAAAAAAATACTTTAACAGGGGGGGTGTACATTTAGACTTACTCAACCTCTGGCTGAATTTTTGACGGTTCATTAAAACGCACCATGTATAGGTATGTTTATCCGTTGCCTACCACCTATAGTACAGGCTTTGCCTAGTTTGGGACTAGGTCAACTGTCCCATGATATTTATTTATCTAATAGTTTAACGAGGCTCGAGCACACCAAATCTGGCTGTCAGCCTAAACTGGGAGATTACTAGTGAACGCCGACCGGTAGCAATTTTTCGACGAAAGTATTACGTGGATATGAAATATCGTAAAAATATCGTATCATATCATATAATAATCATTTATTTCCAATAGTTTTAAAAATGTAAAAATGTATGCAGTTTTATTGTCGAGAGTTTACAACCACGCACCTCACCCATTTGTTGTTGTAGAAAAGTCGTTCTCTTTATGTATAAATATAAATGGATCCTCAATGTTAAAAGGAATCTATTGACAATATCAAACATAGAAAAGATATGATAATTTACTGTAATAAATTAAAATCAGTGGTTTTTAACTATACATGGTTTTATTTTTAACAACACAGACTTATCCATATTAGCCATTACGTTGGACGTCAAAGTGACATAAAATGCTACCGGTCGCCGATCATTAGAGATTACTAGACAGATTTTCCTGGCACGAACGATGCAACGCTAGTGACTTCCTTCCGATACTTAGTTTATCGATATGTCATAAGTGACATTGTATCAATGTGACAGTTTGGAAATATCTGAACAATAATACCAAGGCAGATCAATTTATTAATAATTTACGTTCTTTTCAAGTTGCAAATAATGAAGAAACACGTGATGTTTCATAAAAAAAAAAAGCTCTGGGCGGCATATTTTTAAACTGCAGATTTTTTTATTTGCTTTGCTTAATGTGCCATGCGAAAGAAGACACAGTGATTTATGTAATTTTTTTCTTCTCCGATAAATAAGGACAATGAATGTAATAAGTTTTGATTACTTAAGTACTTAACGTTGGTATTCATTAGAGGAATAAAATGAAACGCGTGTTACTGTTTTGCCAGCTTCTTATTGCACCGATTTGTATAAATTTCCGAATAGCTACTACAATGTATTCCATTATGACGTTGAAGTGGTACTTATCGATAACAGGATTGCCGATGTTATTATTATGTCAGACACTAGCCACACGGCGTTCGTGCCAGGAAAATCTCTAGGTCTAGAGAATACTAAAGAGATATACCTACATACATAATAATAAATGATTTGTTAGATGAATTTTCTTGTATAAAAATTTCCGATCGCCTTCTTTCCCTGTAGAAAAAAATCCGAAAGCCTTTTTTCTCTGTAGACATATTTTCTGATGTATTTATTTTCTTGTATAAATATTTCCGAAGGCCTTCTTTCCCTATAGACATATTTTCTGATATATTTATTTTATTGCATAAAAAATTCCGATCGCCTTCTATTCCTGTATTTTTTTTCAACATACGCAAAATTTCGTAGTTGTTCATTTTACTAGGGGCACATTACAAATTCCCTGTCGTCTCTTTTTTCCTAATCAGAGTTGCAAAAGCGCTTGGTCGATGCAACTTGTGACCAAAGGGCTGGCAGTTTTCTCTCTCAAAGAATCATTTTACATGTTACAACTTTTAAAAAGTTAATGCAGCGGAAAAAAAACCGGCCAAGTGCGAGTCGGACTCGTCAAGATTTTAACGCTTTTCCCCAGTGTTTTAAGAGTCCAGTGTTAGCAGAGCCCTGCTCCTAAGTAAAATGTACGCAGTGTGGGGTCAACTTATATTGGTCTGCGAAATCTACAAACAGACATAAAAATGTAAGATTTTGAGAATTTTCGGAGTGGTTGTGCTATAAGAGCTACCTTCATTTCAAGTTTCTAGGAAAACTGGAAGTACCCTTTAGGTTTTCAAAGTACGGCAATTTGTACGGAAACGACCTTTTTAACGACTGTATCTTTTGATTGCGTTGACCTAGAAGGTTGATTTTTTCACAGCTTTAAGGAACCGCAAGCTTGTTTATTTGATATCAATTTCAGCATGCTACCTCCACGCGTTCCAGAGAAAAAGGGTCTTGACAGACAGACAGACAGACAACAAAGTGATCCTATAAAGGTTCCGTTTTTTCCTTTTGAGGTACGGAACCCTAAAAACGGAATTTGATTCGTTTATTTTTCTCCTAGCAGGAATTAGAAATCCATTTCCATTCGCCTAGGTAAGGACGGCTTCTTCGTTTAAAATTATGAGTGAAAATATTAGGTGCCTCCCGGGTTCTGTTTATAAATAAATAATTATAAATATCATGGGACAATTGACACCAATTGACCTAGTCCCAAAATAGGCAAAACCTGTACTACGGGTACTAAATAAATGAATATGGGTACTTATGGGTATGTAAATGAAAAGCGAGAATTTCCGAGCATGTTTGAGAATAGTACTTTTTGATATAAGTGCGCAAAGTATGTCATTATGCACGATTACCGAGGTGTCTAGGCCCAAGCCGCAAGGCGAGGGTCGAGCGAGACTCGGGACGAGTGAAAACGACACTTCCGCACACGTACCAAACGACGCTTTTTAATACATTTGTGAAAAAATGACAACGAGAAGGTGAGCCGCCGGCGGCGCCTTGGAAACGCACTAGTACTAAAAAAAGTATTCCATACAAAATTGTAAACAGGGTCACAAGCGAATAAGAATTTTTGGGCCTAATAAAATGAACGACTACGAAATTTTGCGTATGTTGAAAAAAATTACAGGGAAAGACGGCATTCGGAATTTTTTATACAAGAAAATAAATATATCAGAAAATATATCTATAGGGAAAGAACGCCTTCGGAAATGATTATACAAGAAAATAAATATATCTGAAAATTTGTCTATAGGGAAAGAAGGCGAAGGCGAAGGCAAGAAAATAAAAATATCGGAAAATTCATCTAACAAATCCTAGACAACGGATAAACATACTTACATAGCTAAATAAATACTTAAATACATATTTAACATCCAAGACCCAAGAACAAACATTCGTATTTATCATACAAACATCTGCCCCGACCGGGATTCGAACCCGGGACCTCAAGCTTCGTAGTCATGGTCTCTAGCCACTAGGCTATCTGGCCGTCAAAATACATGCATGACTGTTCTCTTCAGCAGTCCTTGGTCCAAACAGCTGGTTTGTTTGCAGACGCGGCGGGCGCGTTCCGGAATCGCTGCGACAGCATGCCGTCGCGCGCGTGTACGTCGCTCGAGGCTGAGCGGCCGCCCACGAGGCATACTGAGCTCATTGATGGTAAAGTGTGGTCTACCGCCAGGGCACCGTTTCTCGAAGCTTATTTGACTAACCGTCGTCGCCGTCCTCATCAGTTGGGCACAGGCCTCCTCTCAGAATGAGAGGGCTTGGGCTATAGTTCCCACGCGGGCCCAGTGCGGATTGGGAACTTCACACGCACCATTGAATTACTTCGCAGGAGTGTGCAGGTTCCCTCACGATGTTTTCCTTCACCTAAAAGCGCATGATAAATTACAAATGTAAGTTCGAACATAAATTCCGAAAAAGTCACAGGTGCGTGCCGGGGTTTGAACCCACGATCCTCTGCTTGACTAGACTAATAGTATTTGTGTTTTGTTTAATTTTTTAGTGTAATTTACGAGACAAAACACTAGTATTGAGTAAAACTATAGGAGTCTCTGTCTAGCTTTCATAATAAGAGTCAGACAGCAATAGTGACCGGCCATTATATTGCAGAAAAACGTTGCCCGTTTTGCCCCTGTATGATTGAACGCGACTTTTGGTTTGCGCTTCGCCTGAAAATGTACAACAAGCAAAATGTGACAAATGGCAAAATGTACACAAGGCATATTGTGAAACACGCGGAACGTACAAAGAAGGAAGTACATGTAAAAAGTACATTCGCAAAATGTACACTAAGTACGTACCTACACAGAATGTACAAAACGGTGTACGTAATTAGTGTACGTTTTCCAATTTGTACATTATGCGAACGTTCTTTTTGCTTTGTGTGCGTTCGGCGTGTTTCACAATATGCGTTGTGTACATTGTGCGAATTGTTGATTTTGCCATTGGTTACATTTTGCTCCGAAGGGCTGGTTCGTTCTGTATTCTGAGGTTAAATATGTCGTTGACCTCTTTTACTCACCAGGGCTAGACGCGTCACGTGACGAGACGGACACGGCAGCGGACTGGTACCGCACCCCGCGGATACCCGAGGAGCCCGACTACTGCGACATGGCGTTAGGGGTAGCGGGGCCAAGGGATCTCATCAGGTTTGTCTTTTCGCTATCTTCATCATGTCAGACGAAAGACGTCCACTGCTGGACATAGGCCTCCCCCAAGGCTCTTCACTCAGACCGGTCTTGTGATTTCCGCATCCACCGCGGTCCCGCAATCTTTACTGGGTCGTCGCTCCATCTTGTTGGAGGCCTACCGACAGCTCGTCTCCCGGTCCGTGGACGCCATTCGAGAATCTTCTGACCCCATCGGCCATCAGTTCTGCGAGCAATGTGCCCCGCCCACTGCCACTTAAGTTTCGCAATTCTTCGGGCTATGTCGGTAACTCTAGTTCTACTGCGGATATCATCATTTCTGATTTTGTCCCGCAGAGAAACCCCGAGCATTAGACCTCTCCATCGCCCTCTGAGTGACTTTAAGCTTCCTTATAAGGCCCATTGTTAGCTATCTTATCGTATCTTAATTCTAGGGGTCCTTGCGAATCAGCGAACTCTAAAGATACTAGCTGTTGCCCGCGACTTCGTCCGCGTAGATTTCAGTTATCGGTATCCCGCGGGAACTGTAATTTTTCCGAATAAAAAGTGGCCTATGTGATTCCTCAATATTAAAATTATCTTAATGAATTTCATTTAGATTGGTACAGCGGTTTTCCCGTGAAGAGGTAACAAACAGACAGACAGAGAAACCGAAAGACGGAGAGACAGAGAGACATAGTTACTTTCTAATTTATGATATTAGTTAGGATGGAAGCATAACGCCTGTACATCTTCGCACGAAAATATGTCACTATAGCACATTATCATGATACTCGGGATTTAATCGCGTAAAAAACATTTGTATTTAAATTTGAATTTAAATACCTCGACGTTTCGGACGCGACGTTGCGTCCATGGTCTCGAAGGGACTATAACACGTACGTACACATGACACTCACAAGCGACGACTGCACTCGGCATTTCTCGACAATGTTCGGTCGAACCATCCAACTATCCTGCTCAGCCAGGACGGTATGAGTCATGAAGTATGGGTTTTTTTAAATGTATATTTACTTACTTAAGAAGGGTAAGTACCTATTTCTAGTGTTTTTCATATCCGTATGGTTTCTACACCACTTCACGACACATGATGGCGTATTCTCTCTCTCTCTCTCTATTTGCAAAATGTTGGGTAGCACAGGACCGATCGTCCTGGAGATCCTCGAGAAGGCTGCCGTCCAGCGGTGGACGTCTTCCGGCTATTATGATGAATCTTCTTTTACCACACTTTTTTTCAAAATCTAATCCTCGACTTTGCAGTAAGCTCGCCCGCGACTCAGCCCACCACTCGCGGACGTCGTCGCTGGGCGCGTCCGAGACCTCCCCCGAAGGCATCGCCGACGGCTATCTACCCATGGCGCCCGACAGCTATGGCTCCATGATGGCTGACGGGTACCTACCTATGGCGCCGCTGGACCACGGTCTGGTGTCTGCGTCCAGTGGCTCCGTGTGTAGCGGGACGCCCTCTACTGACCCTCGGTTTAGGTAAGACTGTGTAGTATTAGATCCATAATTAGAACTCCATGGCGCCACATAGATATCCTAACGTGGTCCCTACCTTCAAAGCCAGACAGCTATCTCTTTCGCGTTCGGTAGTTACCTACCCTTGGCGTCAGACAGCCTACCTCTACTCATAGGGTCCTATAGTTACCTACCCTTGGCGTCAGACAGCCTACCTCTACTCATAGGGTCCTATAGTTACCTACCCTTGGCGTCAGACAGCCTACCTCTACTCATAGGGTCCGATAGTTACCTACCCTTGGCGTCAGACAGCCTACCTCTACTCATAGGGTCCTATAGTTACCTACCCTTGGCGTCAGACAGCCTACCTCTACTCATAGGGTCCTATAGTTACCTACCCTTGGCGTCAGACAGCCTACCTCTACTCATAGGGTCCTATAGTTACCTACCCTTGGCGTCAGACAGCCTACCTCTACTCATAGGGTCCGATAGTTACCTACCCTTGGCGTCAGACAGCCTACCTCTACTCATAGGGTCCTATAGTTACCTACCCTTGGCGTCAGACAGCCTACCTCTACTCATAGGGTCCGATAGTTACCTACCCTTGGCGTCAGACAGCCTGTCTCTACTCATAGGGTCCTATAATTACCTACCCTTGGCGTCAGACAGCCTACCTCTACTCATGGGGTCCTATAGGTCCCTTGGCGTTAGACAGCGATGGCGCCTAACGGGTACTCACATTAAGCAATAGCTTAGAGCACACATCTTGAGGGGCGGGCACCGTAAGAATGTTTTGAAGCACATGAAGGGCAAGGCGCATGTTAGCGATATCGCAAGCTAAGGAATCCTGTGTCGCTACAATATTAAAGCGTCAAAGGGCTCCCTAAGACGTGCCTTGCTTAAGGCTCCCGACATGATTAATCAGGCACTGATTGAAGCTCGGGCCTAAAAGCCATTTTTGTTAGGAAGTGAGACTTCTGCACTCGTACTTAGCTTGCCTTTAACTTGCCTGTCTGTCCGTTTGCAGCGAGTACCAGCTGGAGCCGGTCACGTCGCACATCGTGGACGCGGACGAGCGGCCGCCGCGCGCCTACAGCGTCGGCTCGCGACCCGCGCCGCCGCGCCCCGACGTCACGCGCCTGCGCGCCTACAGGTACAGTGCCAGCTGGGGCCGGCTGCGTCGCACATCGTAACGAATGTTATGTGTGTAGATAAATGGTTTTTTAATACAGTTGTTCAAAAAGTGGTGTTTTTCGCACTAGTGCTTTTTACTTTTCCAAGGCGCCGTGCCGGCGGCACTCTGACGTCTTCCACGGGCGCCGGCGGGTGGAGGCGGCCCACCGCCGAATTCTCATTTTTTCGCAAATGTATTAAAAAAAATACTATGTTTGGTATACGTGCGGAAGTGTCATTTTCACTCGTCCTGAGTCTCGACCGTCGCCTCGTGCCGGACTCATGCTAAATGACATACTTTCCGCACTTATATCAAATAGTACTATAACATGTCAACCTTGATGTAAGATTGATTCTTGCCTATTGACGGGCCGTCGGAAACTTTTCTAAATCGCGAAATTTCCACATGGGAAATTTTCAAAAAATTCTCACATTTTTGTATGAAATTATAAGAAATTACCGAGAGCCTTCCTAGCTTCTTGGAAAACTTTCCGCAAGTTGCACGTCATTGTGCTGGCCTGGCCCGTTCGGAGCGCGTTCCCACTGTCCCCGCTGCGCAGCGTGGGCGCGCGCCAGCGGCCGGCGCCCGCGCAGCCGCCGGGCCGCGCGGCGCGCGCGTCCGCCTCCGCGCCGCTGCTGCCGCGCGCCGAGGCCGGCGACCTCATGGAGCTGGACTTCAGCCACCCGCCGCCCGAGCCCGCCAAGGTCAGACTCCAACTATTTACTGTGCCACGTGTCTATTATACGGGTCATCATCATCACCAGCCTTTTTTAACTGACTTCGAAAAAAGGAGGAGGTTCTACGTTCCACTGTATGGTTTTTTTTTAATTATTAAATTTTAATTTTTTTTTTACGTACTCAAGCCTCTCAGAATGAGAGGCTCTCAGAATGAGAGGCTTGAGCTTATACAAGTGTTATATCTACGTGCCTCTGTAACATGTCAATATGGCATACAATTTATCGTATAAATCATTATTTTTGTCGAATTGAAAAGTGACAGAACCACCCAACTATTATTATTAGCAAACGATATGTCAATATTCCAATAATTTAAATTAAACGAATGTTGCCTTATCACCACAAATGTACTTATCATTAATGTGTACTTTATTTTACTGTATCTATAAAATCACTAAATTATATCTTCAAAAAAATGTTTCACAGTGTAGAAAACTTTTTTAAGATGTCTTAAATTCTGCAAAATTTTCATTACTTCTGATTGTACTTGGGAGGGTATTATATATTTCAGGGCCGATCCCCAAGATGCTTTTTGATAGAATAGCTGTCCTTGATGGGGTAGCAAACAGTTTATTATTAAGGTCACGCCACACTCACGACATCTGTCCCCCAGCGACATGACTACCAACACCGACTCACCTGCGCACAATCACAATTTTGCCGCCTTGCTCAATCTTCTTTTATTTTATTTAAGCATTAAAAAGAATGTACAGTTAAAGTGAGAAAAGCTTTCCCCTGTCAAAATGTTTATGACATTGTTATTAAGATTAATGCCTGGCCCGTGGGAAAGGTTTTTGATTCGATTTTTGATACGATCTTTATGAGATCGATTCAAGAGCATGCGATCTGATCCGTGAATCGATTCAAAGGTTTACGATCCTAAAAATCGATTCAAAGTGAATCGTGCATCCCTAGACTGATCAGCGTACTTACTGGTCCGGGCTGAATAGGATAAAAACAAAATAATTGAACTCCACAGGTGATAGTATCCCGGACGCCGCCGACCGCCGGATTCGTGCAGCCGCGGGGCGCGCCGGCGCCGGATGAGGACAGCGCCGGATACGTGGAGATGCGGCCCGGCGCCGGCGCGCTGGGGCTCTCCCCGCCGCGCCAGCCCGCCACGCCGGACGGCTACGTCGAGATGCGGCTCGGCTCCAGGTCAGTGCTCCCGGCGCCGGACCCGGACAGCGCCGGCTGCGTGTAGATGCGGCCCGGCGGATTGCTCGCAGGACTGATGGCCGACGGGGTCAGAAGGTTCTCGAATGGCGTTCGCGGACCGGGAGGCGAGCTGTCGGTAGGCCTCCAACAAGATGGAGCGACGACCTGGCCCCTATTTCACCAACTTTACAATGACTATTCGAAGTACATTTCTTTGCCAATATGAAGCGCGCTAAAAGAAAAGCTCTTCAAGTCAGCAATTGACAATGAATTGTCATTTAAAAACTGACAATTTTAAAGTTAGAGAAATAGACCCCTGGTAAAGATTGCGGGAGCGCGGTGGATGCGGAAAGCACGCGACCGGTCTGAGGGGAGAGCCTTGGGGGAGGCCGCCGGCCAGCAGTGGACGTCTTGATGATAATGATGATAATGATGATAAAATAATGGTATTTTGGCATTAGTCATTAACCCAATGGTCGGTGTGTACAGGACGCCCCTCCGGCCTCCGATCCTCGCGGCGTCCCCACCCAGCGGCCGCGCGCTGCCGCCGGACACGCTGTTCCCGCTGACGCTGGAGGCGCCCGAGCCGCCGCCGGAGCCCGAGCCCGAGCCGGAGCCCGAGCTGGAGCTGCACCAGCCCCTCACCACACTCAGAGAGATATCTGAAGAGGGAGCTAGGAAGTGAGTACACTACGATTTATTTTGACATGTTGTTATTTTTCTCTCATAGTTGTGAGCCGCACCTCTGAGTCTTTCGGAATTTATGTGCGAAATTACGTTTGTAATTTATCATGAGCTTTTCGGTGAAGGAAAACATCGTGAGGAAACCTGCGCACTCCTGCGAAGCAATTCAATGGTGTGTGTGAAGTTCCCAATCCGCACTGGGCCCTCGTGGGAACTATAGCCCAAGCCCTCTCATTCTGAGAGGAGGCCTGTGCCCAGCAGTGGGACGCCAATAGGCTGATGATGATGTTGTTATTTTTAACACAAGAAAACGCCTCGATCGCGTTTTGCGTTGACGTCGGAATTTCTATGGGAAATTGGCAGCGCCTCTGGCGGCACGTATCGGCAACAAACTATTCTCATAATGTTTAACACACGTATTTTTGGTGGTCGATCACACTAGGCGTTCTGACCCCCTAGGACGCAAACCACGAAGCATTTGTCTCCCTCGCACTTGCATATTTGTTAGAAAGTGACGAATGCTTTGTCGTGGATAAAATTTGCTGTGATAGTGTCTGATCTCGAAGGAATAGAATGACACATGTGTCACAAGTTCTGCAAGCTAATATATCTATTCTGATAAAAATCCTTTCAGCCATCTACTTTCTAGTACTACTTATACTCGAGGATGAAGAAATTGCATACAGTTCACTAAGTACTTAAACTCTAATTTTCGTTTCCCTGGAATTTTGACAGTTGTCATAATTAGTCTTTTCAGGGGCAACAATAATTTTTCTTCTGGACTAATTATTGGCATCCTAACGTTTCATTTAATCAAACTTGTTACCACAGTTGTCAAGGCCGTTGTTAGCCTAGTTACTTTTATCAATAACCTAACCAATTTCAAATTAAAAACAAAAACCCTACTGTAATTCTAGGGAAACAATATACCCTATGTCACTCCCACAATTGAGACGAATCTAATGACACCTCATACGTTGAAATCCGTCTAACGGTTTAGGCTGTAGAGCGTGCCAAAGAATTAGACATACATACGCTCGAAGAACATAACCCTCCATGGGTAGTCGGATAAATAAAAAGGGTTCGAAAGCTCACAGAAAAAAAAACTAAATCATTACGATGCAAGGTGTCCGCGCGTATGTTAACAATTTGGACACGAAAGAAAAGTACGGAATAATAAAAATAGGAAAGTATGGAATGCTTAATAGTTTGTCTGTTTGTTGATTAAATACAGGAATATAATCTTGGTCCAAAGGTTTGTAATGTATGATAATCGTCATAGCCCAGTGCTCACAACATTTACATTCACGGGCACAAGAGACATTTCATCGTAGCTCTCTAGGTTGACAACGCACCTGCAACCTCCCCGTGGCTACGGGTGTCTATGGGCAGTGGTGATCACTTACCATCAGGTGACCCCACTTGTTCGTTTGCCTTCCTTGTCGTATATAAAAAAAATCCCCAGAAAAAATTTATGTCTAAATTTTGCAATTTAAAATTAAACCAAGCCTATTTTATTAACAGTATGCTAAAATGGTTGTAAATTTTAATGTTTTAACTACAGCATTTAATAATGATAATATGAATTTTATGACAGATTCATATCCATAGGGTTTGTTAGTTACAATACTAAAAAGCTTACGAAATAATGTTGGTATTACAAATAAAAATTATGCTCTACATTTATTTTTCCTTGCATTTGGCACCACAGATCTGAGGAACGTTTTTTTGACTGGTAGTATCAAGAAACGTCAGAATTCCAGGGAGTGAAAAATTATACTATAGTGAGGACACTTAACACTATTGATACATGAATGAGGTGAAAACCAGCAACAATGCGTATATTATAGTGAAATAAAAGGATCACCCGCACCGGGCTAAACTAGACTTAGGGCCACTCAGAGCAAAAATTCTAAATGTAGATCCTCTTAAAATCAGGTTTAAGTCTGACAGTTCCATACGGGTAAAATTTGTAAAGCTCACTTTCCCGAAATGTGCACCAGCTGGGGCACTTTCTCGAAAGGTGCATTTTTTCCAAAACGTAAACAGGTACACTTTCCCAATTGGGGCGTTTTCTCAAAAGATGCACTATTTCCATCACCAAAAAGTTCACACGAGTTTTTGTCAGGGGAAGATCATGACATGAGTCATGACATGATGGCAATGTTAACGTTTTTTGACTGATTTCTAGAACCAACTTGGGTAGGCCCATTGGGAAGTGCAGTTTTGGAGACTGCGTATCTTCCGAGAAAGTGATTCTTCTGAGAAAATGCACTTTTTGAGAAAGTGTACCCATTGGAAAGTGCACTATTAGAAACAGCATAGCTTCCGAGATAGTGATCCTTCTGAGAAAATGCACTTTTTGAGAAAGTGTACCCATTGGAAAGTGCACCATTAGAGACAGTAGCGTACCTTCCGTTCCGAGAAAGTGATCCTTCTGAGAAAATGCACTTTTTGAGAATGTGTACCCATTGGGAAGTGCACTTTTAGAGACAGCGTACCTTCCGAGATAGTGATCCTTCTGAGAAAATGCACTTTTTGAGAAAGTGTACCCATTGGAAAGTGCACCATTAGAGACAGTAGCGTACCTTCCGTTCCGAGAAAGTGATCCTTCTGAGAAAATGCACTTTTTGAGACAGTGTACCCATTGGGAAGTGCACTTTTAGAGACAGCGTACCTTCCGAGATAGTGATCCTTCTGAGAAAATGCACTTTTTGAGAAAGTGTACCCATTGGAAAGTGCACCATTAGAGACAGTAGCGTACCTTCCGTTCCGAGAAAGTGATCCTTCTGAGAAAATGCACTTTTTGAGAATGTGTACCCATTGAGAAGTGCACTTTTAGATAGTAACTTTCGATAAAGTGATCCTTCTAAAGAAGTACGTGTTTAGAGAAAGTGCACATTTCGGCAAATTGAGCTTTACAAGCCTGACCCTTCTATAAATTTCGGCACAACTAAACTGGACGTGTCACTAAAACCGGGTTTAGTTTTTGCCGCAAGAGGACATTAGTGATCCGAGTAATTCACTATGATTTGTCGCTATAGTGTGATGTTACCAATGTGTGTATCGCAGAAGCCCCGAGCTGTCGTCCTCCCCCTCGTACGTGTCGCTGAGCCGGCAGAGCAGCCGCTGCGACGAGCCCGCCGTGGGCAAGGTGAGCCTTATCTACATAGACATACATAGCATGGCATAGCGGTTGTTGTTGTACACGTTTAGTGGTGGCGGTGATAGTTGAGTCTGTGTGGCATGTGTCGATTCGTGTAGCAGTAGATGTGCATGGAAACATACATTTGCCGCACGGCTATAACTAATTTTCACTTGTGGTTGCGAGTGAGCAAAGTGCTGCATTCAAAGAATATTCCGCTCGCACCGTACCGACTTCATGTTTAGTCTGCTAGAGCTAGGGCCATAGAACTCATGGCTTTAGAGGATTATTTTATGTTTTTTTTTTCTAAGGATTTTTTGAAGGTGGTTTTACTTTTTTGTTAAAATGTTTTTATTTCACAATTTTATGTTGATTTAACATTTTCTGAATTATCCTCCAACTCCTAACCGATAAGGAGTTGTACCTTCCATCATCAGCTCATCATGAGATGATGACTACCAGACGTAAATACTTGAATAGCCTTAGAAAATATATGAAACACATAATACGTGCTTAAAAAACAAACGTACAGTGGAACGTAGAACCTCCTCCTTTTTTGAAGTCGGTTGATAAAAACCAGCTGTAATACTCTTGTGTCGTGTCAGGCGGGCGGCGCCGGCCTGCACTACGCGGCGCTGGACCTGGAGCCCCGCGCCGCCGCCGCGCCGCCGCCGCCGCGCGTCTACACGCGGATCGACTTCCTGCGCAGCGAGCAGCTGCACGCCGCCGACAACTAGCGCGCACGCCCCGAGGGCCACGGTGCGAGACAATATCTACGCCACTGGCGTCATGCCAGTTGGAGAAGGTACTTGACACTTAAATTGATGCGAGGCGTAGCTAAAATCCATACGATATCTGAGAAGTGGATAGAGATAAGTGTATTGAAACTGTATGAATTGGGGCGGATTATACTATCAATATTGATACAGCGGTATCACAATAATGTATTACATGTTATTGTGGTACTGGTGCATCAATATCATGATAATATTGCAAAATGTTTGTATATTTTGTCACGATACTGCGATACGCATCAACGATTTTGTGACGCGGATCGTGATACGCGCGTATCACGCGATAGTATTGACAAGTGTTGTTCGCCCCATTTCCGCTACGTCGGAATCAAGTAATTAAAGGAAGAAATAGAGTTGGCTAAACCTGGGTACTTGATAGGTAATGCTATACACAAAGAGCATCTTGCTGAGCAGTTAAGACGGCATTTGACGAACGTAATCGTTATTTAAATGTCCGTGAGTACGGCAGTGAACCGCGCATCCTGCAATTCGGACCGTAAGCGCGAGCTTACGCTCCATAATAGCTTGTGTCGCGACGCGCTATCCCCTCTGTTGCGTAAAGATATGGACTCTAATACAGTGTAATCAAAGGTGGTTTTAGCATGAAAGTTTTCGTCCACGCCCGTCGGTGGACGGCAAGCTTTATAGTTAAGTTAGTCGACTGCCATTTATTGTATTAACTGCGAGTGCCGGTCGAGTTTAGTGCTTGGGCGAGTTGACGCGCCAGTGACTGTCTAATCATAGAGCGACTGGCATTTAGTGAAAAAAAAACTAAGCCAAACGAAACAAGACGAAATTAGCTGACTCTTAATCTTAATAATCTGGTCCTCATACCTCATAGTATTGATTTGAGAATGTTCTTGTAAATCTGCCACAGATTAATAAAAAGTCTATAAAATCCTCATTCAATATCTAGACGTTATTGATCGAGCTGTATGTACGTTTATTTGCTATTTTATGCAGTTTATCTCTGGTTAGACGGTAACGGGCCGACAGAGAGACAGTTGTTATTTGCAAGTTGGTATCACGAGTCTATAACAAGCTTCGGAGGTGCGGTTTGGGGAGATGGGAGCAACTTCTTAACTCAACGTCAAGATACGTATTTGACGTATTCCACTTTTTCTTGTACTTTGAATAAATAAGTGTGTGTGGAAATATTCGTTGTTGGTGTTAAAAAGTTAGAGGGGGTTAGAAATATATCCCATCTCCCTCGCTTGTAAGAGTGAGAGCGCTGTACATTTATTTTTTATTTTTGCCACTTTTCGGATCGCGTCTCTGCCTTACGTTTAAATCTTCTTGCTGGCTCATTACGTACCGTTATATTATATTTCGTTATTAATATCATTAAATATTAAAAAAATATCGTCGAACGACACTTTGGATGCGCTAAATCCATTTTTAGATGTAAAATATGTTTGTACAGCAAAAAGATATTTTAGAAATTATAGTAATTACGTAACACTAATTAATTTCGCTGGAAACTAAAGATAAATTTCTATAAATTAATGCATCGTTCTCCGTGTTTTATCTTAGCTCGTTTTTAACATTTTATTTGTGTATTCGTGTACTTATAGTGCTCATCTATCTATAAATTTAACTATTTATCGCTATAGTATAGTACAATAGCTTGATTTGCAAGCATTAAAAATATAAAATAAATGTGCACAGTTTCGGCAGTGGCAAGAGTTTCATGTTTGACGTAATGATAATTTATGTGTATAATAAAAAAATATAGGGTGCAACCCCTCGCTCTTGGCACCAGTTCAGAAAGTAAGGGATACAAGGATTCCTAGTGGTTACTTGAAAGTTGCTGTTTACATGGTTGGAGAAAGGTGTTGGGGAGGAAGTATTTTGGATATTAATCACATGTTTTGAAACAAATGAAAGTGCAATAGAAGGAAAAGCGACAGAAATTATTTAAAAAAATCTCCAGAAAATTCAAGCATTTTTTTTACCAAACTTTGGACTTATCTGTCTTTACCGTTATGTGAGATAGAGGTCGATCGCTAGTCATCTTTTTTTTATGAAAAAGTGATGGCACCAGTGTTGGATACTTTAAGTTGTCAAGCACCGGTAATGGACACTTCATTCTAAATTGAAAGATCATGAGGTTGTAAATTTACTGTTGTTGTAATTATTAGATAAAACTTATTGTTTAGTGTCAATTACTGGTGACAACACGTAAATCTTAAAAGGGCTTTCATTATTTCTTTGAAGTGTTTATTCTGTGTTTAATGCCTATTTAAAGTACTTCCTCTCTAGCCCTGCCTGTATGTATTTGGTTTCACAATTAAGATCGTTTATTCTTGCTGAACAGGCAACTTTGTGTTTTTTTTTGTTTTTCTCGATTGTTCCATAGAAATTTAATGAAAATTTAAAATGTCGTCAATTCAGATATTTCAATTCAATTCAATATGCTAATCTTGGTGTAAGGGTATGGAACGCGACACGGAATGTCGATGATCCGGGTTCGATTCCCGGGGTTAGCGTTTTCTGGTTTATTTCTGTGTAGTCATGTTTCAGTGAGTATTTTAAAAGTATAATTTAATTCGTTTATTGCATTTATAATCATGTCGTACATTTAGGTCTTACAAATAAATACTGATTACAGACATGAACCCTGGCACAGCAATTTTCAATGTCAACTAAAATAACTATAGTTTAAGAGATATAATAAAGACTACTACAACTATTAAATACAATCTCCAAAAAATAAAATGCATTATAAACGCCCACTGCTGAGCAAAGGCCCAATACTTCCACTGCTTCCGGTCTTTAGCAATTAGCCGCCAGTCCTTAGTGACATGTAATTTTTTTTTAATAGGTACATAAGTAAACGTCCAATGCAATAGGTAATGAAGTAATATTTAATTACCGTTTAATAAGAAAATAAAAGTATATCATCTAAAGTGTATCTGAATTGCCCACGTTTTAAATTTTAATTCAATTTGTATAGAATAATCGGGAAAAATAAAAAAAATATGCAACGTTGCCAGCTCAGCAGGAGACAGGCAGTCGGTACGGTTATATGTCCCTTGAAGGGATAAGTCCGCCTTTGTATTCGAATTTGATTGTTGCAACTTGTGGTTTTATCCTCTTTTTTGTACAATAAATAAAATAAAATAAATATGTCATGGGACAATTTGATACCAATTGATCTAGTCCCAAACTAGGCAAAGCCTGTACTATAGGTACTTGGCAACGGATAAACATACTTATATAGATACATACATATTAAACATTCAAGACCCGAGAACAAACATTCGTATTCATCATACAAACATATGCCCCGACCGGGGATCGAACCCGGGACCTCAAGCTTCTTAGTCAGGGTCTCTAACCACTAGGCTATCCGGTCGTCAAAACATCCTACAAAAACCGATAAACTGTTTACTTACTTACATGTGCCGGTGCCAGGGCCTTGGGTTGCCGTCGCGGTTGTGAGAGAGGCCTAAAATAGCACACTCAGTTTTTGTTCCCTATAATACTGCCTATTGTGTTCTTATTATAGTATACTCTGTGGAGTGCCGTGCAATTTTTACCACACGATTTAAAATAATGGAGTTTTATCTACATTGTTATTATTGTTTGTTGTTGGCCGGAACTTGGCTGTTTGGTCCATTCGTGATTATATATGCTGGATGTTCATTCCCTTTTTGACCGACTTCAAAAAAAAGGAGGTTATTGACATTTTGATAGATCATTTAGTTAAATTTACGAGTAGTTGGGGTGCTATCGAATCGATGTCACCGCTTATTTCGAGGTTAATATTATCGATAGATCATAAAAAAATTAATATCTTTAGGGCCACTCTTCTACCTTAGGGTGTTACCACACCAATCGATAATCGATCGATGGTAGAACGGAACAGTCGACGTCGATCGATAGTTTCTACTAGACCACACTAATCGATCTGTACGGTCACTGACGTACATGCTTACGCGCGCGAACTACTTTTGTCCGCGCCATAGCAGTCATTGTAATGTAATAATTTTAATAGAATAAGTGAGTGCGTAACTTAACTGTCATACAAGACACATCTAAAGAGAAAGTATCGCCATATATTTAACTTTAATCCTATATCTAACTGTAATTTCTAAATTTCAATAAACTATACGTGAACGACTACGGCTTCTTTCTCTGCACTACACGATCTCACCACTACAGCAGCAGGAAAATGTAAGGACTTAACTAGACCTTACACGATCGATGTCGATCGATTAGTATATACATCGGTCAGCCAAAGCTACCACACTAATCGATCGCCATCGATCGATGATCTATCGATTGGTGTGGTATACAATATCGCATTCCTAACTTTGCTTATCACAGTAGCGCGGTCTGTAATAGTTATTTTCTTTGGTTTCATACATGGCTCTATTGTGTTAAACAGAGCTCTCGTGTCATACTATACGAATGGTACAGAGACCTCCGTGTAGTGGAACTAGCTACAGCAGACTTATTATTTTAAAGGAACGCCTCATTGTATAGACATCGGCAGTCCTTTTTATTTTATCGTCTTTGATGAAGACGAATGTTTTTGATCTATCGCAAGAGTTTTTTTTTTGTCAGTGCATCGAGTAATTGCAAATGTATTGATGAATTAAAAAAGCTGCCACGTGTTACAGATTGCATGAGTGAATGATAGTACTTATACTTATGTTTAATATTTGAATACGATTCACACACAAATAATGTAATTTTTACGTCATTTCTCTATAAAGAGTTCTAGACATGTGAATTGAATTATAAAAAAAATCTAATACTTTCTTCAATATTCCAACACTTGTATTTGACAATAATATAATCACGAATGGACGTCAATTTTATAATTAACAAGTAATCATAAAGCAAAGATAAATATAAATATATTAAAAAAAACAACTAAGGCTGACAATCGATTTTAGAGATACGGAATCGATGTTGTTAGTTTGAATTAGAAACTGTGACGTCACTAGTTGATTACTTGTTAAGAAACTTAGTCAAGTGTTAATATGTGAAATATTATTCTAAGCTCGCGCAGGAGTCCATGTTCAACAGGCGGTAATATATTTTGGCAACTTGCGAGTGCGGGTGGCCCTTAAATATCTTGAAGACGTATCGTTGAGCAAGTGTGCGTCACGTAACGTGTAACAACGACCTGCACACAGCCAAAGGCCACGCGCGCTCATGAGACGCGCCCATTACTTACAATATGACCAGAATTGAATAGCAAAAGACATTCAGTTCACTATTCGTCGCTTAGTCTATCCTTTGTCTCAAGAAAGCAGTTTAAAAAAGGACGCACTTGTAGTGCTCAATTGTTTCTCTTGAAAATGAAATTTCCAATCGAAGCATGAAGCAACTGTGTATTATGTTCAATAGGCATAACGCATAACTTAGTTGGTTTCTACTGTAGATTAGATTAGATTTATTTATTTCAATTTGAAAATTACGTGTATTATTTGACAATAATAAAAAATATAAAAGAATTAAATTCGAAGTGGGACGATATCCACGTAATATTTCAAATGTCAAAAATTAAGAATAAAAAAAAACAAAATAATATAATTAATGGAATAAGAAATAAAATAAAATAAAGTAGTAGAGCAGCTCGTGGATAAGATCAACCAGTAGGATAAAATCCAGCCATAGGATAAAATCTACCCGTAGGATAAAATCTACCCTTGGGATGAAATCTACATTTAGGATAAAATTTACCCATAGGATAAAACCCATAGGATTTTCCCAGACACGCTTAGCGCTATCGGTGGATTTTTCCTCTCACACCGTTCCCTTACCGTAGAAACCTACTCAGTTATGCGCTAGCCTATGACTAGTATTTTAGTCTAGTATTGGTTGCGAACATAAAGCTTATAAACCATCGTAACCAGCGATGTAGTGAGACAAGGACGGTGTTCGAAACCAGTTTTTTTTTTTAATTTCATTTGAGAGAGAATCTTTTGATCTCTAAATGGTAGTAAAGCGCGCGGTTGTTTTGTACACAAATCGCAGCGTTGGACGCATGCGATCAACTTTGGCCTTGTTTGTTCAATGCTGCGTTCACCGCGTAAAACAGTGTTTGATAATTGGGCCATTTTACGGAAAGTTGTAACCCCCCCACACACACACACACACACACAATTTTTTATGATATATCTACGAGCGGACAACTCGTGATAATCACGTGACAATCACGAGCACTATCGATTTTAATAGGTAAAAAAGTGTCCCAAAATATTGTGCTCGTTTCCGTTACCCGTTGCAAATTACACTTACATGAGAAGTGGAATGGACGTGTAGAAAAATGTATGAAAATTTTGGGACTTTTTTTTTCACCTATTAAAATCGATATAGTCGTCCCACGATAAC
Source organism: Clepsis dumicolana (assembly GCA_963691665.1). Taxonomy (NCBI): domain Eukaryota; kingdom Metazoa; phylum Arthropoda; class Insecta; order Lepidoptera; family Tortricidae; genus Clepsis; species Clepsis dumicolana. The sequence goes on along the minus strand of OY829519.1, from coordinate 1,231,349 downwards.
TCTGCAACGAACTGACAACAGTAGAAATCTAAAGTTTGTTTATGGCAATGATTTATAGTCAAACAACACGTTTTGAACTTTTGATTAGATTAAACATTAGACAGGTCATCGTTCATTCACTATCCACCATTGAAATATCTCTCATATTTCGTTTTCTAGATTTTTTTTACCGTACAACGGCAAAACCTATTAAACACTGGTAAAATTGTCCTCCAATGGACAGAGCCATATTAAAAAAAAAACAGCAATTTTCGATTGCTACTATCATTATTATTTTTAGTGAAAGAAATGTCTGAGTCACATGAAAAAAGTATTACAGCGTGATTTTTATGGGTTGCCAATTAATATCTTATGCAGAGTTATCGTGGGACGATTATAGTACTCGTGATTCTAAGTAGCTATATCGTAAAAAAATTGAAATAAAAAAAAGTGGGGGTACAACTTTCCGTAAAATGGTCCAATTAGATTACCTGATGTAAAACGATATGCGTTTAAAGTAGCGTTTGTCGCATAAAACAAACTCGCGCTTAAAATAATGCTGAGAAAGATCCGTTTCTGCAGCGTTGCTCAATGTTCTGAACCAGGCTCAGACTCTACCGTACGTAAATGATGTGTTCATGAAGAATCTTACAATCACAACCCAAATCTTATTATGGATTAGGGTTATTTTTCATTGGCGGTTGGGTTTTTGTTGCGAGGTGTAAGCGTGACATTTGTGTTGGAAACATATGCAGTTTATACAACTGCGGTAGATAAAAATTCTCACACAGTTAAGAGTTCAGAGTTGAACGTATTACACGATTCGCGGCGTCTGTGTGAGAACGTCTTTTTGAGTACGACCTTAAAAGCTTCCGGAATTCAGCTATAACTACACCGGTTATTTTATGATTCAAAAATAACCTTCAATTCGCACACGTTTTTAAGTAAAACGAAGATACTATTTAAAGTTTTGAAAGTTGTGTTAACTTCCATGAGGAAAACTTAATAAATACTGCAAATACATGTTAAAAAAGCCGTCATAGCCCAGTGGTTTGACCTATGGCCTCTAAAGCAGAGGGTCGCGGGTTCGAGCCCCGGCTCGCACCTCTTGTGCTTTTCGTGATTTATGTGCGAAATTACATTTGTAATTTATCACGAGTTTTTCGGTCAAGGAAAACATCGTGAGGAAACCTGCACGCTCCTGCGAAACGATTCACACGTTTCCAATCCGCACTAGGCCCGCGTGGGAACTATAGCCCAAGCTCTTTCGTTCTCTGTGTGTGTGTGTGTGTCTGTCTAGCAGTGGGACGTAAATAAATAGTTTGATGATGAATAAATGCTATATGTATTTTTTCCCATTTGTCTTTCAATTGTCGAAAAGCATGTGTGATAGTGATAATTAGTAGATCGAACTTTAATTCAAATCTTCGTATATCCTGAGATGAAAGGTAGTCTCCTAAATTCTGCTGAGCGTAACAATAAGACGATGTTCCTCTGTAGGCCGAGCACGAAGTTTTCGAATCCTGCGTAACGTTACGTTATCGTATAGAAATCGAGGAACCTCATACTAAATTTTAGTTCTAAATACGCTCACGGGCGGGCGCTGTTCCAAATATTCGTACTCGGGCCTCTGTTGTCTAGTTTACACCGCTACACAGAGAAACGCAATCGCCAATTTTGTTAGTTATTAATGGTATTTATTTTTCATTGTTACGTGATGGAAATTCAATTGTTGTTCTTGTGTCCAGTCGGCTGTGGACGGAGGGCTTTAATGTTTTATTTCTTCGTGCATTTCCACGCGTCCACCGATTGTTAATTTTATCATTATTTTAATACTAATTAGACGTTATACTTATTGGTTATCCGTTGATTTATTTTAATTCTTTTTAACTTAAACTCCGCCCCGCACAGTCGACTGCTTTCCTGAAAGAATTATTCTTACTATGTATTGTCTTCACTTCGGTATAAAGTAAATTTAATGATGTAATGTCATCGCTATAGACGAACAATAGCCTCGGAAAATATTTAATTTTGTTAATTTAAATAAGTGCAATTATTTAGTCGCTTGAAACAGCACAGTGAAAGGAGAAAAGTCTCATAACTCTCGTGGGTATAAAACATCGAATTGTCACTTCCATTTATCACCGGGTTCTAACGAATTGAGCCCTTCGGAGCAAAATGTAACCAACGGCAAAATCAACAATATGCACAATGTACACAACGCATATTGTGAAACACGCGGAACGTACACAAAGCAAAAAGGACGTTCGCAAAATATACAAATTGGAAAATGTACACTAGTTACGTAGGTACACCGTTTTGTACATTCTGTGTAGGTACGTACTTAGTGTACATTTTGCGAATGTACTTTTTGCGTTGTGTACGTTCCGCGTGTTTCACAATATGCGTTGTGTACATTGTGCGATTTGTACATTTTGCCAGTTGTTACATTTTGCGTGTAGTGCACATTTTGTTTGTTGTACATTTTCAGCCGAAGCGGAATTGAGGATGTTATGTCATGTCATTCTTTTACTCTTTTCACGGCGCTGTCAGACAAACATAATGGATGCGACATTCCCACAGTGAAGCGATTCGACTAGTCTCGTGTGTTCATGTTGAAGCTTTCAAAACAATCAAATAGCTTAGTCAAATACCACGCTAATATTGCCACGCTCGAAACGAAAACGTTTAATTAAAATAAGTAACGGGACCTGTATAATTAATGCCTGACTGAGAAAACACCAAATTTGTAATATTATAAAGTTATTTATTCTCAACTCTTGGTTCACGTTTGTGGATGGTTTCGGCGGCGCAGGGCTCGGGGGTACCTTGTAAAGTATTAAAGTAAGTTATAATTTCACTTAACATAGGTTTGCTTTTTTAAGCAGTCAGTGTGTGTCTGAGCCTTGTGGGACGCCAGCTAATTAGAGAAACGTTTAAAACGTGGAAACAACCAAGATTAGAAGCTTTAAAATGCCAGGAACGATTACACTAAAGAAATTTTCTTTTAACGGTTACTTAATTAAAAATTGTTGTTTCCAACCGAGCGATAGCAAAATTAAGTAAATATACAACTTTGCAGTGTGAGCCATTTTGACGCAGCGCCGACGGGTTATCCTGGGTTTAACGTAGTACAATTTGGCATAGCCATTGATTTATTAATAGGAACGTTATTGTATTCTGTTTTAGGTGAATTGTACGAACCTTGTTTACATACTGCAGTCACGGGGACGAGCTACGGTATTAAAGGAATTAGATTAACGCTAAGTCATTTTGATCGCTAAATAATTTGGGTGTGCGGTACAGAGGCGGCGGTCCCTGTGGCCGCGTTTTAGTTAAGCCAATGAGTCAATCAATTTTTTTGTGTTGTTGTTCTGTCCCGTCACTCAGGAGACAACAGTGATACAGTTATACATATATTGTTACATACAGTGATACGAGCAACACTTAAAAGTTGATTGGCCCCAATACGCTAGTGCCACCTCGCAATGATGTAAGTAGAACCATGTCTAGATACATTATCATTATATATTATGCACTTTTATTCCACTTAGAATAAGTCGTGTTCAGTTTAAATATAGCTGTAAGTATAGACGGGTACGGAATAAGAGCGTAGTGTTATCATTACTCTTGTACAGAATGACGCTGGCCGGACGAATATCCTTTTAAAATATGCTGCGGACACGGACCAACCACCCTCTGGACACCAAATGTCAGGACGAAAGTTTCCGAAACGCATATGCTCATTTGCACCTATAAATCTCTCTAGCCTCGAATCGCGGCTCACTTTCGACCAGGCCTCTACTTCACTAACTTTACAATTGTCAGATTATATATATTGACAGTAGTACATTTCTTTGCCAATATGAAGCGCGCTAAAAGTAAAGCTCTTTAAGTCAGCAATTGACGATGAATTGTCATTGAAAACTGACATTTGTAAAGTTGGAAAAATAGGGGCTAGACGACAAGCTATGAACCAACCACGACGCGTTCCCCCGGCCCGCTCTCAGCGGCTTTTTTCGTAATGACCTTCCAAGTAAATTATAATAGATGCGGTGTCCAGAGGGTGGTTGGTCCGTGGCTGCGGACGACATTTATTAATTTTACACGAACCACGTTATATGCACAAAGGTTTATTATCGAGGATGTTGCAAGGTCACAAAACAGGTTAATGAATATTTTGTAAATTTAAAATATTACGAGTTTTAACGTGCATATTCTAAAAGGAGCTCGCGGCTCCATTTGCATTGGTGAGACTTATATTGTTCGACATCGAAAGCTAGTGTGAATGCGGCCTTATACACGTACACGTATAATAAATAAATAAACGTTTATCTACACACATATCATAAGTCCTCTATAATGCGTTCAGAAACCGTAGAAAATGACCAGCATTTCAGTACGCCGTCGCCTTCTCGCCGACAGCGCCAGCCCCAGCACCTCCACCACCTCCAGTAAAGTAATAGTCATTACGACATCGAGTTTCGGTGCTTATAATGTGTGTGTAGATAAAGTAATGTGTGCAACTATACATAATTAGGCCTTAAAACACTAGTGTGATATTATTATGAAACTCTGCGTCGCCTCGTTTCATAAAACCACACGTGTTTTAAGCATCCTCATTATGTAACAGTTACTACTATGACCGGACTCCGCGCGATGGCGTCATGATAAGCCGGAGTTATTATGATATCTATACTAGTCCCATTGCAAGTTAAATAATGTTTTTTGCATAAAATGTTCCTGTAACGGCGTAAATAGTGGTTTTGTAAGGTTAATCGTAAGTTTAACTATGTAATACTAGAACAGTTATATGGTGTGCGCAGACGCCGCCGGCGCGCTGTTGACTGTTGAAGATTATATTTTTTTACAAATGGTGCTACTGTTTTCTGTTTTAGACTATAGCTTGACCGCTGTTGTACTGCCAATGTGAAACTGACGGTGCAGAGTCAGCAGCATTAGTTGCTAAGCGACCGAAGCGTGCACAATGATCAAAGCACGGCTCTATAGTTATAGACATAAGAGTTTGTGCAGATCGTTGAGCGTTTCGGTTGCTTAGCAACTATTGCTGCTGGCTGTACATGTCCAGGCACACCCATATCACAATCGACTAAGAATAGTTTTACATCACCACTCAGCAAACAAATGTATGATTAAAGTTTAGATGTAGTTTAGCTTTTGTAACGGTGACGCGTGCAGTATGGCGCCCGACGCACGCGGCGTGCCGATGCCCGGCGTTTCATTGTTGAATGTCTAATTTTTTGGTACGTTACATTTTGTTTACTTTCATATTGTATTGTAAATAAAAATAAAAGCTTTGGATTTGCGTGTTTCGTTTTGATTGATGCCTTATTTAGACTCGGAAAAAGCCGTGATAGTAGGCTAGAGTCGGTCAGGAACTAAGAACTGTTAGGAATGAATTCCCGTCGCGGACCGAAAGGAACTAAATCCTTTCGCACGATTTGAATCGGTCTTCGCTCCTTTAGATCAGTAGGTAGAGGAGTGGAGTGGATGAATCGCTTGAGCGGAACGGAGCGAGTGAGAGTGACCGAGACCGAGGAGCGAGATAAATAGCGCTCGTTCAAAGTGTCTCTAGAGCAAGTGGGAGTGAGATTTACAACTATCATTTCGTTCCGTGCAGGTACCATACAACTATCTTTGGTTCCGTGTCCTTCAGAGATCAAAACAGTTCTAACTCGTACTGAACTAAAGGAACTAAAAGACCGAACTAGTTCCTTTCACCGATTGAACGAGATCGGAGCGCTCCCTTTAAAGACCGAGCAGGCACAACTCTACGTGATAGTCCTTTGACCTATGGCCTCTCAAGCAGAGGGTCGTGGGTTCAAACCCCGGCTCGCACCTCTGAGTTTTTCGAAATTTATGTGCGGAATTACATTTGTAATTTATCATGAGCTTTTCGGTGAAGGAAAACATCGTGAGGAAACCTGCACACTCCTGCGAAGCAATTCAATTATGTGTGTGAAGTTCCCAATCCGCACTGGGCCTGCGTGGGAACTATAGCCCCAACCCTCTCATTCTGAGAGGAGGCCTATGCCCAGCAGTGGGACTTAAAGAAGGCTGGTGATGATGATGATGATGAGACTTCGGAATAGAATGAAAGCTTCAGTTGCTTTAGCCCTTTATTATTTGGCAATGTTTTTAAACCCCCGACGAAAAAAGGTGTTATAAGTTTGACCTGTATGTCTGTCCGTGGCATCGTAGCTCCTTAACGGATGAAAGCCCGTTGATATCTTGGAAAGTAAACTGTAAAAAGTGACGAAAAAATAAGACTTTCGCAGTCGGGTTCCGTACGGGAGGGGCCTACGTACACCGTGGGCCCGAGTGACCCGACCAATTTTAACCACGCATAGATGACCTTATTTAGAGTTAAAAATGTAGTATCAAGTATGATCGATTCGGCTTAGTTTAGAAGATATTTAACTTTTTGTGATAAATAATCCCGAAAAAATCTTCACTGCAACGCACCCTAATAATAGGCAACGCTGCCACTCTTCAAGCCTGAGAATTCCTTTTAACAGCTAAGGTCAAATGAATTTTATTTTATTGTAGCTTGTCAATGAAATTATTTTGAACAGCAAACGGATAATTTCCTCGAATTTTGCATTAATATGATAAAATAAATGGTATTGCGGTAATCAAACGAGAAAACAATATTATGGGCTCTTTTTTTACAGACTTCATTTGAGAACTCTGTTGATGAACATTACTTATTTGGAGATTTGGATTGATTGTGGTGTATTGTGCGCGAAACTAAACTAATCGGTAAATTATCCCAAAACGAAGACTCGCTAAGCAATAAATCCAACTAGAGACCTAGTTTTTTAAACGTTACCTATTGTCATTTTTACTCTCGGATACGTAAGAAATAAAGGTGATACTGATCAAACATGAAATGGGCTTCGAGTGCAAGAAAATTATGAAAGCAATCCTCGACAACCGCAACGGCAATAACTGTATGATAATGGACGGAGACAGCCTGCTAAGTGTTGTTATTATCATAAGCCTGGTGAAGTGTCCCATTGCTGAGCAAAGGCCTCCCGCCATGTCCTCCACGCGTCCCGATTTTTAGCGGTTTTAGGCCAACCGGAAGACATACAGATCAACCCACCACCGTCGTCCAGGCCTGCCACTACCTGGTACCCGCTTTGTGGCAATTTTCACCCATCTATGTGGATGCATGCGGCTGGTGTGGGCTACCCAGTCCCATTTCAGCTAAGCCTGCTAATAACAAATGAAAAAAACTCATAATAAGGATGCTTTTTTAGTATAAAATGTCAATAAAACTGTTTATTTGTACAAACCTACTCAGAGTTTAATTTACTAGATTTATGCATTTTATTAAGTTTCATGAGAACCTGAAAACCAACAATTAATGATTTTGGTAGGTACATTGTTTCTGAACACAACTTACTTAGGTCTGAAACCATACCTACTTAATAAGATTGTTAATCAGCGGGAGCACAGAAACATGCCGATAAATTTCTACTGACTGATCAATTTCTACAACGATACAACTGCAACAACTACTGTTTCAGAAACTCATACCTCTTTTCTTAAACACGAACATTTTATTTCTGAAACCGAGTTTAATAAACAAAGATTCCTTAATAAATGGCTTCAAATTTACAGACGATGTTTAATTCCGCTCTCTACGATCGATAGGAAAACTCCAGAAACGTGGCATAGGAGCATAACAGTGTTCTTATTTTTCAACTCATCTCGCCCCTGATCCGCACATCTAGACACGCGGCAGCGTGTCAAGCCAAGTTTATAGTAGTTTTCGAGGGTCATCAGGAATCATCTAGTTAAGGAATCATCTACTTCCAACACCATAGACCACATGCACAAAGTGAAGTAGACTGTACAGAAGACTGAGGAGTATAATAATCAGCCCCCGGTAAAGATGGTAACCCTCTTTTTTGGAATTTCAAGACCTGGAGCCGTTATGCAATTCTGCAGCAATGCCAAGTTGACTTGGGAGATACGTCAAAGTGCTTAGATATCTGTACAACGCCACAATATCCGTTCAAGCTAAGATGAAATGCTATTGATTCAGTGGTAGTATGTTCCAATAAGTGGGGCCTTATTAAATTTAAGGGTTAAGTTAATTTAAAGGTTAAGTTAATTTCTGGATAAAGTAAAATAATATGCAAGATTAAAACAAAGTAGTCTGAAATACTGTTTATTTTACACATAACTTACAAATCAATCATTCAGTTAAAACATTACAAATACGCATGAGTTGGCCGTGAACGGATGAAACTCAGCACAGCAAAATCAATTTCATTCAACAATGAATAAGGACGACAATCATTTCAACAATGTTAACAGCCCCCCGACTACGAAGTGCAAAATTCGAACTTAGTATCGTGCCGTCCCTCTCAAGCTAATATTATTTAACACGAGAGTGAGCGGGGCGATACGATACGATACGAATATCGAATTTCTTAGTATGGGGGCAGACCCGCCTTTAGACGTACAACAATAATTATTAGAACAATAATAGGTACAATCAATTGCGAAATGGTACAAAAGTAGATATTTACAGAATATTATACATTTACTAATCAGATAAAAAATTAGTTGAGAAATACATTAATAGCATTAATTGTATTTGGACAAAAAGTAATTCGTCTGGTTCATATTTGACCTGCAGGGTAATTGCGTAACTATTTTGACATTCGTCATCGGATTGAAATGTCAGTTTTTTAAACCCCGACGAAAAAGAGAGGTGCTATAAGTTTGACCTGTGTATTTGTATATCAGTGTGGCATCATAGCTGCCAAGTGGATGGAACGATTTCGATGCGTTTTTTTTTATCGAAAGCTAGTTTAATCGAGATGGATTAAATCGGTTCACCGGTTTGTGAAGTATTGAACTTTGGAATGACAATGTCGGGATTTTTTTTTAACTTTTCCAAGTTAGTGTACGACTGTGACATCTAGCTGTTTCCGATACCAATTGTCAGCCCATACGAAATGAACACGATGGCGATTGCAAGCGAGCTAGACAATAAGCATGCTGATAAGAGCTTTACCTTGGCCAAATCATGACAAACTCATCACCTCATTAGACCACACGCACAGTTAACCACAACTTGATCAATTTAACCCTTTTGTGACACTGATCCATCATCACCAGCCTATATTTGCGTCCCACTGCTGGGCACAGGCCTCCTCTCAGAATAAGAGGGCTTAGGCTATAGTTCCCACGCGGGCCCAGTGCGGATTGGGAACTTCACACACACCATTGCACTGATCAGTGCCAAATTGATTTAGTATTTCTTCTGTTTATGTCGTATTTTTATTTTAGTTTGACGCTGTGATGAATTTTGACGATCACGATCGCTCCATAGATTTTGTCTTGTTGGAGCGTTCGTGTATGACAAACTTTAGGCAGTGTGGCGTCCAGTCGCGAGGCGCCTAAACGCGGGATAGGAGCTCCGCGAAGTGCTGCTCCATCGACCTTGTCCCGTAATAGGATTGTTAATGTGCACTTGATTAATTGCGTTTCTTTTCAGCCAAGCTAGAGATTAGTGCGCTGCTGTCGACATGAAGTTTCTGTCCAAATACTAATAAACTCATTACTAGTAATAGTTTGTAACTTACTCACTGCATAAGTACTAGAGCGGTTGTAGATTATTATTTCAATCAATATGACACATTTGATTTGTGACCCAAATCTGTTATAGGTATAAAAGGAATGACTGAATTTAGTCGTGATCAGAACCTCCTTTTTGAAGCAGGTTAAAATAATGTAGTTTTAAATCATGCATGACAGTTTTTACGGTCACTACACGAGTATGGCCGCAAAGCGTCAGCCATCGCACCCAGTGTTATTTGTTTGATGGATGATAGCTTTCATATAATTATGTAATCAACTGGATATGATGGTTTAACTGCTCGAAACACACGCTAAGTTCATTCATAGATTTACAGTTTAATTTGATTGCTGTTTGATGAGGGTTTTCTAACAGGCCCTTATTTCACTTATATACATTTTTTTTTATATGACAAGGAAGGCAAACGAGTAAGTGCGTCATCTGATGGTAATGACAATTCGAACTACATTTTTTTGCCAATATGAAGCGCGCTAAGACCAAAACTCTTCAAATCTGCAGTTGACACCGAATTCTCATAAACTGACATTTGTTGTTGTTTGTTCAAGTTGGTAAAATAGGGGCCAGACCTCACGATACCCTCATTCAGGAACGCACTTATACAGGGTGTTAACAAAAAGGGTGTACGATCCGAAACAGTAGTAATACTCATGAAACTGAACCACTTTTCCCAAGGAAAATGGGTCGAAATATGAAAAAAAAATTGGACTTTCCATACAAAACGTCCGATCAGCTGACACAGACGGTCTGAAGAGACCAAAAATTATTTTTCATATTTCCCTGGGAAGAGTTGTTCAGTTTTATGAGTTCTATCACTGTTTCGGGTCGTACACCCTTTTTGTTAGCACATTGTATATTTTCAGTGTTATCACTCAGCATTTCAAACACTAATGTGGCGTGGCTACTTGGGCGGTGATCGGCCATTCGTAATAGTGGGACTGTCTTTCCACGATTTCGCTTTAGGCTTCACTGTGGTCACTTTCTTCCTTACCTCCCTTTTCTCCGTATACTCTTCATCAGACAGCAACTTTTTCTTCCGCTTTATCTTTTTATCTTCAATGACAAACGAGTCATCGAATACGTCGCCGCTAGAGTTGGAGATCTCTGACCGCTTGAGAGGTTTCTTGTCGCTTATGATCTCGCAGATAGGACTGTCAAATGACACTTGGCGGGGACTGCGTCTGGATTTGCCTGTCGAGGTCTGTGTCGCTGTGTTGACATGGTTTTTCTTGACTGGCGGCGTGGCTTTCGGCTTCGGCGTCAGCTTAGTTTTCTTCTTAACCACTAGGGAAGGCTCTATGGATTTCCTTTTAGGTTTTCTTTTGACTTTGGTCGCCTTGACTTCTGGTTCCTCGTTTTCGTCGTCCTCAGCTTCTGGTTCCAGTTCTTTAGGTTTCCTTCCCCTTTTGACCAGCTTGGGAGCATCTCCGTTTTCCTTGGGCAACCGTTTCTTTGGCAGTTCTTCCTCACTATCATTGTCATCAACAACTCGAGGGGTACTTTTAGTCTTCTTGCCGGGTGTGAAAACGAGTTTGCTGTTTTTGGTGACGCCCTCACTCTTGAGATAGCTCTCGAGTATTTGTCTGCACTTCGTGTAGTCCGGCACTTCTTTGGGCTTCAAAGTGTTTACGTACTCGAAGAATTTTATTAGGGCTTCTGGAAAACCAAACAGGACTGAGGCAAAAGAGTCAAAAGTCAATGAGGTTTAGCAATGCTGCTTTTTAATCCCCGACGAAAAAGAGGGGCGTTATAAGTTTGATTTGGACCTATTTCGATGGGTATTTTTTAAATCTAAAGCTAGTTTAATATATTGAACTTTAAAATTACTTTCATGTAATGAAATTAATGTAAAACTGCTTTTTTAATAAATAATACTTTTACAATAAATAGTAAAAATAGGATGGGCGATAAATTTTTCCTCAGAGTATAATATCCGATTTTTTACATTCCTAACATCTCTAACAGTACGGTAAAAAGTACTATGCATTGACTTCAAGGATGAACGCTCCGTACTCACCAGGTGCACTGGGGCATTGTTTCTTAACACTGCTCCTGACGCTCTTCATGAAGGTTTCCTTCATGTCCTGGACGGCTTTGGGTTGCTTGAGGACCTTCTCCCAGGGCAGCTCGCCCGCCAGCCACTGCAGCATGTTGTACCCGAGGATCTCCAAATCGCCGCGCATTGTTGCCACTGGAAGTTTAACAGGCTTATCATACTGGCGATTTGCTAGCGAGTTTTGTATTGAGGCGATCACGCAACGTGTTCGCCGCGAGCGATATTAAGTGCTATGAAGCACTCGTTCGCAAATCGTTAGTGTGATAACTGATAAGAAAATATTAGCATGCTTCACAAAAACAAATATTTAGAATACATAAATATTTCATACAGAGAATTGGACTTGGATACCTTTGCATAGCAAGCTAATGAAACCCCCCCGAATACTATCTCAACACTGAACATTACGTTAAACATGATCGACTCACCGCCAACGTGAGCATCTCTACTGGTGTATTCAATGGTGCCATTGTGAGCACACTTCGGGTCAGGTTTGAACTCCTTGTCGTTTACCCTTGTGGCCAGTCCAAAGTCCACCAAGTAGGCCTGGTTCTCGGTGCCCTTCTTGAGCCCCATCAGGATGTTGGCGCCCTTAATATCGGCGTGAACGTAGCCTTTACTGTGGATGTACTCTAAAACGTCTAACTAAAAAAAAAACATTATGGTAGGTAGGTAGGTATGGTAGGTAGAAGCCATATCACAACGTACTCGTATCTAATGACGTAATTAGGATTTTCTAGTTAATAATTACAAAATTATTTAATTAAGTAATGTTTTAATGACATTGTCTATTATCAACTTAACCTCTAAAAGTCTAAACTAATTAAAAAAAAATCATAACAGAAACACCAGCGCAAATTTGACAAAATGTGTCATTGGGTGATTTTTATTTGCTCAAAAGTTTAGTCTTGTCAGAGCAAATTGAATATTCAAAATATTATAAACCACATTGATCAGTTTTGCTATCAGAAAATGAGATACTGTTACAGGTAGTTTAAGTATCAATTATATGTCTCATGCAAAGTCTTCCCTATATTTAAACCATGAATGGCTCTCACCATTTGCAAGCCAATCTGGAAAACTGTGGTGGGAGGGAATGACCGCCCACTGTCCTTGAATAAGTTCCACAGGTCCTTGCCATATCTCTCCAGCACCAGGTAGCGATACTTCTCTCCTTTGTAGTCGTGTGACCCATTGCCAAAATAGGTTGGCATGCCAAGACTCGACAGTTTTTTACTTTTCATGTAAGATTTTACTGAAATAATGATAAATGGTTAAGGATTTGTATGTTATATGTCATCTTAAGGCAAAAGTTTCATCTAATTAGGAGTTGACAAGAAAAACATCGTTAATAATGATTGGAACTTACTATCATCCATTTTGGCATTCCTGACATAGAAATGCTTTTCTACAAATAATGGTCCATTCTCATGTGGTTCCTAAAAACAATGGAAATTTTAACATTGAAAAATATAAAGAACTGCATTGGTCTTAACTTCTACCTATTTCAGTTCCAGTTTGTTATGTAAAGGCTGTTTGACTAGAGATCAAAGGCTACATAAAATAAAAGAGGAAATTCATGTGGCTAATAGGTACCCATTAGAGATAGAAATAGTCATTTCTGTTGGTTGTAGTGTCCACATACAAATAATTGTGGTGTGGCTGTGGTGGTAGCTTTGTATGAACATGCAGTTTACAGGTTTCCAGTCAGAATGTCTAATTGCCATCCCCGCTAAATACAATAATGAAACAGATGTGGCAGCTGTTTGAATTGTAAAAAGATCTGAGGTTGTGACTGCTGCAAGTCACTCTCCAAAACAGTGTTCATGTATTGAACATGAATAAAATTGTATTTATTTTATAAATGGTATCTGAATAACATTTATAATTACAACATGTTTAAATAGTGATTCTGAATAAATAAAGTCGTAAAAACCATAGCCCATCTAATTCTTCAAGATGATTAGTGTGAAATTGTACATCCTAATACATAAGGCAGAATTTCTAGACTGAAATGTAGCAAACATGTACTTTTACACAATAAAAAATTTACTGAGTTGCATAGGTTATAGGGATATACATTAAGTAATGCGGTCATGTGAATCTGTCTGAATTCAAATAGTAAAATAGGACTACTTACAATTTTAACAACAAACGGATAGTTGGATCCCTTAGGTGTACTCTCGTGGTCGCAGGCCGAGTAGATCTCTCCGAAGCCCCCGACGCCTATGGAAGGCCCGATGCGCCATTTCTTCTTCATCGTAGTATCGTGTATCACCTCGCCAGTGGCGATAGGAGCAGGCATTTTGTATCCATTCGCCTTTTTCCTCGGCACGACCGCTTTCTTACCTCTCCCGGTCATTTTGTGGTTAGTTTATAACAATTACAGAGTTTTAAAACGAACTGAAGAGTTAAAAGTATGTTAAATAATTTAAAACATTTTGTCTTATACAATACACGAACAAATCAGAAACTAACGAAACCAAAATAGCGTTAATAGCGTCGTTTTCGTTTGTTGACTTGACTTGATTTGATATGTCATTGTCAGTTAACCGCCATTCGATCCGCCATTTATTGTTAGGCTAGTGATGTGCATGGTTGAATGAAAATGGCGCATTGTCGGTTTATCCTCGCTATATCGATGGTTGAAGTTTCAATCGACGTAAGGGACAAAATGCTACTTTTCAGGAGAGCAAAAACAAGTTTTTGGTAATTTTCAAACACTCACAGCATTGTTGATATTTAACTTAGCAGGATTACAGATAATCTTCAATTTCCTTGCTTTTTAACTTGAAACTGTTTCGTATTGGGCTTAATAAGAAAAATGGCTGTCCCTTACGCCCACGACATACGGGTGTCCTTGCCCCTTACACTTATAAACCGTAAATAGATAAATAATGTAGAACCGATTTTTTGTCGTATAGGACATCATTAATTTTTTTATTATTTATGTCATTATTTGTTATTTATTTGGACGTAAGTTCCCGTAGTAAAATTTATAAAATTCGTGAAATTACTCAAAGAACCGCTTTAATTCAATGAAATAACGCGTAAAAGCTAGTTTTTTTCATGACCCCTCAAAGGTATGTATTTTGCTATCATAAAGCCTATTTTCGTCAATAAGTGTTAAATTAAAACTTAAATAAAACCCAACTAAATATTACATGGATTTTTTTAATAAGAAAATAAATAAACACTAACAAACGCTTCAACATTAAACGTTGCTAATAGAATATTTAAACAAATGCACTTTACTATAAACTAAAATGTATTCGTTTTCATGTAGCTAAGCAGTTTGAGTCGTAAAATGGGCTCTAGTCATTTGAAAAACATTTGACCTTGCCTAAAATCTATATAAGTTCATTTAGGCCTGTAAGATTGTAATGCAAGAGCGATACCTATTAGCCTAAAATCGCTTAAATGAGTTGATAAGAGCGAAACATAGTAGTTTAAAGATTATTGTTAGTCTACTTTTTGTTTGTTGGGGCATCCTGATGTACAAAAACCTTGTATGGTTTTGGATGCTTTCTGCTGTATTCAATATAATTATGTATGCATGTTATATCATTTCGTTCTGCTTTTGGTGTCGTTTAAAACAAATTTAATACATGCGTTGATAGGTACACATTTACACAAGGAACGTAATTAAAGACATCGTCTATAATTGACGTGACTGACTCGACTCGCCGTCCGTGCAATGCACAAACGCGGTGTACGTGGAATGTAGGTAGACACAGCAGAGGGTCGAGTATAATCAACGGCCAAAAAATTGTGTAGATCGCTTTCGCGTTTTCGTCAGAATCACAATTCACAAATTAGCAGCGCCACTAGTGGCACGTAACGACAACAAACAATTCTCATTACGATGTATTATTTAACACTTTAACGCAAATGCGTTTTATACGTATTTTTTGGCCGTAGATTACCCTACAGTCTCAGCGCAGGCGGCTGCGAGATCAAATAAGTTGCGGACCAAGGGTGTAACGTACAAATATAAATATAAAACCTTTATCTACAAACATATCATGTGTCCTCTATAATGCGTTCAGAAACCGTGGAAAATGACCAGCATTGCAGTACATCGTCGCCTCCGCCGCCAACTACCACGACCAGCAGGTCCAGCAGTAAAGTAATAGTCATTACGACATCGAATTCGACGTCGTAATGACATTTCGATATCGAATTTGACAACCAACGTAAATTTTATTCGTAAGGAAATAAAACGGATCACTCACGTATATAAGTCATGTTCGGTCAGAAATGTATAAATAATAATGTGATAAAAAAAAATTACAATAAAAAAACAGTTTACAAAACGTCCGCTCGGCATGTTTGTCTATGATTAAAAAAAAACAGTCAAATTCGTGACAGGTATGGGTATGATATATGCCTTCGGCTTCTGAACCCATCTAAGAGTACTTATAATATGTGTATAGATAAAGTAATGTATGCAACTCCACATAATTAGGCCTTAAAACTCTCGTGTGATCCTATTATGAAACTCAGCTTCGCCTCGTTTCATAAAAACACACTCGTGTTTTAAGGACCCTCATTATGTAGCAGTTGCACAAACTACTAATGTGAAACGTATACAAATTATGGCGGACTTGACACCATTTAAGACTGATAATAAAGTTGCATGTAGTACGAGGGGCGGCTGACAAGTAATCTCCTTGGTCAGAAATATATACAAAAATAATGCTGGCTGGTATGGATTTATATTCGTTTGTTATTCTATTTTCAAAATGTATTACATTCATTTGTTTATTGCATCACGTTTATTTGTCTCCTACAATTGTTTCAAACATGTCGGTAGAAAAAGTGAAAATGGATAAAATCGAGCAGCGTGCGGTGATTAAGTTTTTGACTAAAGAAGGGAATACGCCTTCGGAGATCAGACAGCGTATGTTACGTGTGTTTGGCAGTTCGTGTTCTTCCGAATTTGTTATGAAGTTTTGGTCAAAGCAGTTTAAGTTAGGTCGTGAGAGCCTGGAAGATGATCCTCGTAGCGGAAGACCAGTTTCAGCCGTCACCGATGAAAATGTAGCCAGGTTGAAAAAAAATATATTAGAGGACCGATGAGTGAAGCAGTGGGAGATAGCTAGAGATGTGGGCGTCAGTAAAGAAGCGAGTCAATGAAATAATTCATGAGCATTTGAACATGTCCAAGGTTAGTGCACGTTGGGTCCCCAGAATGTTGACTGCATTTGACATGGAGAGGCGTGTCAAATGTTGCGAAGAGTTTTTTTACATGAGTCGAGGGAAAGAGGAAGAAATAATTTCTAGAATTGTAACATGTGATGAGACTTGAATTCGACAATGGGACCCGGAAAGTAAGCAAGAGTCGTTACAGTGGAAATTTAAAGATGAGAAGCCGCCTCGGAAATTCAAGGTCTGTCCATTGGCGGGTAAACTTATGGCTACAATCTTTTGGGACACAGAAGGGATTTTGCTCATAGATTATTTACCGAAGAAAACTACAATGAATGCTGATTATTACTCAAACTTATTATATCAACTAAGAGAGACAATAAAAGAAAAACGGCGAGGTAAACTAAGCAAAGGAATTCTGATTTTGCACGATAACGCACCAGTGCATACCGCCCGCACAACGAAGCTAGCAATTAAAGACAATGGCTTCGAAACCATTGACCACCCCCCTTATAGTCCAGATTTAGCCCCCTGTGACTATTTTCTGTTTAGACTTCTCAAGAAAGACCTCAGGGGACGAAGGTTTATGACCGATGACGAAATGAAGGCTGCGGTTACTGAGTTTTTTGACGACAAACATAAAGATTTTTTTTTCAATGTTTTAAATTCAATATTTGAAAAATTTGATAAGTGCGTTTTACTAGCAGGGGACTATATGGAAAAAAAAAATTTTGCCACGACAGTCTTTTGTTTCATTGTTAAGTAGATTACTTTTCAGCCGCCCCTCGTAAGGGTCAACATTTTGATGTAAGATGCAAGATATACTTACAGTCAGTGCGGTTACGTCCAACGTCTTCATGTTTTCTTATATTATTTGTTATAAAATATTGGGGTGTAAAGGCCAATGAAACAATAATTGACCCTTACGACCTTTTATTATATTTGTCGTGCCTTATTTTAACAATATGCTCCGAGTTGTAAAGGACAACTAAGACTGCCACGGCCCCTTACAAAACAAATAATGCAAAATATGTAATTTAATGTCCCTTAAGCGGGTTTATTTTTAAATTATAAACGTTAATAACAGCGAAAGTAAGGGGAATATCGTAATTTGAATACTACCAATCGACTGAAAAAAAACCCTATCGAACTGCATTTGAAAGTAGATTTCGGTATTTTGTCTCTATATATATTTAAAAATGTTCCATGTTGTTAAAAATTACAAAAGTAAATCTAGTCATTACAGTCATTATGATTATGAAGAAGGATTTTTACAGAGATTATTTTTACAAACAAAAAAATCGGTTAGAAACAAAAATATTATGGCCAGGGTATATTTAAATCTGTTTTTTTAGAATAATGTAATTTTTTTATTGATACATTTATTTTTGGTCAACAGGCATAATCTCAAAGGGTTAGCTTACTAGATTCATGAACGGCTGAAGTACTAAACTGACTTTGAGAAAATACATGAAGTAGTTTAGACAATCGAAAGCTTAGTGCGGCATTTTTAGTAGCAAACTTCGCCATTTCGTATTTGATTTTCAGTAATTACCTATGTGTCCGTTTGTTTTTTGAATGCCAGGTAGGTATTTTGTTTTGTCCGACAGGTAGGTAACAAGAATGAATGCAAATCAACGAGATAAAGAATTTTATTATTAAAATCTTCAGATGAAAAACAACACACTTCTTTTACATAGCTTTTTACAAAATTCTCACTAGCCTTAATTAAAATAAAACAATAAATAACATTATTACTATTTAAGAAAAGTAGGTATTAACTTAGCTACAAATACCAAAATAAGAAAACACTTTTCAGTTACGGGTATTAACTTTGACAAAAAATAAATAAATACTAACAACCACTTACATGGTTCGTATATTGCTATAATCACTAAAAATAAAATAAATATTTTAATCTCAAGGTGGGTTTTCAGTCGAAAAAACTGATGCAAAATTCCGTTGTATTTTTAATTTCTTTTGTACGCAGTTTCAAGTCCCTTAAGTTCCACAACATCTAAAAAATATGTATGAAAACGTTGATAAATATCAATCATTTACAAGGACGTCACCGTAGGAGGACAGGGAGGGGTACCAACCAGCCTAGAGAGATTAAAAAAAGTTGTAGCCAAATCAAATGTAAGGCTTCATAAATATCTGATGTTTACTGTATGCACATTATCTAACCACAAGTCATAGATTTCCCACCCTCCAGCTATATTAACGTGCCCCTCCCCAGGGTATCAACTGGCGACGCCCTTTATTATTTACTAACTGTCGATTGCTACCTACGATAGAAGGCGCTTACATTAAAACACATCCTCTTCATCTTCATACGCGGTCATCATATACCAGTCTCTGGCCACGTCTTCATAGATCACCCTCTTAACTTCTTCCCCGTATTGAGGGTGAAGGATGCGGGGGGAGCGAGCGCGGAACTCCAGAGGGACGTCGTAGCACTTGCAGACACAGCAGGCTGGGAACTTGAACCAGTCTGCGAAGATGCCGCGGCACTCGTTACGGGGATCGTAAGCCAGGAGGCGGTGAAGGCGATACTGTTGCTCGCATCTGGAAGTAAAATAATGAGAAATTAAAAAATTACCCCATTGAAACCTACCCAGCTGGTCATGGTTGTTTTTGAATATAAGCGAAAAACACGGCAAATAATTAGCCTGATCGTTTTCACCAGATTATGTGACCTACTTTGCGTAGTAAAATCATAAGTACCAAGTAAAAAGTAGAAGCTAGAATAGAAACGGAAGTTTTCACAAAATAGTTAAGGCTGACTTGCACGGATCTGCAGCCCGAGCAGGAATACTCGAATCCTACGCAACGTAATCGTTTTCGTATCACCATCGAGAAAATTCATACAAAATTTTAGTACCAAATGCGCTCACGGGGGGCGCCGTTCCAAACGTCATACAAATTTTCTCGATAACGGCCTACTAGATTACGTTACGTAGCATTTGAATATTCGTGCCGGGCCCCTAGGTTAGGCACTAACCCGGAGTTAACTTGACGTATTTGTATCGTCTTACGTAATGTTAATCCCTGGTTAGTGCCTTTCCCAGGTCGATGTAAGTCGGCCTTGGTTGCATAATTATGTTGGTAGCGGATAAATAAATAATAATTACCTGCAGCCTTCCCTGCAGTACATCTGCTTCTTCTCGTGCACACAGGTCTCCATGTGGATGTACTGTTCGAAAGGGTACATGTTCAGAAGAGCCAAGATCTCGCCGCGAGTGCTGTTGGCCCAGAACGGCGCCGCCATCTCCTCTTTGGACTCGCAGGCGTTTCTGGAACACGTTAAGTCGGTGCTTTATTATGCCCATACAGATAAAACTAATATTGGATATTTTGGTCACATTCGAGTATGACATCAAAGCAAGGTTCAGCATCTGATTTCTGACTTTAAAAAATGGCTATATAGCGTATTAACGTTTCAGAGACTCATGTTTTTGGCAAATAGACGATCTCGACGATGAAAACATCAACGTAAGTAAAGTAACTAATAGGAATTAACAATCATGCAAAATAATATAATACTGTTGTTTGGTTTTTCTGAACATCAACTGCATATTGTTTAATGAAATGAAATACGATTTTGCTGAATATTTTTTGATATTTCTTCACGTGAAATTTCTGTTAAATTTTAGACAAAAACTTACGCTCCTCGTAACTTAATGACAGCAGGCCGCATCGCTTCCTGATGCTGCGTGGGTTTGGGGTGAAACTCCTCCTTCTTCTCGTTAACGTTGGTGTCGATCCTGTCATTCTTTACCTTCTCGTGTTCTGAAAACAGAAGTGTTGGTGGTAAAGTGGAAGTGTCTGCAGTCATCGGTTTCCAAGCATCTTTTCCACTTTCTGTAGTTAGGTCATCATAATCCATGTCGACGGTTGTAGTTTCTGTCGAATTGAGAATGCTTTCCGTTGTTGTAGTAACACTATTCTCTATTGTTTCATTCTTTGTGTCTAAAGTAACGGGTTCACTCTTTACACTACCAAAAGTTGGGTAAATGCTATTTGTTTCGATGCTTTGTTTTATAACAGCCTCAAGCGTTATGACATCCGGGTCCAAATTGTTAACTTCAATATTAGCAATGCTTTCGAGCTTAGTTTTGTAAGAAATCCCTTTATCTTCATACAAAGTCTCATTATTCGTTATTTCAGTTACATTTCTATTTCCAGTCTTATTAAGTTTGGTGCTATTACCGTCGTATTCTAAGGGTTTTACTCTTAAAGTATCGTTATCAGGTTTCTTATTGGAATTTGATTGAATGGGTCTGAAGTGAGGTTTTACTTTCATGGCACGTCCATGGCTTTTCTCAGTGTACATCATTTTTGTTTTGATTATGTCTTCAGCAAAGTCCTCAGTCTTTTTGACTTTATCATCGTCATCGTCTTGTATAAAATTCTCCAGTTCGGCTTTCAGAACTGAAATGTGACGCTCCTCTCCGTACATTCGTTTCATAAGACCCTGTAATGCATCAAAAATAGTCATTAGTTATTAGTTACAAAAAACGTACTACAATTTGTTTTATAATCAAAGTTACACCACGAAAAACAAGTTAGACTTCTTTGAAAGCCTATTCGAAGAAAGCGATTTCCATGCGGCTTGCTTATCAGAATCCTGGATACCAAATACGCCGAAGGATTTAATACAAATAGATGGCATTGTCTCCAGTGGTAAATCAACCACGAACAATTCACTATATTGTAATGCATTAGCTGCAAATATTAAGTTTTACTTGAGTGAGGCAATAAGTGACTTTCATAAATGATGTTACCTGGTTCTCCCTAACGAATCTCCGTATAGCATGCCATGGGTACGCATCCCCGGGGCTGGTGCAGTAGCTCTGCTTGGTGAGGTCGCAGGGCGCGGCGGCGCGCGCGCGCCCTGCCCGCTGCGGCCGCGCGCACGACGACGCGTAGTCGTAGCCCGACGATAAGCGAGGCACCTACTTAAATGTTGAATTAGTATTAAGTGGTAAGTCAGTTAAGAATGGCTCATAATGTCCAAGATAAAATAAAATTGAACTTCTGTGAATTATTTACAGCAGATGTAAAACTAGATTGAAACATAAATCGGATTTCCATGATTGTTCTGCGTATTACAATTAGTAAATAGAATTGTCATTAAAAATCAGCACAAAATTAAAAACCGACATTGAAATCTTACGCACATCACTACAATTTAAAAGTGTTTTTTTTTTATTAATTTTGACTTTCTTGACCAAGGGTGCATGAACCTTTCAGCCAAAAGAGATGAAGTGAAATAAAAACTTTTTTTAAAGCCTTTATTTTTATAAATATTGCTCTCACCTGCATTAAAAATTACCTGCTTTATCATTTCTCGCGAACAGTTACCCAATTATTAGTGTCATGCAATCGTTTTTTGAAGCCAACTGTTATCACAAAAGATGGGTTGTTTTATGTATAAAATTCCTTTTAATCTACAAGCTGTCCAATAGCCTAAACATTTACAATCCTACACGTTTAGTCTCGGAAAGGTAATTAAAGTCTGAAAATCAATTTCACTACCAATTAATGACCATCCAGCCGGTCAGACCGGTGCGGCATCTGTTTCTGTTTGTTTTGGCAGCTCACCTGTCAATTACCACGAGATAAAGATCGTTGACATCACTCGACTTGAGTTGAGCTGAGCAGTCGGTTCTGTGGCAATGTGGGCCACGGTGCCACGACACGAAAACCAGTCTTATTTTAACGAGCGATGGCTTTTAATTGTGTGTGAGTTTATTATGAGGTGTATTTTTGGATCGTTAATGCAGTTATTCACATGCATAGGATTGTGCTTGATTTTTGAATCCTACTTAAATTATAAATGGGAATGCTTGTGAGTGCGTAAGTACGTATGTTGATTACATCTTCCTTATAGCAGGAAAGGAATGGAGATGTTAACGCGCGCTTTCCTCTCTGCCAAAAATTTAACATTAAGTTGACATTAAGCCTGTGCAAAATGCAGTGTCTGCAGTTTTTTGTTTTAGTGTGAGTTTATAGGAACGTAACAAATTTTGACATAAGCGCAGACGTGTGCTGTACTTACCTGTGTGTTCCTCGTCCCACTGCTCGTCCCCCTCAAAAAGTGGCGGAAAAATGTAGTGAATAGATAAGCCAAAGGCGCCTCCCGTCTGTCTGCTTTACGAGTAGGCCATATTCATCTCCTCGCTACACGAAAACTATCGATCAAGCAGTCGTTTAGACCAGCAGATTAACATGTAAGCGATATCACCACGTTAAACAAATACTAGTTAAGCGTTTGATAAATCGTTTGTATCGGGGGCGCGGGCGCCGTGGGAAGCTCACTGGCCACCTGTCGGGCGGTGTGGTGCAAGTAGTGAGTTATAGCGGTCAAGAACCAATGTCAAAAATGTGTCGCTGGTGTTGAATGAGGTTTATCTTTTAACATGAAACTACCGTGTGACTCAATCATAATGAAATGAAAACGGATCACTCATGTATATAAGTCGAGTTTAGCCCGACATAATGTTAGTTAGTTTTTTTACTCCTATATTATAATCTGTCAATTAAATGGTAAAAAAGTATACAATAATAACTAATGTTGTAAGTCTGTTTCAAGTTCTATGCTCTGTGGTAAAAAAACTGTAACATAATAACCCATACAAATTTCATTAAGTTACACACATACACATATTGAGTAATATAATAGCATTTAAAAAAAGAATACTAAGTTCGATGCTGATATCTAGTTTTTTTAAACATGCATGTGCATCGTGATTGGTCGCTTAAACATGAGTAAGAACAGCTGTAAGCCAATCATAATTAAGGAGTATTTTTTTAAGCAAAATTAAAAAAAACACGCTAATATCCTAGCTCTGCTGTAGTCTGTGGTACGGATGCAAATTAAAAAAAAAAGAGTCAGCTGGCGAGTTTCTGATAATGCAAAACGTAGTGGTTATATTCTCTTTGATTGATGCAAAAATTGCACTTAATTAGTTATCGGGTTTTCGGATTGGTTTCGGTTTAGTAAAACAAATTCTAAATGAGCGATGAAAATGAGATAATGGTACTGTGTACTACCGAAGAAATTAAAATAATGGCGCAAACAGTAACGGAAAATTTTAATGTGCTGCGGGAAAACTCCAAAACTTTATAACAATAACAGATAAACAACTTCGTGAAATGGTGAATTGAAAAAAAGTGTTACATTTTTTCATTATTTATCGTTATTTTTCTCATTGTCAATTAATTAAACGATGTGTTGCTCTTTTAAATTCTATTTGAATGAGTTATATTCAATGAGAAAACTTTACACTGAACAAAGAAACGACATTTACAGTTTTTTACTCACATTGTCAATTCCTATATAGATCTTTTTGCAATAATCTAAACAAATTAAATTAAGTAAATAAGGTTTAATGACCTTGGTTATGTTACAGTTGCATAAAATACTATTAGCGCACAGTAGTCGCGCGAGCAGAGGGTCGAGCACGACTTTACGTAAGCTGCGTAACGTTACGGTTATCGTATCGAGATCGAGAAACCTCATACTAAATTTTAGTTCCAAATACGCTCACGGGCGGGCGCTGTTCCAAACGTCATACAAACTCGACAACGTTTACTATTCGACTTTACGTTACGCAGCATTCGTAAAGTCGTACTCGACCCTCTGAGCCGCGACGCGCAGTATGCGTATCGCTGCCGCTGGGTCGTGCGCTCCCAGAGTAAGGACTACGAATTAGTCCGAAACATGTCTGGCTAAACTCAACTTAGAGGTCTATCTGTCAATGTCCACCAATCATAGGCCCCGTAGCTTGTTTCTGATTGGTAGAGAATGAATAGCACTCACCAGATACTAGCGATTATTGCGAGTTTTGGACTCGCCATAGTCTTCATTAATTAGCTCCTCTGCGACCACAAACAGATGCAAATAGCAAATACTTAGGTAGTCTGTAAAGAGGAGCACATACAATTGTTTTTATAGTGAAACAAAACGGATCACTCACGTATACAACGTGTTACAAAATAAAACTTAAAAAATATAGGGTTAGGGTTTGCATATTGTAGGTATGAAAAACGTTTTTTTTATTTTATACCTACAGTGATTCATATATTGTAAATGGACTCTTTATAATGGACCATTTTAACCTCCTTTCGGCTTTACGGATATTTTTGTAACACCCTGTATAAGTCGAGTTTAGCCCGACATGTTTGGGACCAATTCGTAGTATTCCATGATTGAGACTCACGGTGGTTTCATGTTAAAATTGTTTTTAGTTCATGAAAATCATGGACTACGTGAAATTTACCTAAGTGAGTACTCTAAGGGCTCGTAGTGTTTTTAACCCCCAACGAAAAAGAGGGGTGTTATAAGTTTGACCTGTGTATCTGTGTGTCTGTGTATCTGTCTGTGGCATCTTGCTCGCAAGCGGATAGACCGATTTCGATGCGGTTTTTTTGTTAGAAAGCTAGTTTAATCGAGATGGTTCTTAGCTAAGGTTCATTCAAATCTATTCACCCGTTTTTGAAATATTAAACTTTGAAATGACAATGTCGGGGGGTTTTTCAACTTTTCTAAGTTGGTTATATCATTTGAGCTTTTGCCCACTGCGTCTGATCAGAGTCAATTCGTGTATTCTCTTTGCGTTAGCGGCATCAGATTGTGTCATTATTTCGAAGTTGATGCTTCTCGGAATCAGATTGTGTTGTGCTTTGTAATTTATTTAAGTAGGTCTTGATGTTCACGTTTTGTATTTTGGCGCAGACTGCTACTCACACGATACTTACTTATGGTAATACTAGCTTATGCCCCGCGGCTTTGCCCCCGTGTAATATTTCAAAACGGGCTAGTTCCCTATCCCGTGGGAAATTCGAAAGATCCCTTCTTAGTGCACCTCTAGGATTCTCAAGGTGCCAAATTTCAAGTATCTAGCACTTAGGCTGTGCGTTGTCTGTCAGTCACGGTACTGTTTTATAGGTATAGATTGATAGTTATTACACGACAACGGGGATCCATCAAACCTGGAAATTTACTCTGCGTCAAACTTCCGCGATGACGCGCGCGTGTATTGAAACGATTAAGTACTTACCTATTTATCTCTATTTCCTTATTTCTTTGGATTACATTTTGTCCTGTTTGAAGGTGGGTATCGAGGCAAGACCTGAATTATTTACGGTGGAACTTAGTAAGGAAAGAAGACGTTAACGCGCGATATCTTCTCTTCTAAAAATTTGACATTAAGTCTGTGCAATATGCACAGGGTCTGTTGACTGTGTACGTGTTTTTCGCATTTGTGTGACACTTTTGTTTTAGTATGAGTCTGTAGGAACGTAACAAATTTTGATATGAGCGTAGACGTGTGCAGTATATGTGTACCTTGTCCCCCTTGAAAAGTGGCAGAACAATTTTAGTGCATGAGATTCCCTGGACACGAAAAGTGTCCAGGTTTTACCCGGACGCCTTTTTAAAACCCCTTCCGAACACTTCCCGGACGCTCTCTAAACTAGGACAAATCCGGGGAGACCCGGCCGGATGGCAGCCCTAGCCAAAGGCGCCTCCCGTCTGTCTGTGCTTTATATGCGATCGAACGATAAATTTCACGAGGTCTCGTAGGCACAATACCTAACCTACCTATTCTAGTTTTCATAGTGATCCTAAGGTGGAATGTTTCATGTATGTAAGCTCTTGAAGATTCAGCACACTTCGCTAGCGAAAGCCAAATATTAAGTACCTAGGTACTTAATATTTGGGTACACATGGCATCATCCTTATAACAAAATTCAGGGGGATATCAGATGAAAGACACAAGGCAAACAATCAGCATTGCCCACGCCTCTCATCTCCCACGAGGCACGACAATGCTTTCTCTCCAAAAAGATGTTTACGACATCCCGACGTGTGGGCATGCATTACTGTTGGGCCATTTGCGGCTAAAATCACATACATACATAAGTACAGCAGTCTTTTTAACCGACTTCAAAAAAAGGAGGAGGTTCTACGTTCCACTGTATTTTATTTTTTATTTTTATGTATGTTCATCGATTACTCCGTCAATTGTAGACCGATTTTCAATTATTTTTTTATTTGAAAGGGTATACTCCTGAGGTGATCCCATTGTCGCCAAGTCATCATCTGATGAAATCATCATCGGATCCCAGGGAAATCGAGGGCAACCCTCAAATTTTACAGGCACGTACTATGTGTTTCATATATTTTCTAAGGTTATTCAAGTATTTGCGTCTGGTAGTCATCATCTCATGATGATGAGCTGATGATGGAAGGTACAACTCCATAGCGGTTAGGAGTTGGAGGATAATTCTGAAAATGTTAAATCATTATTTGGTAGGGTATACTCCTGAGGTGGTCCCACTGTCACTAAGTCATGATCTGATGATGGGATCTCAGGGAAATCGAGGGCAACCCTCAAATTTTATAGGCACGTACTATGTGTTTCATATATTTTCTAAGGTTATTCAAGTATTTGCGTCTGGTAGTCATCATCTCATGATGATGAGCGGATGATGTAAGGTACAACTCCTTAGCGGTTAGGAGTTGGAGGATAATTCTGAAAATGTTAAATCATTATTTGATAGGGTATACTCCTGAGGTGGTCCCACTGTCACTAAGTCATGATCTGATGATGGAATCTCAGGGAAATCGAGGGCAACCCTCAAATTTTATAGGCACGTACTATGTGTTTCATATATTTTCTAAGGTTATTCAAGTATTTGCGTCTGGTAGTCATCATCTCATGATGATGAGCTGATGATGGAAGGTACAACTCCTTAGCGGTTAGGAGTTGGAGGATAATTCTGAAAATGTTAAATCATTATTCGATAGGGTATACTCCTGAGGTGGTCCCACTGTCACTAAGTCATGATCTGATGATGGGATCTCAGGAAAATCGAGGGCAACCCTCAAATTTTATAGGCACGTATCATGTGTTTCATATATTTTCTAAGGCTATTCAAGTATTTGCGTCCGGTAGTCATCATCTTATGTTGATGAGCTGATGATGGAAGGTACAACTCCTTAACGTGTTAAGAGTTGGAGGATAATTTTGAAAATGTTAAATCAACGTAAAATTGTGAAATAAAAATCTTTTGACAAAAATGTAAAACCGCCTTCAAAAAAAAGCCTTAGAAAAAAAACGTAAAATAATCCTCTAAAATAATGATAAATAAATAAAATAAAATAAAATGCGTTTATTTCGGACAACAGAAACTAAAGCCTAAAGTTTTATGGCCTAGCACTAAGCAGCAGAAATATGAAGTCGGTGCGGTGCGAACGGAATATTCTTCGAATGAAGCACCGACTTCATGTATCTGCTGCTTAGTGCTAGGCCATAAAACTTTAGGCTTTAGTTTCTAATATGAAGTCGGTGCGGTGCGAGCAGAATATTCTTTGAATGAAGCACCGACTTCATATATCTGCTGCTTAGTGCTAGGCCATAAAACTTTAGGCTTTAGTTTCTGTTGTCCGAAATAAACGCATTTTATTTTATTTATTTATTTATCATTATTATAGAGGATTATTTTACGTTTTTATTCTAAGGGTTTTTTTTTTAAGGCGGTTTTGCTTTTTTTTTAAGTCTGTATGTTGCAAAGAGGAAAAGTTAACATTGAGGCGGTTGGCTGGCTAAAATAAGTACCTAACGCTCGATCGTACTTGAAGAAAGTTCTCGCGGACGGGTTTCAATCGATACAAGCCAGAAATCTCACCTTTATGTTTAAGTAGTTAATGAAAGCAAAAGGCTACAAGAAATAAAAGAGCCTAATTATTTTGAGGGCCATGATTGAGAGAGTGTTGAGGGAATGGTCGTGTTTGCTGTCTGCCGTATGCTTCCACAACGATGGATGTAAATCGCTACCTAATAGAGATGAGTATGATTTAGAAGCATTTTAATTAAATTGCCAAGGGTTTGCCATTGACGAGAAGTAGAAACGAGAGGCATTTGCCCAACAGTGAGACGCTAAGCTATGAAGAAAAAAAGTGAATCTCGCGCAATACCTGGCATACCAGCATTAGACCACAAACTAACAATTACTAGTGTACTCCTGTGTTTTTCAAATAGTTATCATTATCAGAATGGGAAGTCAAAACAACAAGATTGCCGTGACCACTCTAATAAAATGCTTGTGTCCTACGACTAACCAATAATGCATGTCTTATTAAAAGCAACAATCATTGCAACATGCCTCTATACAGCGCAACGCAAAGCCCAGAGCATACCAAGATTGAACTGACACCAATTTCAATTCAAACGTCCACGAATCCATCACCAATTTTAACTCGGCGCATTCGTTTCTTGTCACACACAAAACCAAAACTATTTACGAGTGAATAGAAAAAAATAAGTGTGTATTAGTGAGACCAAGTCAAAACGACCAAAACAAAGGAGCTCACGAAAGTTACATGTGGTTACATGTCATTAACTGACAACTATGCGAGTGAAAGTGAGCGATGTTGGGGGTTAACGTCAGAGATGGCCATCGGATCATGGTCTATGATGTAAAGGTTAGGCAATGTTTGGATGAACAACGAGGTGATTATGTTGTTATGATACTTAGGAGGGTTATCTTCGTGGCAGTGAACTTGAAGCGTTTTGAAAGCGAATGCCGACATGTTACAAAATAAGTTGGCTCCTCGTACTTTTGAAGATTCAGGACGCAGGTGTTTCGTAACTTAAAATTTGAACGTACTCCAAGGTAAACAATTTAGAGAGTTTTTGGCAACTTCGTGAATACAGAACAATTTATTCGCTTTAAAAAGCTTCTGCGAGTAAACTAAAGTAAAAACAATTAAGTAAAGGTGTATCTATTCTTATTTGTTGTCTAATGTCTAATGCTCACGTGTAAAGTGATATGGAAGCCCTAAGCTTTGAAAATCTACTATAACTCTACTATTAGGCGATGAGATAAATTCTTCGTGATCTTCAACAACCAGTAGGAAGAACGTTCTTATTCTTACTTCAACCAATGTCTAAATATCTTCTCAATTTATAATTTTCAATCAGAACCAAATCATTGAATTGAAATGTGCACCTATTATTATCGCTGGACAGCTTTTTCGGATCACTCTTGCAAGACTTCTGGAGATTGTAAGTTCTTTTCCAGTCGTATCTTTATTCGGATCACTCCTGCAAGACTTCTGGAGATTGTAAGTTCTTTTCCAGTCGTATCTTTATTCGGATCACTCTTGCAAGACTTCTGGAGATTGTAAGTTCTTTTCCAGTCGTATCTTTATTCGGATCACTCTTGCAAGACTTCTGGAGATTGTAAGTTCTTTTCCAGTCGTATCTTTATTCTTTCTTGATAGCACGATGATGTATTTCCCATGCTTGCTGATACTTGGTCAATAATAATTACGTCATAACATTTATTTTACTTAAATGGAGGCAAGCCAAATATTTGGCTTGCCTCCATTTGAGTATATAATATATATAATAAAATAGCTGACCCTAAAAATTGTGTGCAAATTTCCCTTTATCAAATGTTCCTTCTCAATTGACTCCTATAACATCTAATTGTCAATTTTTAACTCTATCTAGTTTGATCGACTCTACCTAGTAAATAGCGTATTTTGATTGCGCCAATCATCAAAATAGTCACATGATTGCAAGTGAAGCACGTATGCCCTAAACCGGGTTACGGCGCGCGCGCAAGGTGAAATCAAGCCGAACTTTCGCCGCCGTGACGTAAGCAAACTCTTTTGCTACGTTATCGTTATGCGGCTTATGTCATATTTTAAGTCGTCACTAGAACAATAGAGAAATATCTTACCTAGTGAAATCTTTTTACTTTATTTTTTTGAAAATTCTCGAAATAAATGCGAGATTTTATAAATTGTAAATTTTCTGAAAATTTTGCTCTGCTGTCAGTGGTAAGGTAAGTTTTTTAGTCAAAAGTGGTGATTTGTAAGTCTAATATGGGAAGATCCTGGTAATTATATAAGATCAGTCTCATAATTACCAGGGTTTTTGTCATAAATACTTTTTTATTTTATTTCGTTTCTTCTATTATTTGTTGACTTGAATACCTACTTTAAATATAATGTTAGTATTGAGGTACAGTCAGCAGCAAAAGTTGCTAAGCAATCGACTCGTTCACAATGATCTGAGCACGGCTCTATTGTTATAGACATAAGAGCTCGTGCAGATCATTGTGACCGCTTCGGTTGCTTAGCTACTTCTGTTGCTGACTGTTTGTACTTAGTTTCTATGTGTATCAGACCTACCATACAGTCAGTTGAATACTTAGAATACGATACGGGTTTGGGTGAATTCGTATTAATATCTTTTTCTTTAACATATGAATTGCCATTCACAGCCGAAGTATTTCAATCTTTATCTAAATGCTCTCAAACTTTAAGCTCTACATTATTAATGACTATATCTTCAACGTTATTTATATCAATGATATCATTTTGATTACCTACTATTGATCCACGTTTGACGCCTACTCTCCTTCGATGCTTGTGTAAGTTGCCCATCCACTACTGGTTTACTGCGTATAACTAGAAACGCAACACGTGCTTACCTACTTCGGTTTATGGTGATTGCCACTATAAATACTATAATAAACAGAGAAATTGCTCTGACATCGTAAGACCGTATTTTGCATAGGCGTCATAAAACATTAGAACATAAAGGCAATTGTTTTTATGAAAAACAGTTGGTGTAACACATTTGCATTTGCAATTTGGGAGGGGAGGAAAGTATACATTGTTTATACAAAAATGCTGTTGTGGAGTAGCACAAGTGCTGCTAATCCTACCTAGGCAATATTTAAATCACCTACGACGTTAACACCTTTGATAATAGTGTTGAGTAAAAAAATGGTTACACTTTTTATCTATTTTATCATCAGGAAAAACTTCTATCTACGCATACGGGACGTAGGTACAGGATAGTTTAGAAGATTTCTTAATTTGTACCTAAGAAGTTTTAAAACTAGGTGCTAGAAGAAATAACTCAATCATACACGATTTACAATGTTGCAGCGGCCATCTTTAGCGAGGAATCAATGACCAGAGATAATAGTTTTAATAATGGACTCGTTAAAATTGGCCATTCGCAAAAGTAATTGGACTGTACAGTCGCACCCGACGTGGGTGCGGCGGCCCGCTTCCCACGCGACTGTACGCCCTGATTTGTGGGGTATCATATCATATCATACTTGTGCATTCAGTGTTCTGATCTTATGTATTGATTTAAACTTTCGCGATTTTCACACATTATCATGATACTCGGGACTTAATCGCGTAAAAAACTTTTATATTTAAATTTAAATTTAAATACCTCGACGTTTCGGACGCGACGTTGCGTCCATGGTCTCGAAGGGACCAAAAAAGTAAAAAAGTATAAAAGTTTTTTACGCGATTAAGCCCCAAGTATCATGATAATGTGATAATGTTCAGATCTTAGGTTTTAATCTGAGTTAATGTTGCAGGCATTGCCTTTATTGTTTAGTGTTTGTGTTTCAGTTATCATTCTCCTTCAAATGTTTGATACAATAATGTCGATATGCAAGTTTTAAGATTCAGAAGTCATGTTAGGTAGGTACATATTTTTATTTGTTAAAATTACTCTAACGTAAACATAATTCTTGTTTTCATTACTGTGTGTGTACCATTAATTGCTGTAGTTTCAATTAAATAGAATAGGTATGGGCCTTAAAGTTTTCTGTGACCTTAACTGGAGAAATCAGTCACTGTTCTGCCAACATCGTTAGAAAGAGTTTCTCGTTAACCATACCTCAAAGTTTTATCGTCTTGTATGACAACAAAGTCTTGTTTGACGGGTTCATCGACCTCTAACACATTAACAATATTATTTGTCATACCTCTAATGAGAAAGCATTGTTTGAAAGGTGTCATGTGTTTAGTGCTAACTCAACTTATTAGGAGGCATTAACTGTAATTGTTGAAGGTGCATACCATTAACACCGGTAACGTAAGCTCACTGAGCGAGTTACAGAAAGTAGAATGTCAATTGAATTCATTAGGAGTACCAAAGAAAGTAGACTGGCTCACGCTGAAAGCCTAGGATGAGAACAAACCAAGACTGTTACCGATCCGTAGCATCCGAGAACAAACAAGGAAATCCGATTCGTGAGGCACCATTAGCACTTTCAATTTGATTAGCACTCACCACAAATAGGAAGACAATTGCGAGTTGCATCGTATCTAGCGGACTTTCACTGTTTCGCGAGGGCGCATGGTGGCGTGCGTAGTCCGCCGCGGCTGTCCACCGACTGCCACCGACTGCCGCCGCCCCGGGGCGGTCTGTTCCGTATCATCTTGGACCACGGTCGACTTTCGCAGCGCCGCTGTCAAGGACTGCGCACCTGACTCTATAATCAGCCCTGAAGGAAAGTTGCTGGGCTTGTCTCGCGGTACAGATTTAATGACTCTCCTTTTGTGATGGGTTGATTGAGTTTAGGTGGCAATTGTGCTTTTGCGTCTATACTTGGTGACTGCTTAGCGAAGTTGGTTAAGTAGATTTTCTATTGCGCTCGAGGGTTCAATTTAGGCAGAGATAATGATCGCATCTGATAAATGTTGGGATCACGATTTGTTGTTACTAATGACTGGATTACAATAGGTATATTAACGTGTCTGAGTACGACGGTTATCTTTCAAGACAAGATGTTTTTTATCGCCTTTAGCGCTTTCGAAGATGTCGCCAATTGGAATAAACATTACCTGTCAAAAAGTCACCAATCAATATCATCTCATCACACCTTTCCAATTTGCTCCAGTAGAGCTCTACCATACTTCAGTCACATAGGGTTAGTTGCTTAATTACCTACGAAAATGACTAATTAAAACGTTAGCCTGAAACATTTCCCAAGTGCATGACCAGTTACTGATACTCTAGAGTTAAACCAGCCCACATACCTGGCGGTTAAAGAGCGTCCTAGAGTGTTCAATTAACTTTAATATCAACCATTTCACGCTAGCGCGGAACATTGCAAATTCTCACGATACAAAAATTAGGTTCCGCTTGCTTGCAAGAAAGAGTGTGCGGTTGAGTAGGTCAGTCGAGTAATCGCTTGGCGGCCGCCGTCTGCAACCATCCCGCTCTGCCTCATGGTGCTTGGGGTTCGTTAGAGCGTGACGGCGCGACGCGCGTGCGCCGCACCGTTATCCCTCGGCGATATCTTGAATGAAGATGGCGTTTTCTCCCGCGCCACAACAATGCCGGGTGCAACTCGAAAAGGAGAGTTTCCTAATTAAGTTAATTGAATGCTAATAAGTGGTCGACGGGTCGATTGTTTGGGTTTAATTGAGCTGGGAATGGGTAATTCTCATACAATTGACTACTTCGGAAAGAGTATTCGTAACCTAAGAGTTAATAGTTAATTACTATCCACTGAACTTGTAACTCTTAATGATGACTTTTTCCCTTAAGATCGAAAATTATACTTAGGAGTTAGAACATATCCCAGGAGGCAACTGGGTAGCCAATCGATATTTGGGGTAGCTTTTTGAATATTTGCTTTCTTATAATTGGCAAGGACAAGGTACTTGTTTAACGGTTCGTTTTATGTGTACTAAACACACATTTAGTCACATTTCTTCTCTCCACAAGTATGACTTACCAAAATGTTAATCACCCTCGCACTGACCACAGGAAAACACCGCAGAATGTCTGAACCTTTTTTTTTTATACGACAGGGAAGGCAAACGAGCAAGTGGGTCACCTGATGATCATAAGTGATGATGATGATGATAAATGATCACCACCGCCCATAGACACCCGCAACCCTGGGGTTTGCAGATGCGTTGCCAATCTAGAGAGCTAAGATGAAATGCCTCTTGTGCCCGTAATTACACCGGCTGTCTTATTCTCCATACTGAAACACAACAGTGCAAGCACTGCTGCTTAGCGGCACGGTTACCGAGTAAGATGATGGTGGCGATCCGGACGGACCTCGCACAAAGTCCTCGCAAATATACTCGTATGTATACACAAACAAATGAGTGATACAGCAAAAATATTATCAATATTTGCAATTACTTATTACAAACTTTGTTCCTTCTCGTCTTGTCTTGATAAAGATTCTTAATTAACATGTTCTTACAGACCTCTCTGAGTTGCATATTTACATAAATTGGCCAATGTTAATGATTTCACTTACGGTTGATTTGAAGAGTATTTTTAACTACTGCACGAGAGCTCTCTACATTTTGCTTTCACTTTTGTAAATAAAATGTTTACCAAGAGAGTGAACAAGTACTTACTTAATATTTTAGCCTGGATGATATTTTATGGTGGGATCTACAGGTTGGATCACTTTCATGTTACTGTGCCTATAACAGCTAGACCAACGTTAACAGAAATAAATTTGCATACGTGATGAACTTACGGAAACAGAAAAGCTAATCTTTTGTATTTGACCATAATTATCATGATGACGAAATTTTGCAACTGGTTTTGAATGGCAAGGGTTTAACGTAATTCTAGACTTTTATAGAATTGAAAACCTAAATTAAGTAGGTTCAAGTTCAGATAATACAATACGGTATGTCACACACTAATTTTATACAATATTTTATTGAATAACTTTAAAATTAAAGAAAACTTTTTCATTAGCTATTGGCACTATTGGCAGTACTTAGATATTGAGATGTAATGTAATATTTTCCTCACTTGTCATGTGCCGTAGAAAGTCTGTGTGTCACGGCTGGGGCTCTGTAAATATTGACTTTATTGCACTTTCCTTTTCCAAAACTTTCTCGAGGATAACATTAAAACTAAATGTAGCTGCCGTGCCTTGATCACGCAACCACATTGTCTCTTTTACTAAATCCCGTTTGTCTGCAACATTATGGCTGAGGAAGGAAATGAAAAGCCGTTCATAAAAATAAAACATGTAATAAAATATCAGTGGTCTCGTAATTTACACCTAGTTACTTCTTCATTATAACATTTCGTAATTTCTTCCAAAACTCCTCGCAGTTCTGTTCATCCCAGGAGTGATATATTTTTGTCCTTAAAAGGAACTTCAACGTCGTTGTTAAGTATTTGTTATCTATCTCACCTATTTTTATTAGGACTAAGGGATCATACGATGTCCCGTCTTCAAGAAAAAGTCTATGATACTCAGCCAGCTGAGTTTCCCATCGGCACCAATGGGATTGTACAAAACTGTTGCTTATAATCAAAATGATATATCTACTGTCGTTGATACCGGTCACTATTGATTCTGAGATGAACGAACCTATTTCAAAGTCTCTCTCGTAAACACACAGTTTCAAGTATGGCGCGGTCTCTTCTAAATGTTGGACCATTTCCATTACAAACTCCCTGTCTTCAGCGCAGTACGAAACAAACGCGTCATATTTATACGTCTTGTCTACAATACTTTCAGTTTTTGAATTCTTGCCTATCATGGTCCTGCCAAGTGCTAGCTTGGCTAAGAAGACCCAATATCTTATGTAGATCCTGTATCTGTAAATAATGGTGACAGTCACCACGATCATTACGATAGTAACGAGAGAAGGTGCCGTCCAAACCAGCACCATGATGTTTGAAATCTTCTCGTAAACTAAGCAGTGTAGCTTTTTGACCGACGACAGGTATTCCGAAACTTTTCGATCTTCCCAAACGTCTGGGCTACTGCATTGAAATTTCGACCGAGCGAAATAGTCTTTCAGAACGGATGACCCGTTTGTGTCTAGCCACAAGTAAGTACTGTACATCGTGCTACAGTCGCAGACGAAGATGTTTTCCATCAAGTCAACTTCGGCGCTCGAGTTCCTGGCTTCTTCTAGAAGATAATTGATGTCCTGCATCATGCTGACAGAAAAATGTGATATCTTATTGTTTGTCAGGTACAGCTTTCGTGGCGCCACTCCTGCCGAAAGAAATAATGGCTTCCACCAGGATATAAGGAGGTTCTCACTTAAATCAAGGACTTGAAGTAGTTTCAGCGGCTTGATGGTCTCTGCAGTGATGTAGTACAATTGATTGTTCTTCAGGTTCAAGTGAGTAAGTTTGGGCATCATTTCAAAAATATTGTCATTATCATAAAAATGTTTGATTCCACAGTTTTTCAATATCAGTATCTTCAACTCGTTGAGGCCGTTGAATTGCGCGCTAGTTAAGTTTTCGTTAGCGACGAGGGGATTGTTTCCTAAATTGAGCATTTCTAGTTCCTTAAGTGGTTTGAAGGTATTATCTCCTATGAAAAATATTGTTCCGTTCTCCAGGTTTAAAATCCTCAACTTCTCTAAGCCTCTTAAAGTGTAATCGAATAGAGTCTTTATTCTGTTGTATGAGAGGTTTAAGACTCTCAATTCTTTGCTTTGAATAAAGGTGTCCCTGTCTATTTCATAATACAGTGGGTTAGATGAGCTACCTTTGTTACAAGACAAGTCCAGTAGTAGCAGTTGATTGGACAAGTGTGTCTGGTGTATACCTGGTAGATTGTTCCCTCCTAGTAGTAAGACTTTTAGATTTGGAAACTTTGAAGGGTTAAAAGCATTGGGTCCTATGCTTATCGCGTAGACCTTGCGTAGGTCCAGCTCTTCGATGTTGACCATGCGAGGAAACGCATCGTCGCTGATCATCTCGAACTGATTTTGTGCAAGAATGAGCCTTTTGATGGTTGTCTGGGCAATTATATTTATCAACCGCCGTGGCGGCTGTTTTCTAAAACCCATACCGGACACATCGAGGTACGTCAAGTTTATTTGGTGGTGGATCATTTTTAGCAGAAAGTTTCCTATCAGACTTGAATTCAGATCGTTTTCTCCAATATGCAGCTCTTTAAGTTTCTTCAATGGTAGAAAGCTATCAGGGTGGATGTAGTCAAGGCTGCACAAATGTATTTCTAAACGGTTTAGGGTAGTCCCTGCCATTGGAAAGAAGGTTTCTTCAGATATTTGTTCGAAACCATTTTCCGACAAATCCAGCCCTTTTAAAGAAGGTAGGATGCTGGGTTTGAATGCAGGAATAAGTTGGATTATGTTGGAGAATCCATTGTTGACTAAGGTAAGGTTATGGAGGTTTGTTAGGCCTTCGAATGTGTTTTCAGCGAGCGTTTGGAGGGCGGTATTGTAGGAGATGGAGAGCTGCTGCAGGTTGCTCATGTTGCGGAAGAGCCCCGGTTCCACGTACTTGAGCTGGTGATTGGCTTCGATCTCCAAGATCCTCAGATGGTGCAGGGTTTCCAAGTCTCCTTTGAGGATCTCGCTGATGATTGAGGTCCTCACTCGCAGTGCTTCGCTTTTGTACTGTATCTGTAGTTACAAATAAAAGTCCGATTTAGAAACTTATTGTCAGCACAAATAGACTTTCTAAATCTAAATGTATATCAAAAGTGTGACGTTGAGTGTGTTTCCCTTTAAGTATTTTGTTACATAAAATGTACGACGTAGGTATTTCGATCAACAAAATCTAAGGCCCCATATAAATAAATCTCTCTAGATTAGACTAATCCTTAAGATATGGAACTCTTCGTCACTGCTTGTAATAACAGGCGCTCTTGAAAAAACATTAGTCTTTAGTTAATTTTAAGTACCACAAGAAATGTCTCTCTCTGTCACTTTGGTAACGTTATTTATATTTTGTGATGACAACGCCCCCAGGTTCATTTTGAAAGTTAAAATTTTAAAACATGCGCAAAACCAAGTTAAGCCTAGTACACACATGAAAGGAAAATCATGCGAGTCTAGTATCACATAGCGGCGCCTGTTTGCCACTTATACTACTTAATGACTCGTTAGCTCTTTGGCTAATATAATGTTGAAAAAAACATTTTGAAATAAAATGATCTCATTTTATCTTATCTTATCTTATCTTAATGTAAGCATTGTAATGTAATGTAATGTAATGTAATATAATGCAGTTGCATGCATCATGATGATTTAAGATAATCGCGGTCAATATCCCGTTTTCATTATGTCTAATGCAATTAACCGCGAATCATTTAAAACTGTTAATATACAGCGTGTTAATAAAGTAGGGTCAACGTACCCTGGGGAACCGCTTGCATTCGTAGTTCCCGAAGCAGACGATGACGCGCCGGTTCTTGTTGGCGCGGCAGATGCAGCCGGAGCTGCGGTCCACGCCTAGTTCTACTGGCAAGTCTACGCTTCGGTCTTCGTCCTGATGACATAGGAAAATGTTAATGAATAACAAGTTAAAATTAAAAACAGAAAACCCAACTGCAATTCTGGTAACCAATATACCCTATCTCACTCCCACAACTGAGACGAATCCTTGAAATCCGACAAACGGTTTAGGCTGCCAAAGAAAGAAGAGCGTGCCAAAGAATCAGACATAAGTAGACACATACATACATACTGTTGACGCCCTCTAGTGATCAATGTTGAATTTCATACTATGAATGTTTCATAAAGATACAAACAAAAATAATCAATAAATCGATTATTTTCATTGATTCAGAAAATAGTTCCATCTCTTGCCACTAATGCGTAACTGTAGAAGTTCCGTAGTGGGTGAGCCCCTTGATTAAGCTACTCATAGATGGCGCTGAGGAGAGATCTTCCAAATAAAAAATATGACACAAGGCATTGAAAAATTCGTTAGGTACACCAACGTTAAGTATAGCTTAATTGGTGGAGCGTGGTACGGATTACGAGGTTGCTGGTTCATGTCCAGCTGCTTAACGGATTTTTCTTCGCATTGTCATTGTATGTTGAATTCCATACTATGAAAGTTTCATAAAGATAAAAACAAAAATAATCAATAAATCGATTATTTTCATTGCCCTCTAGTGATGTCCAGCGGCAACAACGCTCCTGCGCAACAACTCATGAAACCTGACTATAAAAATACGCTGCGCGGGGGCGCTGCGATCGCGACGGTTGTCAACTTTAAGATTTTCCTATGTTTTTTACCCTCCGTGGGCAATTTTTACTTGTTCTTCGACTTAGAAACAGAGCGTACACTTATAAGCAAATTCGACAATTTAATTCATTGTAAATCTGGAATAAATGCAATGTTTTCAAGATATATAAAGATCCTTCATTGAAGTAGCCCTCTGCCGAACCCACCAAGAGATTGCCATAAGCACAGCCGCAACACATGGGTACGCTCGAAAAACCCTCCTTAGGCAGTCGGGTAAAATTATAGAGCCTTAACCTTAACGATGTTGACATCTTGACATTGAGTGACCTAAGAATAGAAAGGTTCCATTTGTAATTTTTGGCTAGAGTTAAGATTTGACTTTATAAAGAGCTGTGAATAATCCCACAAGATCTTTAATGCAATGCAAAAAAAAGTCAACTGCAAAAATAAGTATCGAATTAATCCACCACAACAACAATACCACAACCTTAATTTGCCTACATAAGAGCCACGGGACATATTTTTGAGTAAGTTGTTTGCGCCCATATTTTTGCACTTGAATTTTATTAATAAAACTCTGACGTCACGATTGGTCGACCGTGTCGTTTGAATATCGTCTCTAGTTTTAAATACCAGTCAAGTCGGTCTTTAAATATAGTGGTTACTGAATTTAAAAAGACATGGTGTAACATGCACAACATTACAGTAATCTCTATTATTGTCTATGCAGTTATGTTACCTACCCTACTGCTACAACAAGACTAATTTACTAAGGGTAAGCAGGGTAAGGGTATATTTGTTACCTGCGAGAGGATGGTGGTGGCGATTTGTTCGTAGTCGTTGACGAGGTTGGCGCGCGCGCACTGCGCGTAACACAGTAGCAGCCACAGCACGCTCGCGGCGAACATCGCGCGCAACACGATCTGAAACACCGTGACGCAAAACCTTAGTATTTCTATGGACATTAACTCTTAGTTTTATTAGGCTAAAGTTTATTTGACAAACATCTGCGCATTACCGAGGCTTCATGAAATGTCTTAAATATGTTTGCGATAAGAAAAGGAGAAGAGATGACCAAGAACCAAGGAATTTGTTTTTCCCCTCACTACCTCGGTAAGCCGTCTTTTTTCCTTCAATGCAAGCGGGTAAAATCGCATTTTATCCACTAGTGGGGAAAGTAATTTGACCTTGGAGTGGAGCGTGTTTAAGTAGCTTTTGACAGATAACAAAACGTAAAACGCTCGTAATAAATGAATTTTATTTACATAATAAAATAAATTTACAATGACATTAAATCTAAGCTTAAACTAAATAAACTACAACTTAAAACTAAATTAAATCTAAATAAGGCCCCCGTGGCATAGTGCCCAAAAGGCTGGCAGCGTTGCCTCGCTGAATAGCGATGCTGATTCTTTGAGAGAGAAAACTGCCAGCCCTTTGGTCACAAGTTGCATCAACTAAGCGCTTTTGTAACTCAGAAATAAGCTTGTAAGCGCTGGGACCCCATCGTAATAATGGTTCGTTCGATGTTAATTATCATTAAATAAATGATAAATGGTTTGAGAATTTAATAAAAAAAAACAAATTTAGCTTTATTTAATGGTCCTTAAAATTCTATAAGAAACATTTGTTTTTTATTTGATTGAATATCTGAACGCACAAGTTGACTCGATGCAATTTCAAAACGCATTGTTAGAAATGTCAACACTGCTAACAAAAAAATTCTCACTGACTCCCACTCACGTAAAAGTACACAACTTTCAGAGTTTTCTGTTATAATATCGTAAAAAAAAAGATAGTGATTCTAGTGATGAGGATTTATTTCATGAGCTGTTTTTTTGCGTGTTGCGCTTTCCTCGCTACAGTGAGGTGAAAAGTTTTGTGTTACACACGGGTGCAAATGTATTTTACTTCTCGTGTGTTGAAACACTCGCTACGCTCAGGATTCTATTTTAGAACCACTCGCTTCGTTCGTGGTTCAACTATTGAATCCTTTCGCTTGCTTGTGTTTCAATTCCACACTCGCGGGTAAAATGCAACTTTGCACCCTTGTATAACAAATAACTATTTCTTCCTTCTATAAAAACTAACACACGGACAAACTACTACTTAGACCCGATTTGCCGCGTCTCAGTTGGCAAGTGTCGCAACGCAAAGTAGAAAAGTATTAAGTGATTGTTCGGTAAACATAAGATCTAAGATAACTATATAGTTTTCCACAGCAAAACAGTGCGTCTGATGCGCCTTGAAGACGCAGGAAGTATTTGTTGACTGAACGAGAACTAGATCATTAAATCGTCATTTCCTAAGCAAATAGTTACAGTTAGAAGTGTAGAACAAGTCTCATCCGTACCCAAGTATCGCATAACATTTTGGTTGGTTACGTCATTCAAAAGTTTGGGTCGTAACTGCATAATTACGTGAAGGCTCTGAAGCCAAAGGATTTAACGTAAACAAAGTAACAGTTAGGTTGTGACCTACATTTTTCAAACATAAAGTAAGTTAGTACCTACCTATAGAACGTTATAAATGACTGGAACACACGATGACACATTTAAGTTTTTTAATGTTGTTTCTGTTTTTTATTCAAGCCGTTGTTTATTTTAGTCAAAATATTGCCATTATTGCATTATTTATAGGTATATGCGCAGGCGTTTCTGTTAAACTTGAAGCCTTCTTGAGATCTATTTAATTTTGCATCAGGTCTTAGGGCGTATACTTTGCGTGGGTCTATATTTATGAAAAAACAATTAATTTGCTCACCCATTTACGTGTGGTCGCGTCTATGCGATAAATGTATGCTTTCATGCAATACCTTCCACATTCACTGCCACACGAATAGTGCTTTGAGAATGAACTCGGATAGGTAGAGTTCGAAACGCTTAAGCGTAATAAGTGTATTGGTGGTCTATAGATATGTGATGTATTGTTTCGTGTGGTATTATTGCACAGTAAGTATAGACTTCATAATTTGTGTCGGCCATAAAACTGATGACACTCTTCAATCTGTATTCGGAGACAATTATCGCTGAAGCACTGGAAGGGCTTGACTGTGGCATCAAAATTAACGGGCGTATCGTCAACAATCTCAGATATGCAGACGACACAGTCTTGATAGCTCCCACAGAGGTTGAATTGCAACAAATTGTTGACCGTGTTAATGAGTGCAGTTTGAGGGTGGGTCTGCGTATGAATGTCTCCAAGACGAAAATTATGGTGGTCACAAAGAAAGAAGCTATAAATCCTGTGATTTCTGTGGAGGGCAAGGTGTTGGAACGGGTGCGTAAATACAAATATCTGGGCACATGGGTGGATGAAAACTGGGACAGTGACTCTGAAATAAAAACCCGCATTGAAATCGCCCGTAGTGCCTTTAATAAGATGAAAAGAGTACTTTGCAGTCGCAGCCTCAAAATATCTTTGCGCACTCGTCTACTCCAATGCTATATATGGCCCATACTTCTATACGGATGTGAGGCCTGGACCCTTAAAGAGCAACTCCGGAAACGTATAGAAGCATTTGAAATATGGACATATAGACGCATGTTGGCCATAAGCTGGGTGCATCGAGTGACCAATGTTGGGGTCCTACGTCGAGAGGGAAGGAAACGTGAACTGATGCAGACCATCAAAAGAAGAAAAGTTGCCTATCTAGGTCACGTGCTTAGGCACTCCAGATATGAGCTTCTTCAGTTAATAATGATGGGTAAGGTGGCCGGAAAAAGAGCTCTTGGACGTAGGAAGAAGTCGTGTCTGCGCAATATCCGGGAGTGGACCGGAATCACAAGTGTCGCGGAGCTTTTCAACCTTGCCAAAGACCGGGTGAAATATGCGGAGCTGACTGCCAGCCTTCACTAGTTGGAGAGGCACTAGAAGAAGAAGAAGATAAAACTGATGGCTCTGGAGGATTTTTTTTCAGGCGGTTTCACTTTTTTGTTAAAAGATTTTCGCAATTTCGTGAGACACATGTCATACTCGTACCTGGCTAGCAGTGGCTGCAATATTTGTTAAGGTACTGTTTGTTACAACCTAACAAGGATAAAGTGTTTTACTTAATATCACCATTTGTTTGAATAAGTTAAATCACGTCATCTTTAAGGTATCTAAAAGTTAGAGATAGGTAACTAATAGAATAGACGTAAGGGCAACAAAAAAGTTTTCTGATATTTTTGAAAATTTTTCGAAAAAAGTCTTTTTTTTTAATTTCTAAAAACTGAATCGACATAAAAATACCCTTCCGGGTTGTTTGACACTAGTTTCAAAATACCCATTTCTTATTACGACTTAAGATCTAAAAGAGCTTTTCCCGTAAGGGATAAAACCCGAATGGACTTACTACCAAAAAGAGCGGTTCTCAATATGTACAAATTTCAATATGACTCAATTTCAAATTGACTGAGTCTCATTTAACCTTATTCCCAAAACGTCTCATTCCCAAAATACACTAAAAGATATACACATGAAAATATCAAAACACACGATTCTCATAATACACTAAATGTCTGATTAGGCAGTTTTTAGTTAACCGCCGACGCAAAAAGAGGGGTGTTATAAGTTTCAAGCCTCAAATACGGCAGTCTCTGTCTGTGCCATCGTAGCTTACAAACGGATGGACCGATTTGAATGCACTTTTTTTATATGATAGCAGGTTTGCAGGCGGAGGTTTTTAGTTAGGTTTTATTACTTAGAGGTCCCCCGATCGACGCACGCCGCGACGCAACGACGTTAATACGTGATGATCGTATGT
This sequence comes from Clepsis dumicolana, assembly GCA_963691665.1. Taxonomy (NCBI): domain Eukaryota; kingdom Metazoa; phylum Arthropoda; class Insecta; order Lepidoptera; family Tortricidae; genus Clepsis; species Clepsis dumicolana. The sequence goes on along the minus strand of OY829519.1, from coordinate 1,186,974 downwards.
CAGTCAATCAGTCACTTTCCAAATTAAAGAACTTTGACTGGCGATAATTCATAAAGTATAACGTATAATTATTAGGTATTTGGCAATAATTATACTAATTAAATTTCAAATCATAATTCAAGCTTATAACTTTACTTACGACGAAGTTACAGGAGGGGGGGGGGTCAAAAGCGCCGTGAGTCGGTTCGAGAATAGGATGGTGACTCTTCGTTTTGCTCGACTTGGCGGGGGCACTGCCGTGCTCCCAGATAACACCTCCCGTTTTTGCGTCGGGGGTTGATGAATGTTCACACAAGGTTTGAGTGTATAAATTGTTGTTAAAACCAGGTTAATTCTCTAAAAATGTCGGATTATGGATTAAGAAAGGCAAACTGGTTTTATAATATTAAAAAAAAAACCGGAGAAGTGCGAGTCGGATTCGCGCACGAGGGTTCCGTATAAAGATTTTGACGCTTTTCCCCAGTGTTTTAAGAGGTCCAGTGTTAGCAGAGCCCTGCTCCTAAGCAAAATGTACGCAGTGTGGGGTCATCTTATATTGATATCCGAAATCTACAGACAGACATAAATTTCATTTCATTTAAGATTTTAAGATTTATTTTGAATTAAAGATTTTGAGAATTTTCTGAGTGGTTAGAGCTACCTTCATACCAAATTTCAAGTTTCTAGGACGTACTTAATGACTGACGGACGGACAGATGGACGGACGGACGGACGAACGGACAGACAAACAGACAGACAGACAGACGGACAACAAAGTGATCCTATAAGGGTTCCATTTTTTCATTTTGAGGTACGGAACTCTAAAAAAAACTGTTGAACTACGCTTTACATAGCGGCACCGCATATTCTATTGCGGAAGCAAAAAGTTAACATAAACTAAAATAAAACCTCTAAAAACTTAACTAAGCAATACCGATGCTATCACAATAATACTGGCCACTGAAAATGAAGTGTCAATACAATCATAAAAGGAATCCATGTCATCCTTCATTCTTTCTAGAGCTTCGCAATCAAGTCGCAATGGCTAATTGTAAAAGCTATAACAGTGAAATATTTTTTATTAAAAAACAAAAAGGATACCCGGCGCTGATTCATGATGGGCACAAGTACAATTTCAATCACATCAACAAAACTGGTACAAATAATTGGAAATGTGTGAGCCGCAGTACAGGTTGCTTCGCATCTGTGACTTTGAACAAAAGTAAGGACACCGTTCTAAAGATGAGTGCATATGTTTACAAGCCACACTACGAACAAAATTTACGCGACGTTGCCGTTTACTCTTGTAAAAAGGAGGTATGCGAAAAGATGACGCCAGTGAAGAAGATTTACGAAAAGAAAGCAACAGAAATGCATGAAGCTGACTCTAGTTTTAGTATGTGTTCGTATGACGAAATAAAAAGTTCGTTATATAGGGCCAGGCACAAGTTCTTGGATCAAAATACTACTGAATTCACACGGTTGGAACATGTTAAGATACCAAACATATTGAAACATGATTTCCTGGTAGCAGAAGACGGAGAAATGGAGAAAAATATTTTTTTTCTACGAATGATGCCAAAGATTATATTAAAAATTCTGCAGATAAAAACTACAATATTTCAGTGATGGGACATTTAAAAGGGTGCCCAAACCCTTTTTCCAACTATACACCGTCCATGTCGACGTAGGCACTAATAGCACAACCACGAATGTTGTACCCATACTTTTTGCATTATTGCCAAACAAAACTGAAAATACCTACTATTTTTTATGTTACTGCGTGATACAATGGGCATAAATATTGAAAAGTTTAAGTGCGATTACGAACTAACACAAATAAATGCGTGTGAAACTATATTCCCAAACTGTGAGCTCAAGGGATGTTTTTACCACTTCAATCGTGCGGTTTGGAGGAAAGCAAAATGTTTAAAAATTGATGCTACTGACCGTAAAATAGTTCAAATGTGTGCTGTTATACCACTGTTGCGCTACTCGATTTGTCGATAACCAGGCACTCTCTGTTCGGCTCGATCCACTGGCTATGCGGAGGGATGTGGCATCTCTCTGCATTTTGTACCGTATTTATCATGGGGAGTGTTCTGATGAACTGTTTGGGTTGTTGCCTGCGGCTAAGTTCCACCACCGTACTTCGCGAAACCGTCTATCCTTCCATCCTTGACGGTTGGCAGTCTAGCGCTGTCCGATTTAAACGGAACTTTTTCCCTCGCACGACAAAGATATGGAATCAGCTTCCTACGGCAACATTCCCGGAGCGATACAACTTAGGAATCTTTATAAAACGAGCCTACCTATTCCTTAAAGGGCTGGCAACGCACCCGTGATTCCCCTCGTGTTTGCCCCCTCTTATATAAAAAAATAATAACCAACTCGTTGTTTAGTCAAGCAAATAGACAACGATGTGATATAATCTTCGATAGCAAGTACCAAAAACAATTGACCGACTTGAGCCTGGGACTTATGACTGCCACAGCTTTTTTAGAAAATATGATCAAATTAAAAAAACGACTGAGATAAATTGCAATCGAAGTTCGCTTATAATTTACGCTTCAACAAGAAAGTTCAAGTTTATTTTTGGTGTAAGAAGCAAAAGGTTTAGTTATGTTTAAGTATGTAGCCATAAAAGTATTTTATTTAATATTTCTTCGACTAAATAAATTTATACTTACATCATACATATAAGTTTTTATTTTTATTTTGAGTAGAATAACATAGAATCCCCTCTCTCATGATAGGAAACCTGTGACCTGCAGTGGTAGGGGCTTTCCTAAAATTAGTAGATTTCTTCATTCCTTGTGTAACCCAGAAATTCCAAGTTTTTTCCAAAAAAAGCAGCCGTTTTTTCCCAACGCGCGGCACCAGGTCTATTGAGAAGCAAAACTGATGTGCAGAATGATGGCGCAGGGCTCTACGCTGAGTGCAACGAAGGATGACGTCAGAAATAAAAACTTATTTGTGCTCAACAAATTGCAGTTTTAATTTATCATAAATTACATTACAATTTGCTTGTGTCAAACCACCGATAAAAACTGATTAAATGTCACGTTTAATAATATAAAACTTAACACTATTGGGATCGACGTATGCAGAGCTATCTTAGTCAACAGAGGGTAATCGAAGGACAAAACGGATGCGGTTATAGAGTTGAAGCATAGAGACCGCATAGAGTAAGTATAAGGATAGGCGACATTGATAGATAACAAATGTAAAGGGTATACTACACAATTTCTAACAAAAACTCGTTAAGATTTTGTTGTAACTGGCTAATCTAAATTGTTTTTTATTTATTTTAAAATTTAAAGCTTCCTTCATGTTTACTATGACTTTGTCACTCTATTAAAAATCTCTATACAAACAAAACATGTTTTTTTTACTGGGGCCTATTTAAAACAGATTTATTTTTGCTACCTGAAACTTAACCTTTATCACCTTAGTGAAATAAAAACGGATCACTCACGTATATAAGTCGAGTTTAGCTCGACATGTTTCGGACTAATTCGTAGTCCTTCCTCTGCGAGCGCACGACCCAGCGTCAGCGTGAGTGTGCGTCTCGCCACCGCTGGGTCGTGCGCTCCCAGAGGAAGGACTACGAATTAGTCCGAAACATGTCGAGCTAAACTCGACTTTTATACGTGAGTGATCCGTTTTTATTTCACTATGATTGAGTCTCACGGTAGTTTCATGTTAAAAGTGGCAAATCTTTATCACCTTTTCGATGGTGTTGAAATTTGACTGCTTCAAAAATGTGCTTAATCATTTGTCTCTCTAAGATTAGATTAGATTAATTTATTGCTTAATAAAAATCACATTGCATTTTTATATGTCATAAAATATAAGGAATTCACAAAAAAGATCGTTGAGAAAATAAAAATAAAATGTCAAAACAAGAGAGTATAAATGACGGAATGAGTGTGTTTAGGGGCTAGACACGAAACATAGCAAGCCATGGGGGCTCGCTAGGGGCGCTTGCTATGTTTCGTGCCTAGGACGTTTTGGGAATCAGTTTTTATGATAATCGAGTACTTTGATACTAGAATTTAGTGTATTTTGGGAATGAGACGTTTTGGGAATAAGTTCAAATGAGACTAATTCCATTTGAAATTGAGTCTTATTGAAATTTGTATATATTGAGAACCCGATAGAAGAAGTTTGATAAGTACCCGTTTATGGAAAAAAAAAACTTTTTTTTTGTATATATGCATTTATTTTTCTACGTAGTCACCTTTTAACTCTATACATTTGTTTCACCTATACTCAAGCTTCAATAAACCATCCAAAAAGTATGATTTTGGAAAGTCATTAAAATAGGCCTCTGTGGCGGCAATGACTTCGTCATTTGATCCAAATCGCTTGCCACCGAGCCATTTTTTTAGGTTGGGAAACAAAAAGAAATCGCATGGGGCCAAATCTGGAGAATACGGGGGGTGAGACAATAGTTCGTAGCGTAACTGTGCTATGAGCCGGGGCGTTGTCGTGATGAAACAGTACTTTTTCTTTTTTAAATGGGGTCGTTTGTCCTTCAACACGGCGTCAAATTCATCCAATTAATTGGCATAGTACTGCCCTGTTATTGTTTTTCCCTTTTCTAAATAGTCAATATGTATAATACCCTGCGAATCCCAAAAAACGGTCGCCATGACCTTTCCAGCCGATGGGACGGTTTTTGCTTTCTTTGGAGCAGGTTCACCCGTTAAAATTCACTGCTTCGACTGCTCTTTCATTTCCGGGGTGTAGTGGTGGACCCACGTTTCGTCCACGGTCACGAAACGACGCAGAAACTCCTTCGGGTTACGTTTGAACACGGCCAAACACTGCTCCGAAGTAGTCAGTCGGTTCCGTTTTTGCTCCTCCGTGAGTAAACGCGGCACCCACCTCGCCGATACTTTCTTCATACCCAATTTTTCTTCTAATATGTGTTGTACCCTCTCGATTGAAACGTTTACAGCATCAACGATTTCTCGAAGTTTAATTCGGCGGTCGGCTAAAACGATATTTTAAATTTTCTTAACCATATCGTCTGTAGTCACCTCAACTGGCCGGCCTGGGCGATCCTCATCAAAGACGGTTGTTCTCCCCCGCTTAAACTCGTTATACCAATATCTGACGGTTGTCATAGAAGGAGTACATTCATGGTAAACCGCTTGCATTCTTACTTTTATTTCATCACATGTTTTTCCTTCCAAAAATAAGAATCTAATTACTGTTCTTTCTCCATTTTAACAATTTTAAGTTCACGCCTTCACTGAATCGTTGTCAAATGAGAAAAAAAAACAAAAGAATGCCATTTTTTTCCCCGCCTCTGAAGAATGGCTTAAAAAGGTGGTATACTTATTTGCAGCCAGTGATATTAATATATTTAGAAAACGGGTACTTATCAAACAGCCCTCGTAAGTCCATTCGGGTTTCATCCCATAAGGGAAAAGGTCTTTTAGATCTTAGGTCGTATTAAGTAATGGATATTTTGAAACTAGTGTCAAACAACCCGGAAGGAAAAATACCATAATAATTGTCGAACCTGCTTACAAATTTTTACGAGACTCGGTTGAGAAATGCGACCTGTAGGGGAGAGCAGCCGGACATACGGAAGCATTTTTGTCGAAGCTGAAACTGCAGTGATTTCATCTGAGGGTCGAGCACAGCTTTTCGAATCCTGCGTCACATAAAATCGAATAGTAAACGTTATCGAGTTTGTATGACGTTTGGAACAGCGCCCGCCCGTGAGCGTATTTGGAACTAAAATTTAGTATGAGGTCTCTCGATCTCGATACGATAACCGTAACGTTACGCAGGATTCGAAAACTTCGTGCTCAGCTTACTGTATAAGTATAAGTATTTACCATCTAATACTTAGTTTACCTTAGTATACCTAAGTCATTCTTGTCTATTCGGATTTCTAGCGCACATTTTATCAGTTTTCAAAACAATAGGGAAGTTGTAAAGCCGCGGGAGCCGCTGCGTAGTAAACTACATACTCTCTCTTATCAACCACAAATTGTCATTTATGATTCGCGTAGTCTGAATAACGAATTTATCTATGTATGTAATAAAAGTAGTACTGGCCAATCTCAACTTTGATGTGGACGTTTTGGTTTTATGCGAATGTAGATTAAGCCCTGATAAACCTATTCTTCAAATAAACAATTACACAGCTTTTTCGATGAGTAACTTACTTAACCAAAATGACGGTGTGGTGATATATATGTAGCGTGGAGCTTTTAATAAAAACACTTGGATTCTAAACTTGTGTATATTTTTGAAAATAACCCCGAAATACATTTACTTAATTAATTTTGGTACGTCCTCGCCGTCTCAAGTCATCCGTCTTTCTCCCAGTCCTTCGTTCACTCCTTCCCTTACATTCCATCATCTCATTCGACCACTCTCAGTTATTCACCTGTCTAAATCATTCATCCTACACTCGGCCTTCCTGCGTCTTTGCCTGTCCCCAGGCACACCTAGTTTACAACCTACAAGAATACAAAACAAACGCTTAAAAGTTAGCCTAAACTTACTCACACATCCTAGTCGTCACACAAAACATCTTCGAACATACTTACAGTAACACAATCACACCATCTGTCATTCAACAAAACAACTTAACAGTTAATTAGTTGCTACTTACTATAACAAAAGTCATAAACATTGTAAGCAGTTACATTACAATCTTTTTTTTTCCTGACTGTACTTACTTATCTATTACAGTGTCATCAGACGTCTATTAAACAAACAGTATCACTAGAAGATACAGTTATACTACTGAGGTTAAACAAAAGCTTGTAAATACAACAAATTTACACTTAATAACAACAACTCAACTTTAGTAAACATTTGGTATTACATCCCTAGTAAACACCAGTCGTGATAACGAAACAGGTTTTCGTTTTAAATAAATATAAGTAGTAAGTTTTCCCACAGGATATTACCTACTTACTTGTGAATTATAACACATCAATGAAGGGAAAAAAAATACATCTAAACAACAACAACATTGTTTTGAAAGGCAGTCAGTCAAGCACTTGGTTATTAGCCTACAAGAACAATAAAGGAAAAATAAGTACCTTATGTGCAATGCTGCGCCCTTCAACCTCTGATACGCGGTTCAATGACCCCTTGGCCACGGCTTCATGTGATCAACTGACGTGGACGTACGAATAGGTCCCTCTGCCGAGCTGTCCACCTTTTCTACGTCGTACCGGTCCTTGCCCTTCGTCGCTGTAACCTGGTAGGGTCCTAGAAACTTGGGCTTCAACTTTAGGCATGTACCAAACTGCGTCCTCATAATAGCCACACGATCTCCGATTTGATATAGTGTGCTAGTCTTTCGTCTTTTTTCTTTTAGTTTATTGTAGTTACGTCTGTTCTCTTCTTGTACCTTCAAAATCTGTGCCTTCGCCGAGTTTCGTAGCTGTTCTCTATTTACAACATAAGCGTCTCGTTCCTCTTGTGATAGAAGGTCGTATAGTTCGATGTCATCCTTACTTCGCATTTTGGTTCCGAACATCAGTTCAAATGGCGTCGTGTCGATGCTTCTCTGATACGTGCTATTGAGAGCCGTCTGCAGCCTTGCAACATGCTTATACCATAAACCAGGATCTGAAATGCATAGCTTCGTTAATACTGACACTAAAATACGATGAACCCTCTCGACTTGGCCGTTACCCCTCGGTACCCCCGTCGTAATGAGGATGTGTTGAATATTCTCGGCCTGACAGTATTCCTTGAAATCAATGCTCGTAAATGCAGCTCCTCGATCTGTAACAAGTCTAAATGGGTTACCAAACGTCTGTTGGTGCACTCTGAGCTTGTCTAGTGTCTCCTTTGCCGTCGTGGTCTTGGTGGGGAACACCCACACAAATTTCGTGAAGGCGTCAACGATTGTGAGTATGTGGTTGTACTGTTTTCTAGTCTCTGCCAAAGGTCCAATGTAGTCGCAATGAAGTGTGTGCAATGGAATACCCCCTTTGTCGATGCAATGAAGAAAACCTTCTTGTCTTCCACTCTTCTTAGTCGCTAGCAGACATGGAATGCAAGTGACCATGAACTCATCCAACTTCTTATGTAAATCTTGTATGTGGTACTCCTTGGTAATCAGTTCTACCATCTTCTTTTTACCAAAATGCCCATTTGCATGCACCTTCTTAAATATGTCACATTCCATACCTTGCGGAATAACTAATTGCAGTCCTTTATACAGGATGTCATTCTGCATACAATAATCCAAGTATGGTTTTTCTTGTAGAATCTCTCGGATTGCCTTCAAACCACCATCTAATTCTTGAGCTTTCTTGATTTGTTCATGAAGTTCTCTTGTGACTACGGCGACATACCTGCTTAAAGCATCAACATGTCTCATTTGAGAACCAGTCCGATGTTCTACTTCATAGTCATACTCCTGTAGAACCAACGCCCATCGAGCCACGCGTGTAGTCAAGTCTTTCTTCCTCAGCGTCATCTCAAAAGCTTGGCAATCTGTAATGATTTTAAATTTTAGCCCATACAAGTACTGTCTAAATTTCTTTACTCCTTCTATTATTGCTAAAGCTTCGAGCTCATAGCTTGTGTACTTCTTCTCTGCGTCATTAGTTTTTCTACTCATGTAGTACACTGGGTGCAACTGGTTATCCTCCGGACATCGTTGAAGTAAAATAGCAGCTAATGCAAACATTGATGCGTCGGTGTGCAATTCTGTGTACAAACATGGGTCAAAAATCCTTAACACGGGCTTGTTAGCTAACTCAGTCTTTAATCTGTTAAATGCTGCTTTCTGAGGTTCATCAAAAACAAACTCAACATCTTTCTTAAGTAACTCCGTTAAAGGTTGTGCTATAAGAGCAAAGTTTTGAATGAACTTCCTGAAATATGATGTCAGACCAACAAATCCATGTACTTGTTTCACATTAGTAGGTTGAGGAAACCTAACCACGGCCTCAGTCTTCTCTGGTGATGGTCGCACAGTTCCGTCCTCTATGACATGACCAAGATACTCCACCTTCCTTTGGATCAGTTGTACCTTCTTCCAGTTAACCTCTAATCCATACTGGGATGCTCGCAGCAGTACCTCCTTGAGCCGCTCAACTGCTTGTGCTTCGTCCTCTGCAATCACAATCACGTCATCAATAAAAATTAAAATGATGCCTGACTCAATTAAATCCCTGAAAATGGCATTAACAAATCTCGTAAACACCTTAGGACAGACTGACAACCCGAATGGGGCCTTCAGAAACTCATATTGCCCATTGTGTGTCACAAATGCTGTATACTTGACAGAATCCTCATGCACTGATAAGTGAAAATACCCATTCTTTAGGTCAATTATGCTGAACACTTTCCCTTTTGCTAGCTTATCAATATGATCTCCTATTACAGGTAATGGATATTCGTCCTTAACCATCTTTTTGTTTACCTGCCGATAGTCAACACAAATCCTAGTGCTGCCGTCTTTCTTCTTAACAAGCACCAATGGACTAGCATATTCGGAGTAACTCACCCGTATAACTCCCTCATCAAGCCATTGTTTCACTTGCCGCTCCACCTCTCGCTGCTCCGCTAAAGCCAGCCGTCGTGGACGTTGCGCTATTGGGATGTCATCCTTCAACGTAATGCGCAATTGTACCGGAGCCTCGCGCGTTTTGTTAGGCTGGTACGTTTGCACAAGGTGCCTTACCTCTTCATGCAACTTCGGGTCCTTCACGTAACCTATAAAATCGGAAACACAAACACCACACATAAAATTGCGATACCAATTGTTATTCTCGCTAGCCTTTAACAAAAGTACTTGACTGCCCTCCATAACAAACGTCACGTTATTTAAAAACTCTTGTCCTAATATCAATGAAAACGGCATAACATTTTCGGGTACAATATGTAAGATAACATCATCAAAACACTGACTGTCTATAACAATGTTTGTTTTCACATACCCCATCGAAAACACACGCGTCGAACCAAGTCCACTCAAAGAAATCTCGTCCCGCACGTAGTTTGGTGCATTTAAAGATCGATAGCAGTCAATCGATATTAAATTAATGTCACTTCCTGAGTCTATTAACGCACTAACACTATTCCCGAACAAAACAACTTCTTTCATCGGCTTACGACTTGTTGACCGGCCGCCATCTTTGTTTACGCTCATTCCGGTCGCACCGCCATTCATCTCGGTCAGAGTCAGAGTATCAGTCGCTCGCGCCGCCGTCTTGCTCGATGAACTGTCACTCCCGTTCCGTTGTTCGTTCTTCCAGTCGAATCCATTCGCGCTCACATTCTCGTTCATAACGATGTTTCCGCCGTCCGTTGCATTATCATTCGTTTGAACGTACATTTGTCTCGTTGATGATCCGCCATCTTGCCCATGATGATTTTGATGTTTTCTAGGTGGTATTCTACTAGCTTCTGCCGTCGTCGATGGGCATTGCGATGAAATGTGACCGAACTCGTTGCATCGGAAACATTTTAACCCTCTTTGTTTATGCGGACACTCGCTGGAAATGTGATTATTTTCCCCGCAGCTATAACATTTAACTCTGATGTTATTCGCGACTGCCTTCGGCTTGCTTCTTGAATCTTGATGATGAAAATTTGTAGATCTGTTACTTCTTGATTTTTCTCTAATCGCTTCATATATCTTAAATTTCTCCTTCAAGTCGATATACGTCGTCACGCCATATAACATCATTTTGTTGACTGGGTCGTCCCTAATGCCTTCGACGATATATTTGATCGCGACATAGTCAGCCATCTTACCACGTCGACCCAACTCCTTCATGACCAACATGTAATCGATGCATGACTCATCCGTCTTTTTAAATCGTGAGCTCATCATCTCGTGGATCGTCTTTATGTCCACGTTATCGGGAAATTCTCTTAACAAATTACTCTTTAATTCGTCCCACGTCTTGTAGGCCCTCTCAGCGCGTAACCACAGCGCCGCCGTGCCTGTTAACGACCGCCTCGCGATGAGTAACTGCTGTACCGGCGTCCATCCAAACACTTCGGCATTGTCTTCCACTTCTTGGATCCACTTTGCCGCAGGATACGTCTTATCCTGTCCAGAGTACTTCGGAATTAGTCCCTCTGACAAGTGCAACATGGCACCACCGCCTGATGATGATGACATGGCTTCGACAGAATTGTCGCTGAAATCAGCCTGCCGGCTGTTACGCCTTGAATCTTTCGGCATCGTCGTTGTTTCGTCGTCAACAGAGCTTCCACGCCGTATATTAATCGTCGTCGTCGTTGTCGGTGTGTTCCTCGGACACGTCGTCGTCCGAACAACAAATCCAATCAGATCGTATCACTCCAATCCCGGTCGAGCCCCCAATACTGTAGCGTGGAGCTTTTAATAAAAACACTTGGATTCTAAACTTGTGTATATTTTTGAAAATAACCCCGAAATACATTTACTTAATTAATTTTGGTACGTCCTCGCCGTCTCAAGTCATCCGTCTTTCTCCCAGTCCTTCGTTCACTCCTTCCCTTACATTCCATCATCTCATTCGACCACTCTCAGTTATTCACCTGTCTAAATCATTCATCCTACATATATATATATATATAACTCGGAGACTAAGGACCGGGACGAGACATCGCACACACCAGCGGACCTGGTTTGCTAGCTAGCTGTGTCAGGATGAAATGGGTTTTACACGTAGTAGAGCTTGGTCATGAGCTTTACTCATCCTCAAGGTCGATTGAGGTGGTAGAAATAACTGCAGACACATCATGTTTCACTTCTAGGCCAGTCTTTATTTGATTAAGGCCTACATCAATGACTCTACCGCACGGTTCGGAAATAACCTCTATTGAGAAGATACCGGCAAGAAACTCAATGAGGTATAATCTTTTCAATAATAACACCATACGAGGTCTAAATTAGTTACAATTGATATCACAGTTAACTCGTTACTATTAACGCGAAATGCAAGTACCATATTGGAAACGTTGGAGAGTTCTGTGCTTGCGCCCATTCACGTGATCTATTGCCAAGATATCATTTAAGACTCAAAATAAGACTCTGTACTTTGGGGCACAGGCACTTAGTTCATTAAATCACTAACAATTCTCATTAAAACTCAAAGCACCAAGCCGATGCAAACGGATTACATTACCAACTTGTGATCAGTCCGACCCCCCGATCAAGAATGCCCTTTTCTTTTCCAAGTTACTAAATGTCATTTCGACCTTATACAAACTACCCACAAATGAACCAAGCACAGACCACTCCCAAGCAGTATTTATTTGACAGCTGTCACCGCTTGACGTTTCGTTAAAATCATAACAAATGAAGGTAATTTATAATTAGACTATGATCAACACCGACTAGTGTATCGATTCTCCGACATATATATATATGATATATGTTAAAAGCATCCACAAGGCAAGAGTAGCTGAAATAAAACTAATCCACGCGTCATGTCTGGAGGTATCTTTAATAAATCTAAAAATATTGGGTATATACTGATCACCGTTAAACACTAACGCGGAAAATTTTATGAACTCTTTAAACAGTTACTTTGAAAGTATAAAGACGAGTAAAACCGTAATTTTAACTGGGGACTTAAACATAAATATTGCACAAAAAAATAATGAACACTCTTACGAACGCACAAATAGACTCAATTACTTAAATATGCTAGCCACGCATGGACTACTGCCAGAGCACACTTTACCGACAAGAGACCAAACATGCCTCGATCATTTCATGTTAAAAATAAACAGAAATATAACCAGTGCCTCTATTTTTATTACAAACACTACAATTACCGACTATTCCATGATATTTTTAAAATTATCAAAATTAAATAAAAAAGCTAATAACCGTAAATATAAAAAAACCATTAACTTTGATAAAGCACTTATTGATCTAGACCAAACAAATTAGAGTAACCTTTTGACTTATACTGATCCTAATCTTTTAACTGTACACTTAATTGACAAGATTAAAAGCTGCTTAATGCAAAGCACTATTACTACAATGATTCCTAGAAAAAAATCGTACTATCAAACCCTGGATAACACCAGGCATATTAAGGTGCATCACAAACAGAAATAATATGCAGAAAAAACTGCGGTTAGATCCTTATAACGAAGTATTACAGATTACGTATAAAAGATACAGGAATTATTGTAATAATCTACTTAAAAAACTGAAGCGTGACTACGACAGGGATCAGCTGAGTAGGGCAAAAAAAACCCTAAGAACTTATGGAAAGTAATTAACAATATAACCCACAGGAAACCTAGTAACACAGATAATCTGGAACTATTAAATGTCAGATCATCCCCTGTAGACTCGGTTAATCATGTAAACAATTATTTTTCTAATGTTGATAAATCTCTTGCCGAAAATATTTTACTAAGACCTGCTCCGCTGCTGGCTAATAACCATGTATTCTCACGAATAAATTTCTTTGTTCTGCTTGAAACAAATCCTAAAGAAGTACTTACTACTTTAATGAATCTTAAATCAGATAGTGCTCCTGGGCACGATAACATACCGACTGGTTTCCTAAAAATGGCTGGTGAGTTTATTGCGCCTATTATTTCATACCTTATCAATTTATGCTTTAGTCAGGGGAAGTTTCCAGAGGCCCTTAAGGAGGCAATTATAACCTCAGTTTACATGAATGGGAATAGAGAAGACATGAATAATTACAGACCTATATCTGTCCTTCCTGCTATTTCAAAAATCCTAGAAAAAATACTGAACTCTCGAGTTATTGACTATCTTACTAAATTTAAAATACTCTCAAATTCACAATATGGCTTCAGACAAGGTATTTCGACAGAAGATGCGGTATCAACTCTTACGCAAATTATTGTAAAACAAGTTGATAAAAATAAGAAATGTGTCACTACCTTCCTTGATCTTAAAAAAGCATTTGACACGGTCTCTGTTCACATCCTTGTAAACCGCCTAGAAAGTATAGGTATCAGAGACATTCCCTTGCTATTACTGAAGGATTATTTACATGATAGGAGACAAAGGGTCAAGATAGGAAATTATGTGAGTGAGGCGACTGATATAACTTATGGGGAGCGTTCTTGGTCCCACTCTGTTTTTGGTTTACATCGATCAGCTGTGTGACATGAAAATAAATAATGGTCACGTGGTATCTTATGCGGACGACACAGCAGTTATTTTTACTGGATCGACTTGGAGCGATGTCAAATTGAAGGCAGAAGTGGGACTCTCAAGGATTGCGGCCTGGCTGAATGACAATCTACTTACTTTAAATGCTGTTAAAACAAAATATGTATGCTTCACAAAGTATAATAACACTCAACCAGAAACAGGCTTAAATATCAAAATTCATCCATGTACGACTCAGGGCATAGTGGACTCAAACTGTACATGCTCTGAAATAAATAAGGTGGAACATATTAAGTACCTCGGAATAATGATTGATCAAAGATTGTCTTGGCACTCGCATTCAGAACTAATCATGAGCAGGATAAGAAAATTGATATGGATATTCAAAACTCTTAGGAGTGTGACCCCAACTGATCTCTTAAATCAAATATATGTCTCCCTGGCTCAGTCCGTTATGACTTATTGTATACCGATATGGGGTGGGATAACTAAAATGAAATCATTGGAACTAGAGAGAGCTCAGAGATCGTTATTAAAAGTAATGTATTACAAGCCCTATAGATTCCCAACTCTTGATCTATACTCTTTATGTGGTCTTATGTCAGTGAGAAAATTGTACATCGTTCATGCTGTTTTGAGGATATCTTGCACAGGCTACAAGTCTATACAACCTTATAAATCAACGATTAGACATGTACTCCTTGACAAAATATGAATGCAAAATTAAAGTATCAAATTGGATAATTCTAACTTTAAGAGGTAGATAGCAAATGGCAGTTCACACTGCCACTTGATCCCAGGAGAACACTACTCGTAGGTTTACATTACATTACATTCACTACATTATGTACACCCTCATTCACACACACTTACGCACACACTCAACTAACTTAATGTTAAGAAAATTTAAAAATGTATAAATTAAAATTGTTATTACATATTAAATTCATTAAATTCGCTAATCTAAATTAGCTAAGTACCTGTACCTACTTTTAAGGAAGAGCGGAGGTTCTTATTACAGGTATATTTTTACCTAAAAAGAGGCTCCAGCCACTACTTAATGTAATATGCATGGTTACTAAATAAAAAATAAAATATTGTTATATTATTATATCAGTGCCCTAAGCACGACTTGTCGAATCCTGCGTTACGTTACGGTTATCGTATCGAGATCGAGAAATCTTATACTAAATTTTAGTTCCAAATACGCTCACGGGCGGGCGCTGTTCCAAACGTCATACAAACTCGTTATAGTTTACTATTCGATTTTACGTGACGCAGGATTCGACAAGTCGTGCTTAGGGCACAGAAGTATAAAGACATACTTCTGTTATATTTTATTAAATTCAAATTCAAATTCAAATTCAAATTCAAAATTTTATTTAGCAAATAGGCAGTTGAATGCTCTTTTACACGTCATTTTTTTTGAGTCTACCAGCGCTTTCGGAAAGACCATGATTGCCAAGAAGAATGCGCCGCAAGAAACTTGGCACAAAGTCATTTTTTCTAAAAACAAGTTACATTAGCTCTTACAATACGCAACCACAGACAAATTACACAAAGAAACCTCACTCTGTCATTAAAAGATTAAGAGAGAAAAAAAAAATACCGCATTTTAGAAACAAGTGTAAAAAGTAATTATTAAAACAGCAAAACCAGAACACTTTACTTTACTGGCACGTTTTAATTGAGCAGGAGATGTATAGGGTCTCCAGGTCAAATATCTGTGAAAATTTAAATTACAAAGGGATGTATAGGGTCCCAGAATTAATACTATAATATAATACTTAATCTAAATGGCTTAGAGATGTATAGTCTCTAGGGTCAATTTAAACTAAATTTAAAATCAGCAGAGGTGTAAAACGCCTACACGGTCAAATAATAAGTATAATACATATACATAAACTGGAGATGTATATGGTCTCCAAATGTCAAATAACAAAAATTGATGAAATATACATTTCATGTCATCATGTCAAATAAATAAAACATTATTTTTGACAATTGTATTACAATTAGTACGCAGCGGACAACGGCAACAGAGCCGGACACCATACACGAATATCTTCGGGACGCAGCCAAGTCACATTGATGTCCTAATTATCTTCTGTTTTCAGCCTTGGCCAGGTGGTGCCATCACATAAGTATTCATCCACTTTGTAGTATGCTTTTTTCAAGAGAGCGGTCTTTATGTATCTTTTAAATGAATTGTGAGGCAATTCCCATGCATCTACAGGCACTTTATTGTAGAACCTCACGCAATTTCCCAAAAAAGACTTACTGACTTTTCGTAGACGAAATTTAGGGACGGCAAGTTTATGCTTATTCCGTGTGTTGAAACCATGCACATCCGACACTTTCTTGAAAGATTTGATGTTCTTGTGTGTATACAATATTACATCATATATATACTGAGAAGCTACTGTAAGGATGTCGATTTCTTTAAAGCGTTCTCTAAGTGAATCTCGGGAGCCAAGATTGTAAATAGACCGGACCGCCCTCTTCTGCAGGATAAAGATTGTCTCTATGTCGGCCGCCTTGCCCCAAATTAGGATGCCATAAGACATAATGCTGTGAAAATAACTGAAGTAAACTAACCGCGCCGTTTCTACATTGGTGAATTGCCGGATTCTTCGTACAGCATAAGCGGCAGAGCTCAATCTACCAGCAAGACCAGATAGGTGTGGGCTCCATTGCAAATTGCGATCTAAGGTAAGCCCGAGAAAAACAGTCTCATCCACGAGGTTCAGCTTCTCTCCATTTAATCTGATAGTAGTGTCAACCTGTCTTACATTAGGCAACGAAAATTTTATACATTTCGTTTTAGCTGCATTCAATAGTAAATTGTTTGTAGTAAACCATTTCAGCACATCTCTTAGAGTCTCATTGATGTGACTTTGATCTTCCTGTTGCCTGTTGACTTTAAAAATGAGAGAGGTATCATCAGCGAACAGTACTATGTCACATTTGTGTTCTAGCAGCTGGGGCAAGTCATTTATGTACACCAAGAAGAGAAACGGACCCAAAATAGAGCCCTGTGGTACTCCAAGCTTCACCGGTGATCCACATGACTGCACTCTATGTATGTCTACTTTCTGGATTCTCTGACTGAGATAGGACATAACAAGGTTCAGTGCATTAGTTGTGAGTCCGTAGTGTTCAAGTTTGCGGATAAGCGTCTCGTGTTCCACGCAATCAAATGCCTTGGAGAGGTCGCAAAATATTCCTATTGCATCTTGCGATTGTTCCCATGCGTCATAAATGTGCTTCATGAGATTTGCAGCCGCATCCGTTGTCGAGCGGCCCTTCGTAAACCCAAATTGCTGACTGTGAAATAGTTCATTAATATTGAAGTGATAAAGCAATTGATTTAGCATAATTTTCTCAAACACTTTACTTAGTACAGGAAGCACGGAAACCGGTCGAAAGTTACCAGGCTCAGATGAGCTGCCAGCTTTGAATAAAGGAATAACTTTACTGTACTTCATTAAGTCAGGGAACACACACTCATCGACGCAGTTGTTAAACACGACGGCCAGATATGGTGCCACAATATGGATGACAGATTGCATTACTTTAACTGAAATACCCCAAAGATCCTCTGTGTTCTTAATTTTCAAAGATTTAAATGTTTTTATAATCTCTTCCGAGTTTGTGTGTTTAAAATCAAATTTCAAGTTACTATCCTTTTGAACCACATTTAAGTATGAGCCAGCCAGCGCAGTGGATGATTACATACGAGATAACAGATAGCTATTGAAGATTTTATGTTACGGGACTGGAATTTGGACCATGAAAACAAAAAGCCTGCCAAGAGCGTGTTGGACACGCCCCGGATAGGGTTCCGTTGCTGTTACAAAAAAGTTCCATTTTGGTAATAAGTACAGTCAAGGAATTAAATTTCCAACCCACCTAAGGTTTAATATCGTATAGCAAACAAAAAGCCGGCCAAGAGCGTGTTGGACACGCCCCGGATAGGGTTCCGTTGCTGTTACAAAAAAGTTCCATTTTGGTAATAAGTACAGTCAAGGAATTAAATTTCCAACCCACCTAAGGTTTAATATCGTATAGCAAACGGTCACCATAAGAGCTAGATAGAACACGACGTTGCTTTGACATGTCGCGTTTACGTTGACATTTTCGACCTTAATGCATTGCGAATGTCTAACAACCTTTCAACGAAATGGGTAGGGAATTAAATTTCTTGAATACTTACAACAGTGTCGCTGGTAGACTTGACTCTATCAAAAAGAGCAATTTAAAGCTAATATTTCGCAAACAGCAATGTTTATTGTCTAACTCCCTAAGTTCCCTAAATAGTCCCCCCCCCCATTTACCCTTATTTTTCTGGTGTTCTGTGTATTCTTGTTCCAGTAAGTATTAAAGTCAGGTTTGTTAATTTATTTTGGATTAAACCCCTTTTTCACAAGAGCCACGATATGCAGCAACGATTATAAGAAATTGTTATAGACATAGGAGAAAAACCTTTCCCACGGGCCAGGCAAAAATCTATCCTATGACAACGTCATAAACATTTGACAGGGGAAAGCTTTTCTCACTTTAACTACTCGTATGTATAAGCACCTTGAACTTTTACAATATCAGGCCCCCTATTTCACCAACTTTACAATTGTCGGTTTTCAATGACAGTTCGACTGTCGACTGTCAACTCTGCTAACTTGAAGAGCTTTTGTTTTAGCGCGCTTCATGTTGTCAAAGAAATGTAGTTCGAATTGTCATATAAAACTGACAATTGTAAAGATGGTGAAATAGGCGTGGACTGCAGACCCTGACTTCATTCGTTCCACGTATTCAGGGAAATGGCGTCCCTTCGTCTTGATTGTTAAGGCCATATTTTATAGTTCTAATTTCACCCACAGAAAGAAAAAACAAATTCAAATTTTGAACTTCAATCTGCCAACTACCTAAATCCGGCCATGACATGTACTTACTTGATATATGTATAAGTTTGTAGACGCGTGGGGGCAGTTCTCCTATAAGATGCTTCATATAACCTAGGACTTTTGAACGTCAAATATTAGCACAGCAATGAAAATAATCGATTTATTGATTATTTTTGTTTTTATTAAAAATCAGAAAATAGCTCCATCTCTTGCCACTAATGCGTAACTGTAGAAGTTCCGTAGTGGGTGAGCCGCTTGATTAAGCTACTCATAGATGGCGCTGAGGAGAGATCTTCCAAATAAAAATATGACACAAGGCATTGAAAAATTTGTTAGGTACACCAACGTTAAGTATAGCTCAATTGGTGGAGCGTGGTACGGATTACCGAGGTTGCTGGTTAAAGTCCAGCTGCTTAACGGAATTTTCTTTGCATTGTCATTGTATGTTGAATTAGCACAGCAATTTGCGAAAAAACGACGCTTTCTGATTGGTTACTGATTCTTATTTGTTCGCGATAACGTTTCACAACATCACGACATCCAAATGTAGAGGTACGGCGGGCGACAAGGATTTGATAAGGATTTTGGTGTTTGACGTAACAGGTAGAGTAAATATTGGTTGCTCATTGTTCGCAGGTCGCCACATCAGGGTCAGTCGGGGTTTGGCCAAGTTATGCGCAGACGTCATTTTGAAAAGGTTTACGAACTCTTGACGCTTAAGAAACAAAGGCTGGTGCCAATTGTTGACATTAGGGTAGTTTACCCTAATCATAGGGGTAATAATAACGCCTTCTATTGAACAAATTAAATATCATAATACTTAGGCTAGTTGCGGGTGGTAGGACCATCTTACTTGCTAATCCTGCCGTTAAGCAGCAGTGCTTGCACTGTTGTGTCCCGGTGTCGAGAATAAGACAGCTGGTGTAATTACGGGTACAAGAGGCATTTCACCTTAGCTCTCTAGGTTGGCAACGTATCCGAAAACCTCCCGGGGTTGCGGGTGTCTATGGGCAGCGGTGATCACTTGCCACCAGGTGACCCACTTGCTCGTTTGCCTTCCTCGTCGTGTAGTGTAGCCTTCCATTGAATAAATTGAAATTCATATAACTGGCTTGCTAGGCTCTACCCTGAAAGCCGAGTCTCTCACTTGTGGTTCAGTATATATCTATCTCTAACTTTACTATTTTATTTATTTACCTAGTAATTGGAAAGAGTAGTAGTGCACGCCACAAAACACGTCGCGGTTACTCGTACAGTCGAGGAAATTAATCCCTGACCCACCATAGAACGTTTTCATAGTAAACGTCGTAACGCTTTTCCTTGTCAAGCAATGCGATGTCTCTATGACGTTTACTGTGAAAAGGTTCCATGGTGGGACAGAAAGTAATTTCCTCGACTGTGCTATTTAGCCGTGCCATGCTGATGTGCCATAAGGCCATAACCCTTCATGACATGTTGTCTCCGAAACCATACAATAAGGGTGCTAAGAATAAGAAAGCAGTTAACTTGGAGCCACTTAGGTAGTTTGACATTTTATAGAATATTCTAGGTCTATTATTGCGTCAATGTAGGTATTCTGCATAGCTTTTCTGAGCGTCATGCTTATCACGGTCAAATTAGCACAAAATACGTTAGATTCAAGTTCCTATTTAGATTCTAATGAAACTGCTAAAATTTAACTGATCAATTGTACCTACGATAGTGGGAAATGTCGTAAAATCGGAATATTTGATTTCAACTTTTACCAACTGTCTGGTCCTACTTTCCTTTAGTTATAAGCATGTATTCGTAAACAGGTTACAAGATGTCTTGGTCGAAATTCCTTCAATTTCTATGTCCTTCACTACATAACCCCACTTCCAATAGGTACTTACTTTTTCAGTTAATCCCGAAAGTCCAATTTCATAAAAACTAGTAGGCAGGCGATTTCACTTCACTGCCTACCCCATCACCACTCACTCTTCGAAAGGCAATATCAGCAAGATGAACAAACACTTATGGGTCTTTCCCGTGCCGGTAGGACGCATACCTTTAAAGTTTTTCCAGCGAATATGTTAGCGTGTCACAGTCTGCGAAAACGAATGTGAAAAACAGTCCTTGTTAATAATAAAGTTTTCGCCGGCAGTATTAGAAGATAACTGAGGTGACGTCGGGCAGCCATGTTGCTCACCGCGGGCGCAGTTAAGGCTCTGTTAGAATGTTTAGATCTAATTATAAGATTGCCATCATCATCTTTACAGCAACTGGAAGACGTTTCCTGCTGGACATAACTCGTCATCGAGGATCATCATGATTATCATTTTGGAATCAACTGAAAGACTGCCGCTGAACAAAACCTTTCTTGAGGGACCTCAACAATCATTGGTTTTGATGATCAGGTACTGGCGTTTTCCCCGTGATTTCTACCAGATCGTCATTTCAGCGGAAAGTTTTTATGTGTTCTTAAAATTGACACTTTTCGTGGAGCAAGGAAGACAAAAGGAAAAATATATATTTTGGCACAAAACTATACAGGGTTCGTTTTAATGGACCGACAAGCTTCAGTTAGTCTTAAGTGAGCACATCTGTGAACTTTTTATTGAAAAATAGAAATTAAAAAAAAATCATTCTCCCACAATATTCTCCGTATTTTATTCTCTGGTTTCTGTATTTTGGTTGTCTGTAAGAGATCGCTTTTAAGCGATAAGACCGCCTATTGTCTACCATACCTGTTTTCTGTAATCTCTTTGTACTATTTTGTGGTTCTCAATAAAGAATATTTGTATTGTATTGTAATATTGTCAACCAACAGAGGCACAGTGAATGTTTTTTTTAAGTAAAAACTTTACAGAGGTGTTCAAATAAATACGTTTCAAGACTTCAGCTTGGGGTTGGGGTTCTGTATGAAAAAAAAATACTTTTTTTAATAGCCAACGTGTTGATAAATTATGTTAGTTCGTATTGAGCTAAGTAACCAAGACTTCGGCGTGTAGAGTGTCAGCGCCTTAACAGACTGTTGACTTTTCTTGTTGATACATTTACTTAGGACTTGGCAAGGCATTGCATAATTAAACAAAACGAGCGAGCACTCTCTGCCACTGATAAAATTAATTATTTACAATTCCAGTGACTTCATGATTTCAAGTTTTTAGGAAATCAGGTTAATCGTCATAGGCATAACGTAACGAAACAGTTGAAAACAAAAGAGTACTTTATCGTCATGTCATCATCATCAAAATTTTGTAAATTTTTTTTTGCTGATAGTATTATTTGTTGACTGTATACTTGGCCTGGTTTTCGTACTACCAGAATTTGACTTCGGATTTACTTAAGTATGCCAAATTTTCGGTTGAGGATCACTTTAAAATTCAGTTGCAAGATTTGACCCGAACATACAGTATAAACAAGTACTTACATACCATGTACATACACATTTTTTTATACAAGGAATAAGGCAAACGAGCAAGTGGGTCACCTGATGGCAAGTGATCTACCCCACAGACACCCGAAACTCCTCGGGGTCTGCAAATGCGTTGCAAACCTAGAGAGCTAAGATGAGATGCCACTTGTGCTCGTAAATACACCGGCAGTCTTACATACATATATTGCAAATCAATAAAAATCTTGTAATAATAATATACCAACATCTCTCTTCGATCAGCTTCTAAGCTCAGCGTGCCTTCCTTTCACATCGCAACACAATGCCTTTCCAGCTAGCCGTACCTTCCTCGCGCACGCAAACACAAGTGTCACACAGTGTCCTCCGGTGTTTAATGAACTTATTAATTACTCGGGTGGCAGGTTCGGAGAAAGCGGGTCGCGTCCCTGTCGGGAAAAAACTTGCGGCCGCTTCCGCGTAGCCGAAGTGTCTCAACGCCTCCACCAGGCTCAGGAATTAGGACGTTCTAGTTCTAATGCTGCAACTGTGTAAAAATTAAAAGCTGGTTGAAAGGCTGAACGGTGACATAATTATACTTTTCTCAAACATTGTCGGAAATGTTGTCATTTTACTCGAAGTAACAGAACACGGAAGTGCCATGTTGACGGCCGCATTACAATGCAGGCGCGATTACCTGTCCATAAATCGGATTGCTGGACTGTTTTTCATTTGTTTTTAACTTTTTAAAAAGTAAAATAGACCATGGAAACATCCAGTGACATGTCTGATTCAGCCAATCCGGTGGCTGTATGCAAGCGTTCTATTCGAAATTTAACATTTTTATCGATGTCTTAAATAGCTTGGCAGTATTAAAAAGGGGAAAATACTTACAATAATGGACCAAGATTATTTTTATTCGTTTTCAGTATACCTTTTGCTGTTTTACAACAAATACAACCTAACTAGGTACATGGAGCATAGCGATTAAGTAGGCCGTATTTTCAAGTTTTTCTTTAAAGAAAAGGAAGGCTAAAGAGCCAATGGGCTGAGCCTGCCCATAAACATTTGACACAATGGTTTAATTTTTCACAAATTTCAAATTTGATGCGTAAATATACAGAAAAGCCAGAAAAATTTGTTCTCGAATTGGGGTTCGTACCCAAACCTTTACCATACCGTGGTAACGCGCTAATCCAATTACGCTATCCGAGCAATTGGAAGTTAGCACGAAAAACTCCTATATATTGCCCATTGCTACCTTGTATTTTCTTTGTGCCTTATTTCTTGTTTTGACTGTTATGTGGTGTTCAATAAAGAGTTATTGTATTGTATTGTATTGTATTGTATATTCACGCATCAGATCTTGTTACTTAGCGATATTGACTCGCTAACGCCATCTATGCAATAATCTCTGTACGAGACCAATACACCTTAGTATGAAACATCTACGTTCAGTCAATATCGCTAAGTATCAAGATCTGATGCGTGAATATATAGGAGTTTTTCGTGCTAACTTCCAATTGCTCGGATAGCGTAATTGGATTAGCGCGTTACCACGGTATGGTAAAGGTTTGGGTTCGAACCCCAATTCGAGAACAAACTTTTCTGGCTTTTCTGTATATTTACGCATCAAATTTGAAATTTGTGAAAAATTAATTTCAAACGGGATGACCGTAAAAATAAAAATAATGCAAAAAGTTAGTTTACAATGGTTTAATTTGTACACAATTAAAATGGTGCATACGAGGTGTGCTGTGCGAGACCGCAAAGTCATCTCGCATAAATAAAGAACAGCGATTTCATCGATTTACACTTCTATTTTATTTCAATTGTTAAAAATATGTGATCCTTGTGAGACATGTGTTCCTTGCGATTTTGCTGTCGGCATTCGGGCATTTTCAGAAAACAATGTACTTACCATTTACTTTTTTGAAGAACCTAACAAGTTTTGGATCATTTCTGCTCGCAATCACAAGGACTACAAAATAAAAAAGTGTCCCGCATTTTTTTGTCAGTTTTGTGATGCCTTTTTACATACATCCTATCTATTGGACCGACACAAAAATTGAGGACTGTTTTTGGAAAAAAATGGCAGGTACACTGTTCTCTTAAAATGCCCATTTACGCAAACGTTTCTTTACACTGTGGCCGGGCGTGTGTTTCTAAATGCGCTAGAGCGGTGCCGGCAGGTTGGCAGCCAGGTTCTTGATCAGCTCGTCCATGTGGACGACGTTGGAGCGCGCCTGCTGCGCCACGCGGCCCTCGGGCAGTTCGGGGGGCTCGTGCCGCAGCAGCGCCACGCTCTGCAGCAGGATGCGACGGGACTCCTGGCAAGGAAACTCCATTTTTAAAATCTTTTAACAGAATATTCCGACGAAATGAGACCCTCCTCCTTAATCATAATCATAATCTTTATTGCTCTCACGTAGTGTATACAGATGTTACAAAAAAGCACAGTTAAGACGTGAACCCTGCAAGGGCATCGCAGTCTTTGATAGATAGGGGTACATTAAAAACGAGGTAAACTAAAATAACAATAAAATCAAATAGTCAAATATTTTTATGAAGTCTATTAAATAAGTACCTAAAACCGCCTTCAAACAAAAAAAGCCGGCAAGTGCGAGTCGGACTCGCGCACGAGGGTTCCGTAGAAAGATTTTAACGCTTTTCCCCAGTGTTTTAAGATGTCCAGTGTTAGTAGAGCCCTGCTCCTAAGCACAATATACGCAGCGTGGGGTCAAATTATATTGGTCAGTGAAATCTACACTCATAAAAAATTAAGATTTTGAGATTTTTCTGAGTGGTTGTGTTACAAGAGCAACCTTCATACCAAATTTCAAGTTTCTGGGACAACTGGAAGTACCCTTTAGGTTTTCAGGGTACGGCAATGTGTATCGAAACAACCTTTTTAATGACTGTATCTTTTGATTGCGTTGACTTAGAAGTTTGATTTTTTCACAGCTTCAAGGTACCCTCGTTTTCGTTTTCGTTTTCCGTGATAGTGGATGGTCGGAACTACCCCCTAGTTGGAAAACTGTGTTGAATACTGCGTCAACAGCTAGTGTGAACGAGCCTTTACAAAGTGATCTGATTAGTGTAGTGTGCTACCCTACTTTTGACAATAATAAAAATGACGATGAAAACGAGGGTAGTTGTGAGCCGCCGTCAGCTGCGCCGAGCAGCCGCGCGAGCAGAGACGCGGCGCGCAGTTTACGTCTCGCCACCAGCGTGGCGTGTGCTCCCAGAGGAAGGACTACGGATTAGTCCGAAACGTGTCGAGCTATACTCGACTGACATACGTGAGTGATCCGTTTATTTCACTGTGCTTTAGTATTTGATATTAATTTCAGCCTGCTACCTAAAAGCGTTCCAGAGAAAAAGGGTCTTGACAGACAGACAGACAGAATTTGGGCTACGATTGCACACTTAGGTATACTATCTGTACCCGAGTCATAAACGTTACGACCGCCTCATGTGATTACACGGATGGAAAGTTTGAACTGTGGCGATTATACCGAGATCATTATAATAGAATTTTCGGCGGCAGTGCGGGAATCAGAGCGCATGCGCCACTTGCTCCCACCGTGACGTGCGCACAGACAGACCTCAACACAAGTAATTTATAACAATCTTATTTTATTTTTAAATACTCACTGAAACATGAATACACAGAAAAAAAAACTAGAAAATGCTAAACCCGGGAATCGAACCCAGATTCTCGACAATCCGTGTCGCGTGCTATATCCCTACACTACGGTTAGCATAGGGAAACACGCTGAATTTGCTCCATGTATTCTAATCTTAGCTTGTTTATCACTTTTTGCAGTGACTAGCGCCATCTATGTTAATTGATATTGACGGGAAAACTGTAAAAACCGGCCAAGTGCGAGTCGGACTCGCGCACGAGGGTTCCGTAGAAAGATTTTAACGCTTTTCTTCAGTGTTTTAAGAAGTCCAGTGTTAGCAGAGCTCTGCTCCTAAGCAAAATGTACGCAACACAGCTGTCCAGCTGCTTAACGGATTTTTCTTTGCATTGTCATTGTATGTTGAATTTCATACTATGAATGTTTCATAAAAATAAGAACAAAAATAATCAATAAATCGATTATTTTCATTGTTTTAAAATGTACGCAGTGTGGGGTCAACTTATATTGGTCTGCGAAATCTATAGACATAAAAATTTAAGTCTTTGAGATTGTTCTGAGTGGTTGTGTTACAGTCGAGTTCTCCAATATCTGTACAGCCAACGGTTCATAAATATCTAAACACAGACCTTATGTAACTGGAAATAAATAAATAATGTGATATTTTTGAACTGTTGACTGTATAGATATTGGAGAACTCGACTGTACAAGAGCTACTGTCATACCAAATTTCAAGTTTCTAGGACAACTGGAAGTACCCTTTAGGTTTTCGCAGTACGGCAATTTGTATGGAAACAACCTTTATAATGACTGAGTCTTGATTGCGTTGACTTAGAAGTTTGATTTTTTCGCAGCTTCAAGGGACTGCAGGTGTGAGTATTTGATATTAATTTCAGCATGCTACCTCCACGAGTTACAGAGAAAAAGGGTCTTGACAGACAGACAGACGGACAACAAAGTGATCCTATAAGGATTTCGTTTTTCCTTTTGAGATGTGGAACCCTAAAAATACAAAAAGATACTCCATTTAAGATCAAGAGGTAGCTTTTTTGACGTGTGGTAGCGGGTGAGATTTTTATTTTGTTCATGTTCTGATATTCGTACTGTAACATATCCGAGCATGACTCCAGGGCCGTCCGTGAGTGACTTTCTCCTCCCAGTCTCGGCCACCGCCGCGTGCAGTTCGAACAAAAGGGAGCCACGCAGTCGTGTCTCCGCTGCAAAAACAACAAGTAGAATTACTATAACGTAGCGTCAAAAGTCACTCGTCACTTTTGTTGTCGCAATAACACACTTGTCAATCACGTATGCCGCGCTGTATCTGGCCGTGGAGCGAAAAGGTACTTTTGACGCTGACCCTACCAAATAACATGAAGTTTTAAAAGCAAAATGGGCAAAATGCATAATGGTCAAAACATATTATACCTAATGCAATTTTCTCTAAAACTGTCGATTAATTTAATTACTTAGATACTTACGTAATTATTAGGTAAGTTTGGGTTAGGTCAGGTTTATTATATAACGTTTCTGTAAAGTTGTCAATTTCTGAGATTCGACGGTTACCTAGCGAAACTGTGATGTTTTGTTTTTGTTTAAAAACATGTTATTCAAAACTTATTAATGGCCTGACCAAATAAATAGGAACTCTTGAGTAACCATGGGCTTACCAGGAGCCAGAGTCTCCAGCAGGTCATTGATGGACCTGCAGAGCTGCATCTTGAGCAGCAGCCGGTCCTCGGAGACGGCGGCCAGGCCGAGCTCGCTTTCCTGCCCGAGGATCTGCGCGAGCGCAAGCGACACGTCCGTCAGGTAGTAGTGCCGCGGGTGGAGGTAGTTGCTGCAGTGGTTTATGAACCTGCAAGAAGAGTATACTTACTTATGTTTTTTGGTCTGAAACATACTTAGCTACATGCATAAAATATACTTATGTTTTTAGGGTTCCGTACCTCAAAAGGAAAAAACGGAACCTCTGTCTGTCTGTCTATCATCACTTTTCATCACTTTCATCAACAAGACATGTTGACATCCGTGTCGGTCTACATATTTGAGATTATACTCTATGTCAGGACTCACCTTAACATATTTAAAATAAGAGCCGATAATAATCCTAGAGTGACCAAATGTTGCCTTAACATTGTTGCGGTAGCTCCAATTAAATTATCAAATTTATTATCAAAGAGAACCCCGGAAACCATGGGTCGCATCCTGTATAACAAGCTACCGTACGTAGTGAAAGCTATCAAGAGTGATGCCGTGTTCCGTCTCCGAGTAAGAGCACTACTGCGAGATAGGACGATATATGGCATTAAAGAGTATCTTTCCAATGACTATAGTAAATTCGATGAATAATAAACATCCCTCCTGAGTAAATCGGTGGTTGGATGTACGATTTTGTCCTTAGTAACATTGTGCAATACTGATAATTCATAATAGGTGATTAAATTTTTGTATGTGTAATCAAGTAACAGCCGTGATAGCCTAGTGATTTGACCTATCGCCTCTCAAGCAGAGGGACGTGGGTTCAAACCCCGGCTCGCACCTCTGAGTTTTCGGAATTTATGTGCGAAATTACATTTGTAATTTATCATGAGCTCGGTGAAGGAAAACATCGTCCTTCGAAGCAATTCAATGGTGTGTGAAGTTCCCAATCCGCACTGGGCCCGCGTGGGAACCATGACCCAAGCCCTCTCATTCTGAGAGGAGGCCTGTGCCCAGCAGTGGGACGTAAATAGGCTGATGATGATGAATCAAGTATCATTATTAAGATGACTAGAGTCATGACTTATTGCTTAAAATGTGTACAATGACGAGTCGTGCCTGTTCTTCTTCACAGTTGCATTGTATTATGCGAAATGTTAATCATGTAATAGCTATGACAACAAGTATTTCTGATTTGTGATTTCTGATTTCTATCTGTCTGTCAAGATCCTCTTTCTCTGAAACGCGTTTAGGTAGCATGCTGAAATTAATATCAAATATTCAAACCTGCAGTCCCTCGAAGCTGTGAAAAAAATCAAACTTCTAAGTCAACGCAATCAAAAGATACAGTCATTAGAAAGGTGGTTATATACAAATTGCCGTACCCTGAAAACCTAAAGGGTACTTCTAGATGTCCTAGAAACTTGAAATTTGGTATGAAGGTAGCTCTTATAGCACAACCACTCAAAAAATTCTCAAAATCTTAACTTTTTATGTCTGTCTGTAGATTTCACAGACCAATATAATAATTATGACCCCATATGCGTATATGGTGTCAATTGTCCCATGATATTTATTTATTTATTTTGTATAGAAGCAGGGCTCTGCTAACACTGGACAACTGAAAATACTGGGGAAAAGCGTTAAAATCTTTCTACGGAAAGATGCGCGAGTCCGACTTCGCACTTGTCCGGTTTTTTTTCTGTCAGATGAACAGACTATGATCAGATGTGGTGTTAGCTTCATCTCATTTCAGAGGTTGCCCTTCAGTGAGACAGAAAGAAATCTTCCACTTGCTACAGCTGTTGTCCAGAAAACTATTTATAGATTTAGAATCAAACAAAGAAATTTAGAACTAGTCCAAATAAAGTTACGACGTCAAAAGTTGTGGTCCAGGCATTTCCCTTCTATACCTTTTCGTTGAATGGCTTATAGGGAATCATGTTAAGACTCATCTTTGATCAAGCCAAGCCAAGCTGTAGTCTAGACGAAAGGTATTTAACGCATACGTCTAATTCACCTCTCGCAAGCGTCGGGGTCTCCTTTCGGCATGATACTCAGCTCCCGCCCGATGTCTTGCAGAAGCTGCTGTATGATGGCGTCGGAGACGGCATCCTTGCAGCTGTTGCACACCCAGGACTTGACACAAAAAAGGATCAAGAGTAGTCTAACAGTTCTGTTGTTCTCAATATTAAATAATGCCAAAACAAAATCATTTTACATTTTCTCTTATCAAGCTTCCGAAAATACCCATTTTTAATTTAACAAAAACTAATAAAAGGAGGGAGTTTGATCACTGAAAATTGTGACGTCATGGTTCTGTAATTCAATAGACTCAAACTTTATAAATTCTAACGGATCCAATCGAATCGTTTTGATGACATTTCACAAAAAGTTGCTGATTTGACCAAGAGGCCTTTAACTTTGCCGTCTCAATCTAATTAGATTTAATTTAGTTTTAAGTTGTAGTTTATTTAGTTTAAGCTTAGATTTAATGTCATTGTAAATTGCTTTTATTATCTAAGAGTAGGAAAGCAAATGGAGATGTTACTCGTAAATGCGCGATTTCCAATGCCAGTGCCCTCTAACAAAAAATTAACATTAAACCTGTGCAAAATGCACAGGGTCTGTTGATCGGGTGTGTGATTTGCCATTTGTGTGACAGTTTTGTTTTAGGTATGTAGGTAGTATGAGTTTGTAGGAACTTAAAAAAAAATTACATGAGCGTAGACGCAGTAGAGCTGGATGTCTTTCGGCTGAAATGATGATGATGAATGCAATAAAAATAAATAAATAAATAAATATCGTGGGACAAATTGACACCAATCGACCCAGTCCCAAACTAGGCAAAGCCTGTACTATGGGTACTAGACAACGGATAAACATACTTATATAAATAAATACATACTTATATACCTATTAAACATCCAAGACCCGAGAACAAACATTCGTATTCACCATACAAACATTTGCCCCGACCGGGATTCGAACCCGGGACCTCAAGCTTCATAGTCAGGGTCGCTAAACACTAGGCCATCCGGTCGTCAAATAAAATAAATGCAATAAATAACTTTAAAATGTTGTAGGTACCTTGTTGTCCAGGTTTCTGGTCTCCGGATTAGGACTTTTGGTCTTGTGCAGGATCGGGATGATGAATGTCTCTGGGAGAAGATAGCCTTTGCAGTCCCTGAAAAACAGGATTTCAGGTAAGGGAACAGGAATGGACACATTTTAACAATTATTTTTTGTCGAGAACAAAATTATTCCAATTGTTACAATTCCAATAAGTAGCGAACCACTACGCTGCAGGAAGCAGATTTCTCAAAAATGGCTCCTAGGCTCAGGAATGGCTGGTTGGATTTTCAAACTGGAGATCCCTGGTGTAATTTGCGTGGCCGTATTTTTGTATTGAAATAGGTGCCACACAAATTACACCACAGAGGTCTATAGTTTGAAAAACCACCCGGCTCTCCTAACTACCACCACCACATCGCATAGGATAATGGACATTTCTTATCATACAGGGTGCTCGGGAGGAATCCAAAAGATTTTAACCACGCATTTCTGAGGTCTTAAGGAGCAAAAAACGTTATATAGACATAGGGCCTAATCGGCGTTTTTAACTTTCTTTTTTTTCAAACAAAAAAATATTAATAATCACGAACTTCAAGATAACGATTCCTTAGGACGAGCTGGTAACGCACGCAGTAATTGGAAATCTGGACTTAAAGTTATTAAAATTTAGTTATTAGAACTTATACCTGCTTGGTTTTCACGATATAGCAATAAACTAATTCTGCGCAGACGAAGTCGCGGGTAACAGCTAGTTCACCATAAACAATACCTTTGTAATTATATATAAATAAATAAATATCATGGGACCATTTGACACCAATTGACCTAGTCCCAAACTAGGCAAAGCCTGTACTATGGGTACTAGACAACGGATAAACATACTTATATACATATTAAACATCCAAGACCCGAGAACAAGTATTCGTATTCATCATACAAACATCTGCCCCGACCGGGATTCGAACCCGGGACCTCAAGCTTCATAGTCAGGGACTCTAACCACTAGGCTATCCGGTCGTCAAACCACTCAGTCGGTATATACTAAGCATGACGTCACAAATCGTTTATTTAAATCTGGATTTTTCTCATAGAGTGGTTTCTCAGACAGATTGACTTAAGTATAGATAACATTTGGGTTTTCACAACTTCGGTCTCGTGCGTAAATACGACTTTTGCTAATACTTTGACGTGTTATATTTTATTAATCCATGGTGTTTGTATTGAGCTTTGTACAGTCGAAGACAAAAACCTTAGAAAAAAAACGTAAAATAATTCTCTAAAATAATGATAAATAAATAAAATAAAATAAAATGCGTTTATTTCGGACAACAGAAACTAAAGCCTAAAGTTTTTTTTGAAGGCGGTTTTACTTTTTTGTTAAAAGATTTTTATTTTACAATTTTACGTTGATTTAACATTTTCAGAATTATCCTCCAACTCCTAACCGTTAAGGAGTTGTAACTTCCATCATCAGCTCATCAACATAAGATGATGACTACCAGACGCAAATACTTGAATAGCCTTAGAAAATATATGAAACACATGATACGTGCCTATAAAATTTGAGGGTTGCCCTCGATTTCCCTGAGATCCCATCATCAGATCATGACTTGGTGACAGTGGGATCACCTCAGGAGTATACCCTTTCGAATAATGATTTAACATTTTCAGAATTATCCTCCAACTCCTAACCGCTAAGGAGTTGTACCTTCCATCATCAGCTCATCATCATGAGATGATGACTACCAGACGCAAATACTTGAATAACCTTAGAAAATATATGAAACACATAGTACGTGCCTGTAAAATTTGAGGGTTGCCCTCGATTTCCCTGGGATCCCATCATCTGATCATGACTTGGTGACAGTGGGATCACCTCAGGAGTATACCCTTTCGAATAATGATTTAACATTTTCAGAATTATCCTCCAACTCCTAACCGCTAAGGAGTTGTACCTTCCATCATCAGCTCATCATCATGAGATGATGACTACCAGACGCAAATACTTGAATAACCTTAGAAAATATATGAAACACATAGTACGTGCCTGTAAAATTTGAGGGTTGCCCTCGATTTCCCTGGGATCCCATCATCTGATCATGACTTGGTGACAATGGGACCACCTCAGGAGTATACCCTTTCAAATAAAAATAAAAAAATTGAAAATCGGTCTACAGTTGACGGAGTAATCGATGAACATACATAAAAAAAAATAATTAAAAAATTAAAAATACATACAGTGGAACGTAGAACCTCCTCCTTTTTTTGAAGTCGGTTAATAAAAAAGAGGCAGGTGTTATCCAATTGTCTAAGGAATACGACCAGTTTTCTTTGCTCCTGACTGTAATTAAGTATTGTTCCATGCGCGCTCTTATCATGATATCGCTGATAAGAAGGACTAACGAGATTTTGCTTGTTTGTGTACGTTACACCTGTAAATATGCTGTGTCATATTTCTATTGAACCGAGAGATATAATGCACAATGAACTGATATTTTAGAACAACACCTTCTGTCCAAATATTTGCAAATACTATAATAACATGGCCACAATCAGACACGTTAGGACTAGGTATAGACTGATGGGATGCTTATAAAAACAACATAGGTAGGTACTTACCTAACTAATACTTCAACTTCAACTTTTTTGTCTATGGCCACCGGTCGCTTTAGGTTAGCAACCATTACTGCCAATGACTCCTGACAACAGCATAATGTATGGCGTGCTTGACCAGTTTTTAATTTGTCAGTTCCAAAACGAGAGTAGTTACTTGACCTAACTAATATTTTGACGGATTCGAGTTATTGTGGTATCATTATCACTGTTTGTCTACAGGACAGGAGTTACACAGGTGGTGCAAAAGATATTGTACAAAAATTACCCCGTTTGTCCCAACTTTATCCCAAAAAATATAGGTAAGTACCTACGTGGTTTACAAAAACTATACAATATAACTACATGATAACGGCAGCGGACGTGAGGATTATAAAGTCAGTAAAAATAGTAGATCAACATAATAAAATAATAACAAACTATTTTCGTATAGCCTGTGTTTCTAGGAATAACACAACTTAGAGACTTTGTTTTATTTTCGCACAAAAACAACATAATTAGCAAAATTAAACAAAAACAATATAGGTCCCTACCCACATGACGAAACTACTTACCAATAAAAAAAAACAAAGATCTTTAAAATGTGTAACGGTATATTCCTGATGAACTTTCTAGATGTGTTTACAAGTCCTGCAGTTCTACTACCTACGCTACTGCTGTAAAGTACCGTGACAGTAGACCAGCTATAGGTACGCTAAGACGTAACAATAGGTTTTCCTTTAATAAAAGCTTATCTAAAAAAAATGTAGTCGCGATATGTATAGAAAAATTAGCAAACATTTGTTATCTCGAGGCACATCTCGTTTCTGAGAGATAATTCTGATGTTATTTCAGATTTATTTGCTTAAATTTTTACATCATCTCAAATGATCAAATCATTTGCTGCAGCTACTTATTTGCCATTTTCGCGAAAATATGACCCTATAACATGACACTCACACATCGAAAATCGCAGCTCGCCAATGAGCGGCGACACGCGTCGGCTGCGCTCGGCCTTTCTCGACAATGTTCGGTTTCGGTCGAATCATCCAGCTATCCTGCTCAGCGAGGACGGCGTGATTGTCAAGTATGGGTTTTTAAAATTCATATTTACTTACATAGGAAAGGTAATTCTAGTGTTTTTCATATCCATATGGTTTCTACATCACTTCACGAAATCACGACACACTATCGCATATTTGCTAAATATTAAATTGCGCAAAACATAATAACATTCACAATCGAAACTGCCGTGACACAAGCCCCACGTCACGAATGTTACGCCTGTCTGACACACAGCTAAGTTCATATAATTTTTCCATGCCTACCATGGTACAGTCATAAGAATAAATAATAACATAGTAGAACGGAAACTCCCGCTCCAGACGGGCTCAAGGTCACGATATTAGAGTATTCGTTAAACAGACCACTCAGTCAGGCTGTGGCGGCCGGCGTCGCCGCACGCGCGTTTGGTTGTTTATAATTTGGTTGTAATAGTTTTACGTGAACCGGTATGTATTTCATTTTATATTTGTAGGTAAGTAATACTTACTTAAATCACCTCAAATGCCTTCATTTTGTATAGCGCTCATAATAACTTCTTATTTAGAAGTGTCTATAATTATGTAGGTTCGTAATGATTTATAAATCTCATATTTTGTAAAACTGGAAAAAAATAATGATTTTAAAGCAAAGAAAAACTTATATCTTAGTGATATTATCTTTAGACGTAAGTACCTAATATTTAACAGCAAGCAACACGCCTGGCGACAGAGGGGTGTAACGACGTGAAGAGGGAAGTAGGTATATAAATGGCGGCGTTTTGGACTCGGTCAAAAGAGATTCCGTTCTACTATGTTATTATTTATTCTTATGGTACAGTCAAAGTCAAAGACATGGATCCGCGCAGTGTTGCAAAAATATGTATACTTACATCAACCTTACCGTAGCAGTAATAAGGTCTGTATACATATTTTTGGGACTCTGTGGTGTATACATATTGGTGACCTTGACCATACCTATGTGGTGGAGCCATTTTTTGGGCTTAGTTACGCATCCATAGATATTATTATTCGTAGTTACACCCACTTACTTCCTCTTGCACTTGACCGAGCTGAACATCGTCCCCATCTCCGTGGGGTCTCTGCACCGCGCGCACGCGCACTCGAAGAACTTGGAGTCGGCGAGGTGGTGGCGCCGCGCCTCCGTGCCCCACAGCGGGTCCGAGTAGCACACGGTGACGTGCTGGCCGATGCCGATTTCAACGCCGGCGCAGAGGATCTAGATGAGATGATTTTAGGTAAAAGGTGGTGATTGATGATGATGGTGATTTTTCCTGTTTTGTCTGTTATGTGGTGTTCAATAAAGAATTAAGGATTGTATTACTAAGGCTTGATGTAAGAGGCGAGGCAACCACAGACCTAGAGGTATAATATCGGGAATGAAGGCAAGAAATGAAATGAAATTAAATATTTTTATTCCGGAAATGGCTTCCATAGTTAATTAATTACCAAATAAAATAAAATAAAATAAAACAACGAGTAGGTGTGGCTATTTCGGGCACCCTGGTTGTGCGATGACTGGCTTATGGTAGCTTAGGTACGCGAGCCCGATACACGAGCGCTGGTGGGGTCCAGCGCTCGTGTATCGGGCTCGCGTCCCACTCTCTCGCCGCCATGAGCAGTGAGTTGGAAGAGGCATATACTGCCTTTCTGGTGGTAGCGCTCCGCGCGCGCAGCAGCGCGGGCCAGCTCGGCGCGCAAGATTTCATCGATTTGTGTGGGAACTAAGAGTGTAACATTTCGTGTTGGTATTTTGACGTCACGAGTGAAATTACATTTGTAATTTATCATGAGCTTTTCGGTGAAGGAAAACATCGTGGGGAAACCTGCACACTCCTGCGAAGCAATTCAATGGTGTATGTTAAGTTCCCAATCCGCACTGGGCCCGCGTGGGAACTGTAGCCCAAGCCCTCTCATTGTTAGAAGAGGCCTGTGCCCAGCAGTGGGACATAAATATGCTGATGATGAGTGCAATTTAGTGAGGGAATATCTCCAATTTTTGTGGTGGTGTTTGAACAGTTAATTGTTGAAATTGTTATAAAACCTATACGTCGCACGCGGAAAGACGACGGGATGGCTTAGTGGTTAGCGACCCTGACTATGAAGCTTGAGGTCCCGGGTTCGAATCCCGGTCGGGGCAGATGTTTGTATGATGAATACGAATGTTTGTTCTCGGGTCTTGGATGTTAAATATGTATATAAGTATGTATTTATCTATATAAGTATGTTTATCCGTTGTCTAGTACATATAGTACAGGCTTTGCCTAGTTTGGGACTACGTCAATTGGTGTCAATTTGTCCCATGATATTATTATTATTATTATTATTATAAAGCAGTCAGGTGCTGGAACGCTCAATGAAGGAAGTTCTTGCGTTTTTTTATAAATGCCTTAGCATTTAACTTATACTTATATAAGGAAGGCAAACAAACGAGTGGGTCACCTGATGGTAAGTGATCAGATGGTTTGCAGATGCATTGCCATCTGGAAGGCTAAAATGAAATGCCTCTTGTGCCAGTGATTTCCTCTGCTGTCTTACTCTCCACACAGGAGCACAACAGTGCAAGCACTGCTGCAAGGTTATTCGGATGAAAGACAAGTGTTAATTTGGGGTATGAGCTCGGAACTTACGATCTGTCCGTCGGACGTGAAGCTTTTGTTGCAGTTGCCGCGGCAGTTGTGCTCCACCATAGAGATCCGATCGAACAGAGCCACGTACTCCGGCTCCAGGAGGGGGACTTCGTGCCCGTTGATCTGTGAAGAAAAAATCATTATCATCGTATAAGCTCTACTGCTGAACATATAGGCCTTCCCCGAGGATCTCCAAGATTAAGTCTACTCATCATCGACATCATCGAATAAGCCGGAAGAAGTCTACTGCTGAACATATAGGCCTTCCCCAAGGATCTCCAAGACGAGTCTACTTATCATCACCATCGTATCAGCAGGAAGACGTCTAGGTAATACTGCTGAACATATAGGCGTTCCTCAAGGATCTCCAAGACGAGTCTACTCATCATCACCATCGTATCAGCCGGAAGACGTCTACTGTTGGATATTAGCCCTTCCCGAGATCCAATAGGGTTTATTCTTTAAGTTATGGTGTGGACAATAAAAACACTTTGACTTTGGCACTCAGCGTCGAAGCACCTTGAGACCTTGGAGAATAAAACCCCAGAAAATCAGGACGGAAATCCCCAGCACATCGGACAGGAGGAAAATAAATAAATAAATAAAAATAAAATAAACACTTCAAATATTTTTCTCACCTGCATAATGCCACAGCACTTCATGATCTCTTCCTCGCTGAACACCCCTTCCAACTTAAAGAAGTTCCAGATGAAGTCGGCTATCATTTTCCTGTCGTTCTGCCATTTGTCGGTGCCCCGGCGGTCCTCGCAGTGCGACTGGAGGGCTTGCAGCTTCTCCCAGAGTTTTACGTCGTGGTCGCGTTGGTAGAGGCAACGGAGGACCGTGATGCATTGGTAGTTGGGGTGCGGGGAGCCGAAGGTCGAGGATGGTATTGACACCTGGAAAGTTTGTTTGACGTCTATAAGCAGCTACCGAAGTCTGCGTCTTTCTGGTGTTTGGTAAGGTCGCTGTCCCAGTAGTTGGCACCTTCAGTCTTCATAATCTCAATTGGAAAATCTTTTTGTATTTTTTATTTATTTTTTCCAATTTTTTTTTTGGACCTTCAGTCTTAATACGTAGCAATAAAAGTGACAAGTAGGGTGTCATTATTGGAATTAACGTGTCGATCATTGGGGTCGTCTACTCTATTAAGTTAGAGCTAATCACGGACCAACTACCCTCTACACACCAAATGTAAGGGCGAACGTTTCCGAAACGCAAATGCTCATTTGCACCTATAAATAATCTCTCGAGCCTCAAATCGCGGCTCACTATCGACCAGTGACAATCGAGATGACAAGCTATGAACCAATCACGACGGATTCCCCCGGCCCGCTCGCCGCGGTTTTTTTCGTAATGACTTTCCAAGTAAATTATAAAAGACCGCATCTTTACAGAGGATGGTATGGTCTGTGGAGCTAATCTTTGCCGTTAGGTAAAAGTCAGCAACAATAGTAGCTAAGCAAAGCAACCGACGCGTTCACGATGATCTAAGCACGCCTCTATTGTTATAGCCAAAGAGCTTGTGCAGATCATTACGACCGCTTCGGTTGCTTAGTTATTCTGCTGCTGCCTGTACTTGGTTCGGAAGATTTTTCTGAATTCAGGTGACAAGACCCTTGTCGCGGAGAGCGCGAATCCATACCCAAGGGTGAGTTACTGTTGTCTTATATTTTATTTATTGTTGGCAACATTTTATTTCACTGTCGATGTTGGCTAATCTGATTGTTTTATTACTGGACAGGAAGTAGCAACGCGGAAGCGAACGCGGCAATAAGGAAAAAGAAGGTAGAACGTGAGAGTAGAGAAGTGGCGGCAGAAGTCGAGGGTTACATGTACAGTTAAGAACCTCTCAGCGCCCTGGTGAGTTATTATCTCTCATATCAGAACTGTTTAATATATGTCGTAATGACCTCGAGACAGTGACCAGAAGTAATTGAGGAAGACGAAGGAATATATCATGTTTTCACCAGGTATAGAAGTTGTACAAGAAGTATTATGGCAAGCTATGTGTTTGAGCATTGAGTATAGCCGGTGGTATTGGGCTGGACTGTAGGGGTGATGTTGGAAGTCCTTTAGGGACTATGTCCCGCCTCAATGTTCAACAGAGTGTGTGCGTTGTATAGTAGTACGTACGCCCTCTCTGGGAGTCACGATGGTGCAGAGTAATCCGTGCCTCCACACATAGTTGTCGAGGGTGTATAAGGCTAAGGGGCCCTCATGTATAGTTTAACCCTTGAAGGCAATCAGAGGCGTGGGCTCACGCCCCGCACCGCGCTTAACTGCGGATGTAAAGAAGACAGACCTATATGGGAAGATTTATAGTTGAAGTCATATGTGTCGGGGTCACTTTCTTATGATATTTATATTGCTGAGGTATAGTGTCAAACAGAAGT
The DNA here is from genome assembly GCA_963691665.1 of Clepsis dumicolana. NCBI lineage: Eukaryota > Metazoa > Arthropoda > Insecta > Lepidoptera > Tortricidae > Clepsis > Clepsis dumicolana. The sequence goes on along the minus strand of OY829519.1, from coordinate 1,147,527 downwards.
TAAAATCCTCGCCACAACCCTTCTCGATCTCGAGGTGGTCTCGGTCCTTCGAGACCAAGAGCGCGACAATATAAAATGAAGGATGACGTTGTCAATGAAAGCTGTAAGGACTCTATTCCCTACTATACTCTCTACTTTCTACTTTCTCTGTATTCTCTACTTAAAAATTCCAAGCTTGACTTCTACATATATGCGTCGCGGTATTTAATCATTATTATCTAGCAAGCGTTTGCCCGATAAAGGCGTTGTTGATGAAATTTGCGTACCATTCACAAACTGGCATACCATTTACAAAGTGACAATTGAAAATCTAGACGTTCAAGTGCGTAAAAGTTATCCTGACCTTTTCACCTCTCTTCTCTGTGTAGTGGCACTCGGGCGTGTGTTCGTCCTTTAGAGTACAGTCTTGAGAGCAGAACGGCCAGCCACAAAGCTCACAGTCTACCGTCTTGCCTGCCTCCAGGAGCTTGTAGCAGCCTAGGCACACCGGCGGGGTTACCTGGAGATCAGAATGGACATAGGTTTTATAAAGACACACTAACTGTTACTTCCTTTAGAAAAGGTCCTGCTTCTGGTTGCCGCTTTTTAGGCCAGCTGACAAACCAAGTTAATTGTCTCTTTTGCTGAGCGGTCAGCTAACTACAAGCAAGTTAATTATCTCTTTTGCTAAGCGGTCAGCTAACTACAAGCAAGTTAATTGTCTCTTTTGCTGAGCGGTCAGCTAACTACACTTGACTGTAGCTGCTGCCCTGTGTCTTGGGCAATATGCGACTGTTTTGAAGACAAACCATTCGAAAGTATAAAGTTGATTCCACCAGCTACACCAAAATCAAAATGCAGACATTGTGAATATTATAAAGAATACTTATTACAATTTTTTTACTTATTGTTTGGATAAAACTAAAAAAAGTCCCGCGAAAAAAACTAAAAAAATATTTAAAATAAGCATGTTAATTAAAGTCCCAAATATTATTTCGGAATGGTGCCGTTTTCTTTATTTAATTGCCTACTCCCACTACTTATTAATGGCACAATTAATTCGACTCTTTCTTCACTTTTCGGTGTATTATTCTTTGATGTTCAAATTAATAATAATAATAATAAATCGTTTATTGGGACAAACAAAATACATTTTTCACAAAGTGGTTGAGACCTCCTAGTAAGTATTTATATACTTGTGTCTTGTGTCTCGCTCTTCCAAAAGCAGAACATTATTTTTATCTTAGGCTAGTATTTCAGCGTTAAAAACGATTAATGTATTTAGGTAAAATGTCACTGTGCCCGACAATGACCCAGTAGTTGCCCACTTATTAAATCTTAATACGTAGCAAAAAAGATGACTAGCAGGGTGTTAATTATTGGCATTTTCGTGTCAGTCATAGAGACGTTCACCCTACCTTTATTACATAACTAAGTGCATGCATGCTTATAATTTACATTATTTGTAATTTTATGTGTTTGTGTGTGTGTGTGTGTGTGTGTGTGTATGTTTGATTTAAGCCAGCCAGGTATATGTTAGCAAGTTGTTTTATAGGTTTAATCTGTCCATGTCTTACAATTTAGGTAAATGCTCATGTAATTTGCTTGTAGACTTATACAATAGTTAACAACACCTTATATGGTAAAGACTAGTTTGAATATAATATTTGTATCACTTGTTTCCACTTATATCCAATTTTGAGTTACAAAAGCGCTTAGTTGATGCAACTTGTGACCAAAGGGCTGGCAGTTTTCTCTCTCAAAGAATCAGCATCGCTATTCAGCGAGGCAACGCTGCCAGCCTTTTGGGCACTATGCCACGGGGGCCTTATTTAGATTTAATTTAGTTTTAAGTTGTAGTTTATTTAGTTTAAGCTTAGATTTAATGTCATTGTAAATTGCTTTTATTATTTACACTTTATAAATTAACAATTTTAACTATTTTCTATTTTAATAGTTCTTCAGTTTCATGATAAGTACCAAAACCTGTCAGCCATTTTGTCACAGTATCTTTACACTTGTAGGATGTAAGAGGGTAAATGTTTAAAACATTGTTAATTTTATTGTATAAATGGGCCGCTTGAACAACATATTGTCTTTTTGCAAAGACAGATTTGTTTTGCGGTATAGGTGCTACTACATTAGCTCTTCTTCTATTTGAGAGGGGGGGCTTATAGGTAAGTTCTTTATGTAATCTTAACACAACTGAAAGAATTTACAGTTTACGCATGCTTAGGAGCTTACATTTCCTGTAAAGTTCAGATGTAGGGTATCTATAGGGTTTGAAAAGAATGGTTTTTAATAAACACCTTTGCCCTCTCCCCACCTCCAGGTACTTAGTTTTTGTTGCACCTCCCCACACCGGAATACAGTAAGTCATAACCGATTGAGCAAGTGTAGAGTAAATTTGGTAGCGCAACTTAACATTTGTAATGTGTCTGAGTATTTTAAAGATCCAGATGACATTTCGAATTCTATTATTTATGTGTTCGATATGAGGGTGCCAAGTGAGATGTTGGTCGATGATAATACCCAAATATTTAGTTATAGCTACTTTTTCCAGTCGTGGACAATCACACTGTACATTATGAGTCTTAAATTAGACATTGACACTTTAACAAATCACTAGGAAAGGAACGATACGATGCGCGCTGGGAGAACGAATTAAACTCCAATACGCCCAAGGTCATTGGAAGGTGTGCTCGCCTTAAAATACCATTTTTCCATAAAATTGTTACCTGCGAAGGACCAGTAATAAGTGCCTTCTCCTTCATCACAATATCCCCGGCCTTGATATCCCGTGACGCCTCCAAGTATCGTCCCACGTTTTCATCCTCCTTCACTCTGACTGGTGTACATTGATGCTTATGTTGCTTCCAGTGCTGTTTCTGGTGCTCACGCGAGCAGTAATGTACGGCTTGGCAGCCGGAGCATTTCTGAGATGAAGGGGAGAGACAGACGTAGCAGGAACCGAGGGACTTCATTGTCTGGAACGAAAGTTTTTTAATGCGATTTAAAGGGAGGAAGGATTTGGTCTTTGGCCTGTTGGTGTGTCGGTCTTGTTAGGGCACTATTTTGGAAAATTAACCGAGTAAAGGGTGTAATTGAAGTTCAAAAACTAAGTCTATCCATTCCTACATAATCTTTTACTTACTCATTTCTTAATTATGCATGCCGCAGTATATACTCGTGGTGACATTGCTGTATCCGTTTAAATAGGCGCTTTTGTACTATTCTCAGAAAAACAAGGATGCGTGATTTGAAAGAACGAAAGAAAATCTGCTGATAGTATTCTGTAGATATAAATTTAGTGAAATAAATATGGATCCCTCACGTATATACATAAGTCGAGTTTAGTCTGACATATTTCGGACTGATTCGTAGTCCTTCTTCTGGTAGTACACGACTCGGTTACAGCGAAATGTACTCGAAGTGCTCATAATTAGTCGTACTCATTTTGAAAACAATCCTGTCTACGTTTTTCAATGGAAACACCGGATTGGCACAAAATGTAGGTAGGTTACATTTCTTAAGAATAAATTTCAGTTCCTAAATAAAATCCAATTAAATACCTAAACCGTAACACGTACACGAACTACAGTATATACGGCTTATTTTTGTACTCGGAGGGAGGGAAAAAAATTGCCATTACAAATTCAACGCATGCGCGGCTATTTTGCATGAATTGATGTCACTGCTTCAATGAAGACCAAAACAAGTTTTTATATTAATTTAAACATACCTTAGCTGCACTTCTGTTTCACTCAAAACCAACCAATGTGTATTCCTTATAACCACTTAAATCCCGATTTCTCCTGTTTCGATCCATGCGCAGCGCCGGGCCGACTGCGCGCGCGCCGGTGGCAGTATTAATAGACTGACATGCTTTCAGTCTTGTTGAAATTTGACCACGACTGTGATGTTCGCAGCACATCCATCACAGCTGTGCGAAGTTGCTAAGCGATGCGAGATAAAAAAATTAAACCCTAAGGGTTTATTTACACTGACAATCTCCACTCAGCGTCAGTGAAAACCGTGTGATTGGTCAACTCACGGTCCGCTTCGCTCCGGCCAGCCCTGTCTCAATGGAAACTCGACCTAATTTATTTAGGTATTTGTTTTCGCAGAACCAACAGCTATAAATTACAGAATACTTAGGTTATTTGTATTGCAACATTGAAGCTAATCATAGTAGGTAATAACAGTAAGTGACGTATCATACGGGATCATAGTAAGTGCCGGGATTATAGTAAGTTATGGGATCATAGTAAGTTAAGGGATCATAGTAGTGACGGGATAATAGTAAGATAAGGGATCATAAGTCAATTGCGAGATCATAACAAGTTCCGGGATTATATTAAGTGACGGGATCATAGTAAAGTAAGTTACGGGTCGTATTAAGTGACGGGATCATAGTAAAGTAAGTTACGGGTCGTATTAAGTGACGGGATCATAGTAAAGTAAGTTACGGGTCGTATTAAGTGACGGGATCATAGTAAAGTAAGTTACGGGTCGTATTAAGTGACGGGATCATAGTAAAGTAAGTTACGGGTCGTATTAAGTGACGGGATCATAGTAAAGTAAGTTACGGGTCGTATTAAGTGACGGGATCATAGTAAATAAATAAATGATAAATAAATAAATATCTTGGGACAATTGACACCAATTGACCTAGTCACAAACTAGGCAAAGCTGGGTAGGTACTAGACAACGGATAAACATACTTATATAGATAAATACATACTTAAATATATATTAAACATCCAAGACCCAAAAACAAACATTCGTATTCATCATACAAACATCTGCCCCGCCCGGGGATCGAACCCAGGACCTCAAGCTTCATAGTCAGGGTCTCTAACCACTAAAAGAAGTAAGTGATGGGATCATGGTAAGTTACGGGATTTCAGTAAGTTGTGGGATGCTCGTAAGTCGAGGTATAATACGGTATAATAAGTTACTACCAGCTAATCCTAATAGGTATATAGTATGCTCAAAGTTTTATTTGTCACATTCTGGCAAAATGTAAGCTAAGTCTGCTATGATTGTTGGCTATTTAGTAGGTAGGTTTGTAGACTGATTGTGATTGGTTTCCAAATAAAACTTCTGTGACGTAGGTACGGACAGACACGGGCATGACGAAATGGTAAGGACGGTAGTTAAAAATGGGAAGATTAAATAAAACACGACTAAAAATAATCATTATGTTAAAAAATATTTTAATATTTACCCTAAATTAGTGTCTAACACATAAAGTCTTGGTATACATATTATTCACACGATAATTATTAAGTTGTCTTTTTAGTTAAGTGGAAGGAATGGATAAATAGTTGTACAGTAAAAATATTTAAAAAGTTTACGTAAAAAATAGTAATTTTTATATTAATTTTAATAATAAGCTTTGTACGTTAGCAATAAATAATTATACTTAAATCAGATCATAGTCACAGGTCGATAGATCCCAAGTTTCAAGATAAGTACTTAGGTGAATAAATAAAAGGCTGAATAGCAGATGTAACTGCTCAAGTGCTTAGTTAAGGTTGTTAACTCTATTTTAGTAAAAGAAAAAAAAACAGTGAGTACCTAACAGGGTATAAAACTGTAAGATTAAATCAAGAATTTATACAATAATGAAGAATTAATACTACCTACCTACCTACAGTTGAACAAATAATTCACTTCAGAAGAATGACAGTTTCAGTGCTAGGTTTTAGTGAAAATAAAATAAGTAAATTATTTGTTCGACTTGAACAAATTACTTAGTTAATTATCTGAATGCAAGGGATATTATGTGTCACGTATTTGAAAAAGAATACGCTTCACAATACATGTTATGAAAATGAAAGCATTTAGCTTTAAAATATATATATGTTTATTAAGTGACATTATTTGCTAGTGTAAAAACCCACTTGTTTACTCATTTATACGAGAAAACTTTGAGAAAATTAATAACACTGTTTTTCTTCGTTAAAAAAAGTAGACACAATCATACGAAGATGATAAAAATGCAAACAATGCTTGTACTTTTTATTATTTGGCAGTTTATAGACTTCATTCATTTACTTAGTGAATAAATAATAAAAATCATTTAAACCGATACATCGTTTAAACTTAACAAAACAACATTACTAGCACAACATAGATCAACAAAATTAAATTAAATACTTTTAAACGCTTTGCGAATGTCCCTAGCGAGCTTTGCAAAAAACTTTATCTAAAAAATATCCAACAATTATCTCCAATTTTAAATCTCACCATCACGTCATTTGAACACAATTAATCCAACAATCACCAAAACCAAAACCAAACTGACAAATCAGTACCATTATCAAAATTCCTGTCAAATTCATGGACATTTTCATGATATCTTCCCGATGATCTGCTCCCAGGTTTTGATTTTCTTGAGGGCTTCTCTGGCAGCTGAGGCCATAAGGCCTTCCGAGGATTGCGAGGGCTCAAATCCAAGGATGAGGGCTGCGTCCGAGAGGTAGCTGACGATCTGGAAGGACCGAAAGCGGTTGCCATTGGTTTGCATGTGATGCTGAGGAGATTTAGGCTATCGACGTGGAAAAAGTAGCTCGGCATTGTTTGGTGTCAAGTGCAAAAAGTCAACTAGTCAACTATGTACCAAGGGCTGAGAACCTCATTACGCGTTATTTCCCGATCAGGTTAGGTCAGGTTTTAAAAACGATAAACTGTAAACAGCAAAACAGTTGGAGCTGTTAATCGAGGTACTTTTTCCCTAAATTACACTTGTCTTGTCAAAATACGCAAAACGTTACACGCTCGATCCCCCTACAAATCTATGAACACTTTCCTAACTATCCCGATACCTATATTAGTTCTGTGGATATCACACCGTCATAAAAAATGGTAAAACAATTATAATTACACTAGGTTTTTACCGCGTTTATTCTCTATCCCGTGGGAATTTCAACAAATCCGTCCCTTTTGCGTAGAGATTGCTTTTATGATGTAGACGAGCATTATACTTAAGCTATAGTCTACATCATAAAGGCAGCCTCTATGCAAAATTTCAGCCTTCTAGGGCCAAGGGTTTCGGCTGTGCGTTGTCTGTCAGTCACTCAGTCAGTAACGGAAGAGTTTCATATTATTGATGTAGATAATTGGTGTCATGTTGATGGATTTGTAAAGTAGAATAGATTCGTACGGCGCGTATAAGGCTGGGGAACAATTTTGCTAGCGCAGACTTTGCACGAACAAATTGGCGCCGCCAATTATAGTTAATGTTTGTTTACAGGCATGTACTTGTAAGTGGATGCGTACCTCTTTCAGCCGCGTGCGCAACTCATCCTTGTTGATAGCCTTAGCCTCGAACTTGCGCGTCGTCAGGATCATCAGCGGAGCGTGCAACTCGTACAACGTCACACCTGAAATTAAATAAGATTTCTGTAAAAAATAATAAATAAATAACAAATAAATATAAATATCATGGGACAAATTGACACCAATTGACCTCGTCCCAAACTAGGCAAAGCCTGTACTATGGGTACTAGACAACGGATAAACATACTTATATAGATAAACACATACTTACATACATATTAAACATCCAAGACCCGAGAACAAACATTCGTATTCATCATACAAACATCTGCCCCGACCGGGGATCGAACCCGGGACCTCAAGCTTCATAGTCAGGGTCGCTAACCACTAGGCCATCCGGTCGTCAGAATAATAATACAAGCTTTTTTTGTTGAATAGTCATAGACTTAGTATAGACTTTACTGTCATCCAAATCCGTCCGTACCAAATTTGTAGCCAATCCGACCCCTGAAAGTACTTTTTTTTAATGATCACCGCCACCATTGCTGGTTCTCATGGGTGAGAGAGAGAGAGAGAGTCCCCAAGAGAGTCACTAGTCCATTGCCGGCCTTTAAGGAGGAAAAGGGATAGAGGAAAGGGGAGGGGGGGGGATTAGGCCTCCGGCACTCTCACTGACCGAATGGAACGCAACAGGAGTGCTGTTGCTTCACGGCAATTTTCTACGAGTACACACCGTGGGTCAAATTTAACTTGCATCATTTGACCTATAACACGGCAAGTTAAATAACAGCTTACCAGTAGAAGTGGATGTCAAACATTTTGGAAAATCATCTACGCGGTTCAAAATAAAATTAATTTGTTCAACTGTTCTTACTTAATACTTTTTTTAAAGATGTTATTCAAAGACTCCATGAGGATGTTACTCAAAGGGACTCTAGGCCCTAGAGTCTAGGGGCAGGGGGAGGGAGGGACTCTAGGGGTAGGGGGGGAAGGGGGTCTCAAGGGGATCTATTTAAAATCGCACGTAAGTGTCTTTTCTCCAAGCCCTCACCTCTCAGCCTAGAGTACCCAGGCTCGATGACATCAAAAGCCGTCATCAGCTCGCGACAAATCTCGACCTTCCGCAGAAGTTCTCGCTCCGGCATCTCGTGGATGAGATAATGCGCGGCTTTCCCATACAGTTGGGAGAGCGAGTGCAGCGCTGACAGACGGAGGTAGTGCCCGCTGCGGGTGACGTTGCGGTACTTGTGCAGGAAGGACTCGAAGCCGGGGACGTCGTTGGCGTCTATCTGTTCGAATTCGTCTGTGAGCCTGGAATGGACACGGACAACAAGATGAGAATAGTGGGAATAGTAAGTACTTTTTGATATAAGTGCGGAAGGTACGTCATTTTGCACTAGTGCCGAGGTGTCTAGGCCCGAGCCTAGGCGAGGGTCGAGACTCGGGGCGAGCGAAAATGACCCTTCCGCACGTGTACCAAACGACGTTTTTTAGTACTTTTGCAAAAACATGACAAAGACGCGGTGGGCCGGCACGAGGTGCCCCGCCACCAGCCGCCGGCGCCGAGGGGAGGGAGGCGGCCCAGTGCCGCCGGCGCGTTGGAAAAGTAAAAAGCATTAGTACGAAAAATACAACTTTCCACATGATACGTAGCTACAAAAAATACCACTTTTTGGGCAACTGTACAATTTTTTTAACACAAAAAGAAGGTTATGCTATAACGAGCAAAAGGGCCATCTAAAGCAGCAGTTATTGCGTACCTAGTGGTTTGCGTAGTGAACTAGTACTAACAAGTTTGAGGACCAACCTCTTCAAAAGCAGTTGCACGGCGGCCGCCGGCATATTGTAGCTGCAGCCATTGTCGATGCATCTCCAGGGCGCGTCGGGGTCGAGCGGCGCCGAGGACAGCACCCGGCCGGAGCACTTGGGGCAGCGGAAGGCGCTGGCGAAGGTGCCCAGCTCGGCGGGGTCGGCGCAGCGCCGGCACACGCAGTCGAAGAACTTCGAGTGCTTGATGTGCTCGCGGCGCTTCAGGGTGCCCTGGAGATGGGGTGGTTTTTGGTTACAAATGCAGCATGGTAAGACCCTACCGTAATCTTTACTTGAGGATCCCGAGCCTGCATTGCGCGGTGTCGTCTCCGAGGATCGCCCCAGTCAGTAGGAAACTCGTATGGTTTATAGTGGGTTTGCCCACCTTCTGTGGGAGAGCCCCACAGACCCTGTTATCCCGAAGACGGGACATGCATAAGGCGCATTTTCCACACTTAAAAAAAGGGGGTGGTGTTACAAATGCAGCAAGGTAAGAACCCTTAATCTTTACTTGAGGATTTGAGGATTTTCATTGAAGTATTTCAGTAGTGAACATGCTGTTAGCCATGTGGTGTTTCAAGAGGAATAAGCCAGACTCAGGTTCAGGTTGCCTTGGGCTCACACTCACAGCAGTCAGCTAAATTTTGTAGGTATAGTTGTAGCTATCTTAGGGTTGCCTTAAATGTGGAAACGTGAGCCAGGACAATTGACTTCTTCCTCTCCTTGCGCAGTACATCTAACTTACAAATGCATACATATCCTAGTTGTGATCCATAACGACGAAGCATGGTTTTCTTTTCAAACCGGGACGATTTCCTTTATGGCCAGGACACCGGCATACCACGTTTTGAGCCGGGACGTATGGCAACCCTAAGCTAGCTCCTGAGGGTTAGCATAACATAGTATACAAGAGTGTGCTAAGATCTGTATCTCAAGGGCTTTGGGCATAATGAAAACGGGATATTGACCTGGATTCATTACTTTATAGGGTTTGATGAGCTCCAAATATTTCGACGCAATTACATGCATCATGATCACGAGCAAACATTATGTCTAATGCAATTTGCCGATGGTGCGACCTTGTGCGAGGTCCATCCGGATCGCTACCACCATTTTACTTGCTAATCCTACCGCTAAGCAGCAGTACTTGCACTGTTCTGTTTCGGTGTGGAGACTAAGACATCCGGTGTAATTACGGGCACAAGAGGCATTTCATCTTAGCCCTCTAGGTTGGAAGCGCATCTGTAGTGGTGATCACTTACCATCAGGTGACCCCCTTGCACGCTTTCCTTGTCATATAAAAAAATCCGCGAATCATTTAAAACTGTTATCTCAAGGGCTAAAGTATAAGTTTACCTGCAGGGTATAAGCATAGCAAAGCGTCAGCAGATCCCCTGCCTTATGCGGCACAGCGGCGCGCACCGTGAGCGGGCGGTTGACGCGCATCTCTGCGTCTGTGTGCGTGGTGCTGGGCGTGCAGTCGTGTGCCAGCAGGTACGCTGCGTCGTACAGAGCGCGTGCGTTGGCGCCGCCGCCGCCTACTTCGAAGGCGTTGACCTGGAAGGTTCAAAAGAGGAAAATTAAGGGATGATCTGGTTAAAAAGAATTTGTGCTCACCTCTTCGCGGAATACTAACTTAACATTGTAACGAGGCTAGTATAGCCTTTACAAACCTTAGTCTACTTATCGATTTACTTAAAAAAAACATATTGTTTTCTGTTCTTTCTAAATTTCAAATTCAAAATTCATTTCTTGTTTCTGATCGTTTGGCTTTTTTTTACGCTGGTAAAACTGGAGAGTGAATGAAATAAAAGCCAAAGGATCAGAAACAAGAAATGAATTTTGAATTTGAAATTTAGAAAGAACAGAAGTCAATATGTTTTTAAAAAAAGTATATCGATAAGTAGACTAAGGTTTGTAATGGCTATACCAGCCTCGTTACAACCTGACCTAGGAATAAGTGGCCCTTCAAGGGAAGTGGCCATTTGCGGAAGTGGCTTTTCAAGAAGCTAACCGATTATTCCCCCCCACATGTCAATAGGTACACATTATACATATGCGTATCAAACAAGTCAACACTCCGCGTCCTCTTAACACTTACAGACAACGTTGGCTTCGCTTTCTCCATACGCAAATCGTTAAGCACTACTTTACTAACAAAACTATAAATTAAATGTCCTTGTGGCCGACATTTACCTAATAGTCGGCACCTTCAACCTTATGTCACAGCGACAGAGATAACAAACGGGTGTTAACTATTTGAGCATTAAGGGTGTTAAACATTGGGACCGTAGTGTCTACTCGTACAAGCTGGTAGGCCTAGCTTAATGTCTCACCTCCAATATCCCACACACAGTGTGCACCTCCTCATCATCAAACTTCATCCCCCAGCTGCGCAGGCGCTTCAGTACGCGCAGCTCGTTGCTGGGCCAGATGTCGTCGCGCGCGCGCCGGAGGGCGTTGTGAGCCTCCATGGCGGATAGCGCAGCCCATTTCTTTGGGTCCGCTGTTTTGAGGAGCAGGCATCTGGAATGAGGTACCCAGTGGTTTTTAATCAACCCCCCACGAAAAAAGAAGGGTGCTATAAGTGTGACCAGTGATGTATGGGTACTGCATCTATGTATCTGTCTGTGGCATTTATGCCAAACGGATGAACAGATTTGAAGGCGGCTTTTTTAGTCGAAAGCTAGCTTAATCGAGATGGTTCTGAGCTAAGTTTCATAAAAATCGAATCAGACGTTTTTGAGATTTGAGATATTTCGAACACCCTACCTGCTCCCCTTATATATCCCATAGTGGTCGTCACTAGCAGCCCTCACTGTTGAAGACAGCCAGAACGTTACCTGAGCGGCATCAGCGCCGCGCACTCATAGTCCGCGTAGCCCATGTGCCGTCCGCAGCCCACGGACGACTTGCTGCATCCTCACTGCTGAAGACAGCCGGAAAGTTACCTGAGCGGCATCAGCGCGTGGTAGGCCTCCCTCAGGGCCTCCAGGTCGCTGTAGTCCGGCGGGCAGGCCTTCAGCGCCGCGCATTCGTAGTCCGCGTGGCCCGTATGCCGCCCGCGGCCCACGCACGACTTGCTGCAGAGCGGCCACTTGCAGCCATCACATCTGGAAGCAAGTAATAAGGACGTTGAATGCCGCTACCATAATGTACCGGAGTTTCGGTATTTTGTAAAGAGGTGGGACTGGTAACGAAAAATTTTACTTAATTTATCGGATTACGTTTGTAATTTATCACGAGCTTTTCTTTGAAGGAAAACATCTTGAGGAAACCTGCACAAGATAAGCAATTCAATGTCGTGTGTGAAGTTCCTAATCCGTACCGAGCCCGCGTGGGAACTAGCCCAAACATTCTCATTGATAACGTTAAGTCTTGTTTGACTGTTCCTTAAGTCGAGTGTTGAAGGGAGAGCGATGTAGCTAATAGAAGAGCCAGCTGGCAACATCGCTTTATGTTGGTTTAAGGCATATTATGGGCAATACGCCCCGCTTGAAATCCGGCCAGCGGTTCGAGGAACAATTTGAACTCGCGCGCGAAAAAAAAAGCTCCCGATTCACGATGTCTATGTTGTTTACTTACACTATAAAACGTATAAAATAAACCCCATTTTTTACAGCAAAAAAAAAATCAGCGGCCCGCAACTTCTTATTTATCCACAAGTTTACCCCGCCAGTTGGCATAGGTTGCCCATACCTGATTTAAGGTATCGTTACCCAAGAACATATTTTATCAAGGCAAGGTTTCGGGGCCAGGTGCCAGGTCGCTCCCACGAAATGGGAAACGCCTAGGGCTTTAGTTAAGTTTACCAACTTCTATACCATAGAGAATAGACGCGGGAAAATGATCGGACATTTAATACGACACGACAATTTCTTTAAGCCCATTTTAGAAGGGAAAATTGAAAGACAGAGATGAAGAGGTCGACCTAGGCGAAGCTACATGGACCAGATAAAGGAGAAGGCTGTGTCGTGTCGTATCAGGAGGGCAAGGAGCTGGCTTATAGGAGAGATGATTGGAAGAAACTCCACCGGCAGAGTGTAACTCTTAAGTTTAATGATGACCAACTTGTAGAGTGCGGCGTCCGGCAGCTCGCGGTAGCAGCCGAGGCAGACGACGAGGCAGCCGGCGCAGGGGCCCACCGCCAGCGCCGGCGCCTCCAGGATCACCTCGCCCGCCCGCAGCGCCCGCCGCGCCACCAGGTACCTGCAAGCGAGCACCCAGCATTTGGAGATAATACAAACTAAAGTATCATTCTATGGAACTTGCTAACTATGTAAGCAAACCGCCATAGTAACTTCATCATTCAGAGACAACTATGACTATTCAAATATGACCGTTTGTTCGCGCCGTTGCCACCAGCCAATGGCGCGCCCGAAGACGCGGACCAATCAGCGGCGACGCGCCGCGCATGCGCGTGACAGCACGGGTCACGTGGTGCTGAGCGGCGCCGACACACACATTCTTTCTCAACCTACGCTACGACGCTAACAACTGCCTCTCTCGTGTTCTGATTAATATAATTAATTGTAACTAAAATATGGTAATTAAACCCATTTAAAAAGAATTAGTTTTTCTATCTATGCTCGCACATAGAAGTGGCGACCGTGACAGGACACGAGAGCGTTTCACCTCACGTTCCAGACTCGCCGTGTGAAATCCGCCGACCGCCATCTTGGGGCGCTGGCGTTCGTGCCTTGGCGCACAAAGAAGAAGCGAGGGCTCCGCGGTCCAGCAGGCCGTAGGCGCGCTGTGGAGCCGGGCGAACAAGACGGAAAAGGAAAGGCGGCGTCGAAGACACCGGCCAGAAGCGGCCTTTGCTGCGCGCTTCGTCGGCGACTCGCGCCTCAGCTAAGTCCGACCAGGAACGTGCCGTGAGCCCAATCACTCCTTACCTATTAATCTAATCTTTCCCTTGTTAGCCTTTATTTGTGAATAATTTTGGACAGCTTCCAGACGTTATTCCTCTTACAATTTATTTAATTCAACGTCATCGATTTGCAAGTAAATCCTTCGTAAATCAATACCTAATTTCATTGGCTAACAGGCCCGTATTATAAACTTCCTGCACTTTAATAGTTTACCTAACATTGTTTGTCTTTCATGTGTGTTAAATGCTGCAATTAGTAAATACTTACTTAATACCTCGGGTCTTTGGTACCTACTTAACCTAACTTAAACAAATATTTGCACCCGCTTACATTGCCATATCTCCGTGAGGAACCTTTCTTTCTAAATGCTTTGGGCACTTATCCTTTTAATTTAAACCGAGTGCATTTCTTTCGGTTGCTAGCAGCCTGCTTGCGCAGCCATTGAACTAGCATTAATTGCTTATCCCCAAATAACCGGGCTATTTACGCATTTGATTTTCATTGGTGTGTTTATTGATTCATTTGCAAAGCATTTTATCCCTTCGCACATAGCTCCGCATTATTGCAGAAATTAATTTATCATTCTCATTGTCGCCGCCATTTGCAATCCCTTTTTTGGCCTCTCCACGCGGCCACGCGTACTTTGCATTCCTGTGCACGGCGTGATCGGCTTCACTCGAGCAACATCGCGCGCGCTCGGATCGGTTCGTGCATATTCGCGCCGCTTCTCGCTTAAGCGCGTGTGCGCTCGGCATACTTCGCGCTCGCTCAGGTCGCTGCGCCGTGGCAGCCATTTTGAGTTGAAGGGACGTTTGACGTATTCATTTCAGATTGTTTAGTAACATTGTTGTCATTAATAACCCCAACTGATTTGCGTGGTTCGCTTTTAAGAAACGTGTAACGCTATTTGAGAAACTTAGTGCTATTGTAATAAACCTTCATTTAGTTGCTTTGTACTCCAAACAATAACATTATTCAACATGTTGGATGCAAAGGCGGAGGCTCAGCTTCGGGAGCTAGAATGCAAACGCAGTTCTATGAAGGGTCAAGTCACTAAATTCAGTAACTACTTGTCAACACTCAGTGATAAAAAACCTCTTAGTGAATTGAAGTCAAATGAGCTAACTTTAAAACTAAACAAAATCATTGACTTGTCCGCGCGTTTTAATGATCTGCAAACTTCTATTGAAGTTATAAACAGTGCTGAGCTTGATAGGGAACTCACGGAACGTGAATTGATTGAGGATAATATTCATCTGTCAATTGCAACTGCGCAGTGTATACTTGATGAGGCTCAAAATTCCAAGTCAAAATCTAACAATCTATCATTGCAAACATGTGCCTCAAATTACAACCAGTCGGGAACAATGGGTTTCCAGCTACCTCAAATAAAAATAACCAAGTTTGACTTCATACTTTAAATGGATGGAGTTCAAAGACATTTATGAGTCATTAATACACAATAATGATAGAATTCAAGCTATTCACAAATTTCACTATTTAAATTCATATTTGGAAGGCGAAGCCTCGCGTGTCATTTCGAATCTGGAGGTCTCTGCAGTTAATTATGCTGAGGCCTGGAGCCTTTTGTGTGAAAGGTATAGCAACAAGCGTCAATTGATTACGAACCACTTAAACTCACTTCTTAACATAGAACCTATTCGGCGCGATTCTGATAAGGCTTTACGTTTTCTAAGTGATCATGTGACTAAAAACCTTAGGGCGCTTAAGACACTAGGTCAGCCCACAGAGCACTGGGACACAATCCTCATTCATTTGCTGTCTGCAAAGTTAGATTCTAGCTCTTCAATAAAGTGGGAAGAATATAGAAGCACTCTCAAAGAAACAGACTTTCCCACCCTTAATGATTTTAAGGTTTTCTTGAAGAACCGCGCAGACATATTAGAAACCCTGTATCGATCTAAAGTGGAGAAGCAAGCCAATAGCAAACCAGAGATCCCAAACAATAGAACTCCTTTTAAGCAGGATAAAAGTGTGAAAACATTTGTAATTTCAGCGAAACAAGGTGACAGCAAGGGCCGGCCGTGCGTCTTATGCCGCGGCGACCACCGCGTGTACGACTGTCCTGCCTTCAGGCAGATGACCGTCGACGAGAGATGGGCGCGAGTCACCGGCCTCCAGTTGTGCCACGTCTGCTTGCGAGCGGATCATGAGTCGCGTCGGTGCAAACTGAGCGGCTGTCGTGTATGTAAGAGACGTCACAACACATATCTACACACAACACAACCCACAAACACCTCTAACCCTACGACTAGTTGTGCTAGCATGGATCAGGTCGCTCACCCCGTCAGTGGCGGTTCGGCGAACCCTGCGTTTTCCACTTCTAATGCGATCCCTAATAACAGTGCCGAAGGTGCGTCCACCTCCACTGCCAACTCCTCGCTGACCAGCAGTGAGGTTTTACTATCCACAGCCTTAATTGATATAATTAACCCTTGCAACAATAAGATAGAAACTGTCAAGGCGTTACTCGATTGTGGGAGTCAATCATCATACATGAGCGATAGTTTAAAGCAACGTCTGCAACTTCCCTCTCAGCCTCTAATTGCCACAACCATTTTAGGTATAGGTAATACTCCCCTTAAATGCATCCCAGGTCGTTGTGCGGCACAGATACATTCTAAAATCAACGATTTTAACGCCAACGTTGACTTCCTGGTTTTAAACCAAATAACTGATAACTTACCTAAAAAATACTTTGACTTGACTCAACTGAACATACCGACTAACATACAACTGGCTGATCCGACTTTTAATGTCCCGTCCCACATTGATGTACTTTTAGGTGCTGACATTTTTTGGCATATTGTGGGCGGCGAGCAAAGGACTTTAAATAATAAACAAGCTAAACTAATTGAGTCAAAATTGGGATGGTTAATAACAGGTCCAGTAACCAGTGCTAGTGTCACTCTTAGCTCTGTCACTACACGTAGCAACCTCTCATTGTCTGATCTGTCTGCTCAAATGACCAAATTTTGGGAGACAGAGGAGTTACCGCTCGACGCGGGCTCCGCTGGGGACGCGATCGCTTCGCACCCCATAGAAACACATTTTGTGGAAAATACCTATCGTCAGCCAGATGGCCGCTTTGTAGTGCGGTTGCCTCTCACAGACACGCCAGATTGTCTCGGAAATTCATTTAATATGGCTAAAAAACGGTTGTTTAATTTAGAAAGGCGTTTTAGTAAACAACCTGAGCTTAAATCAATGTATACTGACTTTATAAACGAATATAGATATTTAAATCATTTAACTGAGTCACAATTCTCTTACCGAGCCAACTATCTCCCTCATCACGCAGTGATGAAGGAGAGCAGTGAATCCACGCGTCTTAGAACGGTTTTTGATGCCTCTTGCCCCACCTCCTCTGGCTACTCGGTCAATGATATCCAGATGGTAGGACCTAACATACAAGACTCCTTGTTCAATATTCTTAGATTTCGCCATTACAAGTACGTGCTGTCAGGGGATATTGAAAAACAGTACAGGCAAATTTCAATGAATGAGCTGGACAGGAATTTGCAAGTCATTTTATGGCGCGAAGACGAGCATTTGCCCATTAGGTCGCTTACTTTAAATACCGTTACCTACGGCTTCGCCTCAGCTAGCTTCTTAGCTGCTAGGTGCTTGTGGCAGTTAGGGGATGAGTGCATTGACCCCATTGTCAAAACAATTATAAAAAATGATTTTTACTGTGACGATTTATTGACAGGGGCAGATTCGGAATCTGACCTGTTACACATACAAAGGACCGTGTCGCAGGCTCTAGCGGCTGGTTGCTTTAACCTACGCAAATATCGCTCAAACGCAATCGAACTGTTAACTTCAAATGCTATTGAGGCGCAGGATAATTTAACTTTGAGTCAAGCCTGTCAGATGCTTGGTCTAGGATGGAATCTTAGTCAAGACCTGTTGAACTTTTCTATTAACATTAATGATAACGATAGAACAGTAACCAAACGATCAATTTTGTCAACAACTTTTAAGATATTTGACCCATTGGGACTGTTGAGTCTGTGCACAGTGAAACCTAAAATACTCATGCAAAGGCTGTGGGCCGCGAGGGTTGGGTGGGACGATCCTGCTCCTATACAATGACAATGCAAAGAAAAATCCATTAAGCAGCTGGACTTGAACCAGCAACCTCGGTAATCCGTACCATCCGTACCGTTGGTACGGATTACCGAGGTTGCTGGTTCAAGTCCAGCTGCTTAACGGATTTTTCTTTGCATTGTCATTGTATATTGAATTTCATTCTATGAATGTTTCATAAAATAAAAAAACAAAAATAATCAATAAATCGATTATTTTCATTGATCCTGCTCCTGCTGAAATTCAACGCGTCTGGTCACGCTTCATTAGAAACTTGCACTTCATTAAAGCATTAAATATACCTAGATTTGCACTTTGTGACTCGCCCTCTGTGATCGAACTTCATTGCTTTTGTGACGCCTCACAGGAGGCATTTGCTGCCTGCATCTATGTAAAGTCCACGTCGAGTTAAGGCGAGCAATGCGTTAATTTACTATGTGCCAAGGATAGAGTAGCGCCCATGAAGCCTAGCACTATACCACGTCTGGAGCTCGCCGGAGCCCTTTTAGCCGCCAAATTATACGCCTGTTTCAAAGGCGCTGAGGAAACCCATATCACGCGTTATATTCTGGACGGACTCCGCCGTAGTTCTAGCGTGGCTAAAAAGTGACGTTTCAAAATTAAAGGTTTTTATAGCAAACAGAGTCATCGCGATAGCAGAACTCACGCCGTCCGCGACTTGGAGGCACGTGCCTACTGCCCAGAACCCCGCGGACCTGGCGTCACGCGGCGTGGATCCGCAGCATGTCGCTGAGGCCGCGCTATGGTGGCACGGTCCGGACTTCCTTCTCGAGCCCGAGGCAGAGTGGCCCAATTTGTGTAATACGGCACCTGATTGTTTGCCAGAGGTCAAAATCACCACCTCGGTCTCGAGCTTGAAGTCAGCGCCATCTATCGTGGACTTTCATAGATACTCTCGATTCAAAACACTGCAGCGTGCATTTGCTTATGTACGCCGCTTTATAAATAACTGTAAACCTAACCAGCCTAAGCTAGCAGGCATACTGACGTCACAAGTGCTTAATGATTCATTTCACTCATTAGTAATGCTTGCGCAGCAGCAAATTTATCCCGACGAAATTGAAATATTGCGTAAAAATAAACAATTAAATTCAAAATCACATATCTCGTCCCTGACGCCATTCATTGACCCTCAAGGCATTTTGAGAATCGGGGGGAGGTTGGACGCTTCTGATTATAGCTATGATAAGAAGCATCCCATGCTATTAAATTCTAAACACTCTCTCACTAAACTCATATTTCAACAGGAACACACACGTCTCTTGCATGCAGGACCGCAGCTCATTCTATCCTCAGTGAGGGACACCGTGCGGCCGGTCGGCGGCCGGGGTCTCGCGCGCAGCACGGCCCGCAATTGCGTCACGTGCAGGCGCGCGGCGGGGCGCACTTTACAAAATATAATGGGAAATTTGCCAGCGCAGCGCCTGCACCCAGATTTTCCATTCGCGGCCGCTGCCGTAGATTTTGGTGGACCATATTTAATAACGGACCGCCGTGGCCGCGGATGTAAAATCACCAAATGCTACTTATGCGTATTTATATGTTTAAGATATAAATGTGTTCACTTAGAGGCCGTAAGCGAATTATCGAAAGATGCATTTGTATTAGCTCTCCGCAGGTTTATTGCTCGCCGCGGCAAGCCTGCAGAGATTTTTTGTGATAACGGGAGAAACTTTGTGGCGGCTGCAAGGGAGATAGATGAATTTGTGAAACTTAACGCTAATAATGTCATGGACTTTGCAGCTGATCAAAACATTCGCTTCCGTTTCTCCCCTGCCTACGCAGCAAATTTCAATGGTTACGTAGAGTCGGCTGGGATAAAAGCAGCCAAATTTCATCTAAAACGGATCCTAGGCAGCACACACCTTACATTTGAGGAGCTGTCCTCATTATTTAGTCAAATAGAGGCCATCCTAAATAGCCGACCTCTATGCCCCCTGTCCCCTTCCCCCAACGATTTTTCCGCGCTCACGCCAGGGCACTTTCTGGTCGGCAGGGCGCTGATGTCGCCGCCGGCTCCGGCGCTGCTCGAGCACAACGCAGACCGCCTCAGCCGCTACCAGAGGCTGGAGCAGCTGCGCCAGCACTTCTGGGCGCGATGGACGTCCGAGTACGTGGCCGAGCTACAGCATCGCGTCAAGTGGCGCACGCGGCAGCGTGACCTGCAGCCAGGCGAGCTCGTGCTCATCAAAGACGAGGGCCTGCGGCCGCTGCATTGGCGGATGAGCCGGGTTACCAAGCTTCACCCCGGAAAGGATGGCGTTCCACGCGTGGCCGATATAGCCACGTCCAGAGGGCTCGCGAGGCGGGCTCTCAACCGCATCTGTCTGCTGCCTGTAAGGGAAGATCCTGAAAGCTAGGCTTTCAGCGTCCCGGAGTATGTTCGCGCCGTTGCCACCAGCCAATGGCGCGCCCGAAGACGCGGACCAATCAGCGGCGACGCGCCGCGCATGCGCGTGACAGCACGGGTCACGTGGTGCTGAGCGGCGCCGACACACACATTCTTTCTCAACCTACGCTACGACGCTAACAACTGCCTCTCTCGTGTTCTGATTAATATAATTAATTGTAACTAAAATATGGTAATTAAACCCATTTAAAAAGAATTAGTTTTTCTATCTATGCTCGCACACCGTTTGTTTACGTATATAAGTCGAGTCGAGCTTAGCAGAGCCGCGTCGCGTAGTGTGCGTCTCGCTGCCGCTGAGTCCTGCGCTCCCAGAGGAAGGACTACGAATTATTCCGAAACATGTCTGGCTAAACTCGACTCGACTTACGAGAGTGATTCGTTTTATTTCACTATGATTGAGTCTCACGGTTAGTTTCATGTTAATACGATGAAATGTAACCGATATAGTTCAGCAAATTACACACCTTAAGTGGCAGTGGGCGGATTACATTGCTCGTAGAACTGATACGCATTAGTACAATATACTCTTTGACTGATGGCCGTTGAGTTCTAGAGGTTCTAGAGTGCAGACAACGTACCGGAAGGCGAAGTGGCGATAGGCTTTCCGGAATCCTTAAGGAGGACGGATGATCTGGTAAAGATCACGGGAGCCATTGGCTGCAGGTAGCAAAAGACCGATCGTCGTGGAGATCCTTAGGGAAGGTTTATGTCCAGCAGTGGACGTCTTCCACTTGACATGATGATGATGATAGTGGTAACGCGATGTGTGACACCTCGCCTTAAGTGAGGTTTCTTTGTGTAATTTAACTGTGGTTACGTATTGTAAGAGCCAATGTAATTTGTTATTAGAAAAAATGACTTTGTGCCAAGTTTCTTGAGGCGCATTCTTCCTGGCAATCATGGTCTTTCCGAAAGCGCTGGTAGACTCAAAAAAATAACGTGTAAAAGAGCATTGAACTGCCTATTTGCTGAATAAAATTTTGAATTAGAATTTAAACGCGTCAAAATCTGTGCGGGCGGATGCCCGCAACATTTTTTCAGATTTCAGTCCGCAAATCTTACCTGCCCATGATATCGGAATGCTTGACTTCATAGCAGGGCTCGGGCGCCGGCTCGGGCTCCTCGGGCTCCTCCTCAGCCACCTCAGGCTCCGGGACGTTCTCCTTGTTGCGCCCCTCGCGGCCCTCGCCCTTGCCGCGCTTCTTTTGCTGGAAATAACAGAACAGTTTTGAATCAAAATACTGTTGGAGAGTTTTATGTCGAAAAAATTTTATACAAAGAATTTTTTAATACACTTTAGGCTTGCGTTTGACCACAATCACGCCTGATGGTGAGCGAAGATTCTGGTCTACCATGGAGCACGCTTGCCTAGCAAATGCCCATTCACCCTAGACTTGAAAACGGCCAGATTATAGTATTCCACTCCGTACGGATGATGAAGGAAGATTCTTCCTGGACGAGCGAAAACGCTTTGAGCGGATTTTGGGAATGCTGACAACATAAGGGTGGAGACCTCGCCTACTTCTGGTAGGTAAGTACTATGCGACCCGATA
This sequence comes from Clepsis dumicolana, assembly GCA_963691665.1. Taxonomy (NCBI): domain Eukaryota; kingdom Metazoa; phylum Arthropoda; class Insecta; order Lepidoptera; family Tortricidae; genus Clepsis; species Clepsis dumicolana. The sequence goes on along the minus strand of OY829519.1, from coordinate 1,125,481 downwards.
TAAGATATTATTTTTACATCCCGTATTTAATATGAATAATTTAATTAACCGCGAATCATTTAAAACTGTTAATGTACTTAAGTACTAGCATTTACTAATTCACAGTAGTCGAATTAGGTAGGTAAATGTAAATTCAATCAAAATAAGTTCTAATACGTTGTAAATCCATCATCATAACTATCAAGATAAAGAAAGAAAATAATTGAGCAAAAAAACAAATTTCACAGTATTATACTGCAGTCCCGACTCCCGACCAAAAGAAATCCAGACTCGCATATCTATCAAAATACTTAACGCCTGCAAAAGCAGTAAAACACTCATAAAATGTTCACAAACTAACGTTTCAAACGTTTGAAGTCAGACAACAGTACCATGAAACCGGAGAAATATGATTAAATATTTCAAAACGCGACCGCCGAAAACATTCCACCTCAAAATAATTCGAATAAAAATTTGATTGTCAGTCCCAATAAACAGAATTCCAAATTAAATTAAGCGACACGTCTTGCCGCCACATTCTTGCTGAGAGATATATGTTTCCGCCAAGGAACCGGACTTACCCCGAAGAAGCGACGGAACATCGCACCGGCGAACCTCGAGGGCGTAGACACGGGGAAAATTAAGAAACACGTCTCCGACATGAACGGGAAATGTAACTGACTGGCGGGGTGACGTGCTACTGTTATGAATGAGAGGATCGGGTAGGCGTTGTCTAGGTGTATTCTGGGCGCCACTTGACCGCCGTGCCAATCGTTTGGAGTAAAAATCCGTTTCATAACCTCGCGAAAGATTTATTGGCACGAGATGGGATAGGTTAAGGTTCGCACTTCGCTCAGTATCGATACTATAAATGCCGATATTGTCAAGGAAAACACTGTAAGTATTGATCAGTGGAACACTGTGGGACGTGACCTGTGGACGTGACCACATAAAAAATACAGAGGAAGAGCTATGCCTGCTGAAATAGGTGTTCGTAGGTCACTGTTGTTCAGAAGACTGAAGAGAATCCCTTGTGAAAACTATGAAAGGCTTCGGCAATTCCAAAAACAATTAGTTTTAGGCATCCCTCTGTCTGTCTAGCCCGTACTGGAATGATGTTGATGTTACTATAACACTTCTGTATCTTGTTCTGCGCAATCTCGTAATATAAATAATGCGGAACCATTAGCTGTTAATGCTATTGAACGTAAGTCAATGTCCTGGTTCGCTGCAAATGGCCGCCCATTATTTATAGCCGATACACTTCGCACTTGAAAAATACCCTGCTAATCTGCTAATGGACCATTTGGCATGGATGCGAAGATCAAGGCCGGGCAACAGACCTCCAAGCACGGTATATTTTATCCACGTCAAAGCATTCGTCACTTTCTAACAAATGTGCAAGTGCGAGAGGGACAAGTGCTTTAAGTATGTTGATGATAAACGTTAGCGTGCTAGAGGATCTGAGCTTGGAACTTTCGCGTGAAAATACTTACCATGAAATCAAAACAGACTTATGTAGAGTAAATATAGAGGCCATATAGCATTAAAACGAGAGTCCCGTAAAGTAGTTCCACTGATCTCAAGGTATGGCGACAAGAGCCCATGTCAAGTTTTGGCGCCGGCTCAAAAATTGATGAAATTTGCTGTTTTATGCGGCAATTTACCTTAAATAATTAATTAGGTACATTATAACATTTTTAAATACTAACTAAACCTAAACTGAAGATAAAAAATCTCTCCCAGATCGCCGCCAATGGATAGGGTGCCCAGTAGGCTGGCAGCATCAATTGCCACGTTGTATTGGCAATGCTGATTCTCAGCGAATCAGCAGCGAAGTTTTTTTTTTACCTTTGTCAACTCTTACTCAACATACAATGACAATGCAAAGAAAAATCCGTTAAGCAGCTGGACTTGAACCAGCAACCTCGGTAATCCGTACCACGCTCCACCAATTAAGCTATACTTAACGTTGGTGTACCTAACGAATTTTTCAATGCCTTGTGTCATACTTTTATTTGGAAGATCTCTCCTCAGCGCCATCTATGAGTAGCTTAATCAAGCGGCTCACCCACTACGGAGCTTCTACAGTTACGCATTAGTGGCAAGAGATGGAACTATTTTCTGAATCAAAGAAAATAATCGATTTATTGATTATTTTTGTTTTTATTTTTATGAAACATTCATAAAATTAAATTCAACATACAATGACAATGCAAAGAAATGCGTCCAGCTGCTTAACGGATTTTTCTTTGCATTGTCATTGTATGTTGAATTTCATTCTATGAATGTTTCATAAAAATAAAAACAAAAATAATCAATAAATCGATTATTTTCTTTAACTCTTACTCAACGCAGTGGTCATTGTAACTGTAACTGATGTAACTAATGCGCTTGTCAACCGTTCCTACGATACCAAAATAAAAGCATAAACACAAAACTGACTAGTAGGTAATCAGCACCTTTCAATTTTTTGGCAGAGGGGTATGCAAGCGTTAACATCTCCATGTCACAAAGTGCTTTGTGCCATTGATTTCTCATAGCAACTGCGAAACATAACCCACTTCAAACAACGTAAACAATGACATGTGACGTTTTATTTCCGGCTCTATTCTTGGCAGTGCTGAGCTGTTTTAAAATACGCGTTATTAGGTACCTACCACTGTTTGGTTTCTTGGAGTCAGTTCAAATTTATTTATTTATTTATTATCAAAACAATTTCACAGCATTACAGCAAAGCCAATGCGCTATAAAATTTAAATATAAGAAATACACAATACAAAACAAAAGTACACATAAAAATTAAAAAAAAAACATTACAACTATTTAGGGAGTTTTAAATGTCAGTTTCACTTCCCTAAAGCGACGGAACACCACACCCTCCGCCAGAAGTCGGAGCGCAGGAACATCTGCTGGTGCTTGGCAGGCACTTGGAGTCTAAAGGAGCTAAAATTGTTAGCCCTAGTAGACTCGAGCGGATGGATGAATCAAGCCTTAACAAGTTTACTCAGTCATAGAACTCAGTATACTTATATAATACTAGCTGTTGCCCGCGACTTCATCTGCGTAGATTTCGGTTATCGCTATCGAGCGGGATCTAAGTATACAATTTTCCCGAATAAAAATAAAAAGTAGCCTATATATATTATTCTGCGGTGGATGCGGAAAGCACAAGACAGGTCTGAGTGGAGAGCCTTGGGGGAGGCCTATGTCCAGCTGTGGACGTCTTTCGGCTGATTATTCCTCAATGTTCAAACTGTCTTCTTGCCAAATTTTATCTCGATTGGTGCAGCGGTTTTTCCGTGAAGAGGTAACAAACAGACAGACAGAGAGACAGAGTCAGAGTTACTTTCGCATTTATAATATTAAGTATAGACACAAGCGATGAGCCCTGAATTTATTACAGTTGAGTAAGATCTAATAGGAAGTGCTTGTATATGTTTATGTAATTTCATAACGCGATATTGTTAGAATCAGATAAATCGTTTCCTGAAATCGACCACTGGCCCAGTAGTCAGCTTACTCAAGCGTCAGGCGTGATTCAATGATTTTCGCGGGAATATGGTGAAAACGAATGAGTTCCTGGATATTCCGGTTCCGGGATTCTTATATTTGGGATGTTTACTTCTAAAACTAGCGGTAAGATAAGACCACGTGAGAAATGAATCAAATTATGCAGCACTTTGGTTTTTTTACCGTTAATTTATTTACCGTTCGCCATTGGCTGCGGGAATAACCAACGGCTTAAAGAGGCACGGGCAGAGGTAGCCCAGAAGTTGCAGCTGATTAGCAGGAATGCTCACGAACCGACGTCGTGCAGCATCGCTACCACCTTCTTACTCGCTAATCCTGTCGCTAAGCAGCAGTGTTTGTACTGTTGTGTTCCGGTGTGGAGAGTAAGACAGCCGGTGTAAGTACGGGCACAAGAGGCATTTCATCTTAGCACTGTAGGTTGTCAACGCATCTGGAAACCCCCCGAGATTGCGGGTGTCTATGGGCAGTGGTGACTTACCATCAGGAGACACACACTTGCTCGTTTGCCTTACTTGCCGTATAAAAAAAAAAACAGTAACAGTTTAACAGTAATTTCACTTTTCAGATACTCTACAAGACCCTGACCGTTTTTCTCATAATTATACTTGAACAAAATAATCATGTCTAATTCCCACACACGACGAAGCTACAAACTTATCCCGTGCAGACGGACAAATCGGGAACTAACTCTTCCCTGTGCTACAATCCAGTCTAGAGATAGACCAACGCCGCATTACTGAGTAAAGATAAGTTGGTACGTCGAAAATAAAAAAGAATCCAGTCATCGACAAGTGATCTACGGCATCAATCCGGGTTTATGATCGTGTATAAAGGAGGTTTTTATGTTTCTCTCATAAAAATGTTTAGCGGAAAGTCGACCGATTGATTTAGAAGCCAGTTGAGAAATGTTTATGCGTTTAATAAAGCTTCTGATCTCTTGCTAAGGTCCTATGCACACATTTTATATGATCAATATTGTACCTTGTAACTTTACCGACAAGTTCCAAATTGGGGTTTTAGAAATGAAGCGTAAGACATTTTAATAGTGAGGAGAGTGCTAATATGCAGCTTTGAAGTGCTGGACCGATTCTACACTATCGATAATCACGGGTATTAAGCTTTCGTCCTTCTCCCACATGCTTGGAGGGAAGAGATGAGTACTTATCATTTGTTGTCGGAAAACGTCTATTCCCTGACCCACCGTGGAAACCTAGACTGTCTCCCATACAAACATATCGATTGTTTGCCATTATTAAAATTGTATTGAAAACATTCAGTTTTCAGGAAAGTTATAAAATAAACCAAACAATCGTTCAACCACATATTATTACATCATAGAAGTAGGTACCTACTTAACTATTTAAACGAAACAAATAACCGCGTGGAACCTTTTCATAGTAAAAGTCATAATGAAAATCATTATGATGATGACGTTTACTGTGACACCGTTGTAGTTACTGTCTCGGACATCCATTTATTACATTGTATCACATTGTACCTACTGTAAAGAGGTCGCTCTCTGGTGGTAGATGTTGATGGTTTTTTTTATATAAGAGGGGGCAAACGAGCAGGCGGGTCACCTGATGTAAAGCAATCACCTCCGCCCAAGAACACCTGCAACTCGAGGGGAATCACAGATGTGTTGCCAGCCCTTTAAGGAATAAGTAGGCTGGTAGTTCGGTACGGTCGAGGAAATTAATTCCTGACCCACCATGGAACCTTTTCACAGTAAACGTCATACCTAGTAACATCCCATAGGTTCACAAGGAAAATCGTTATGACGTTTACCTACTAAGAAAATGTTCTATGGTGAGTCAGGAATTAATTTCCTCGACTGTACCTGTTTGAATTATAAATGAATGCAAAGTGTCTTGAAAGACAGCAAGCAAATGCGACTCCTTGACCGTGGTTGTTTAATGAAAAGATGTAAGTAGGTATTTCGTATGTATCATCAAAATAAACCAAATATTACTGAAGAAGTCTTGATTTATCATTTAAGAGTCCTCTCGCAGCCAAGGAGCAGTTATTATAGCAGTTATTATCACCCAAGAAGCCGTGTGTCACGCCCTCACAATACCTACTTAAACAGACAAGAAGGCGGGTATAGCAAGCTCTAAATAATGAACATTTCCTCCTCGCAATCACGCGCATGACAAACACCCTGTATCCTCGGCTAAAGGTTCTCTAACAGCTCTCGTTGATGGCTGCTGCCACTCATCATCTGGCAAATGGGCGGCTGTTCCGAAGTGCTGCATAGTATGGTTTGTTTGTTCTGTTTCCCTTTAGCGGCCTGTCTGCGCGTGAGCGACTGCAATGACAGGTTGAGAGCCGGGGAGGCGCCGTGTGATGGGCTTTTCAGTTTTTCTAACAGCCGTTGCCAATATTCCATCTATCTCTTAGTCTAAAAAGCCGGTCAAGTGCGAGTCGGACTTGCGCACCGAGGGTTCCGTAGAAAGATTTTTCCCGATTTTCCCCAGTGTTTTATGTTGTAAAATGATAGCAGAGCCCTTGCTCAAGCAAAATGTACGCAGTGTGGGGTAATTTTTTTTGGGCTGTGACATATATAGACATAGGTACTTACATAAATTATTTAGATTTTCAGACTTTTTTTGAGTGCTTGTGCTACCTTCATACCAAATTTCAAGTTTCTAGGACAACCGGGAGTACCCTTTAGGATTTCATAGTACTGCAATTTGTGTGGAAACAACCTTTTTAATGACTATATCTTTTGATTGCGTTGACCTAGAAGTTCGATTTTTTCACAGCTTCAAGGGACTGTACAGCCGAGTTCTCCAATATTTATTATACAGTCAACAGTTCAAAAATATCTATACACACACAGGCCTTATTTCCAGTTACATAAGGTCCGTGTTTAGATATTTATGAACCGTTTCTGTACAGATATTGGAGAACTCGACTGTACCTAGGCTTGAGTATTTGATATTGAAAGACAGACAGACAGACAGACAGACGGACAACAAAGTGATCCTATAAGGGTTCCGTTTTTTCCTTTTGAGGTACGCAACCCTAAAAATGGCAGTAGATCAAACCAAGAGATAAGATATGTACTTATGTAGGTACGAGTACCTACTTAGATTGAATATTGGGAATGGCTGTAAGAGGTTTTAATCTTAATCTTTTTCTGTCTGATATTTCCCATGAGGCCTAACATTATCTATTAGGTGTCTTTCGTAACACCTCACATAAACATTTCTCTGCTCTTCCAATTACCGTACGGCATCAATCAGCCTGCTTGGCAGCGCCTTGTTGGATCGCTGGTTCGCTGGCACCTCGCAACGTGTTGCATAAATAGCGACAATGTTTTGCTGCATGTAAATGCATGGCTTAGTTATTTGTCAAACATAGGTGTAGAATAGTTATACAAGTTTCATTTGAGTTTCACTATACTGTCTATGTTTTGTTAATGAGGTGGATTTTTAACATGAAACTACCGTGAGACTCAATCATAGTGAAATAAACGGATCCCTCACGTATGTCAGTCGAGTATAGCTCGACCCGTTTCGGACTAATCCGTAGTCCTTCTTCTGGGAGCATACGCCACGCCGGTGGCGAGACGTAAACTGTGCGCCGCGGCTCTGCTCGCACGGCTGCTCGGCGCAACTGACGGTGGCTCACAACTACCCTCATTTTCATCGTCATTTTTATTATTGTCAAAAGTAGGGTAGCACACTACACTGATCACATCACTTTGTAAAGGCTCGTTCACACTAGCTGTTGACGCAGTATTCAATACAGTTTTCCAACTCGGAGGCACTGACCATCCACTATCACGGTTGAAATTGGGATGACAACTAATTTTAATGGCTTCACGTACTTTCCGCGGAATGAAATTTTTTTCTCTCGCCAGTACCGACACCTTATCAAAACGAATGTAGTGCGTCGAATCAGAGTTCATAGAATGTTCGGCCACAGCCGAGCCCTTGTCGTCCTGTTTTTTCATACTGCGTATGTGCTCCGTCAGTCTTGTGGATATATTTCGACCAGTCTCTCCGATATAGTTTTTCCCACAGGAACACGGAATCATGTATACCTCGGGAATATTTAGGGGCTCCTTATCCTTGGGTGAACGCACCAGCTGTCTGAGCTGCAAATGAGGACGGAAAATCGACTTGACGCTATATCTTCGGCGTAACAAGTGCCCGATTTTATCCGTCACCCCTTTTATGAATGGCAGGTAGATCGGTACCCTATCGACCACGACCGGACGTTGCTGGGCCGATGCGTTCACGACACGATTAGATTGCCTCCAGTTGAAACCATTGCTTTCCAAAGGACTACGGATTAGTCCGAAACATGTCGAGCTATACTCGACTGACATACGTGAGTGATCCGTTTATTTCACTATGAGGTGGATTTGATTTATTTTTAGGGTTCCGTGCCAAATTGCACAGTATTTCAGAAATCATCAAAAATTACATTAGTTCTACTATCGGACAAGAGATGACGCTGTGCGCCTGTCTCTATATTTCCTACATTTAGTTATTATTTTTGTCTAAAATTTTCCGATCGCCTATTTTTTCCAGTCACTTAATTTTCCACCATATACGTAAGTACAGTCGAGGAAATTAATTCCTGACCCACCATAGAACGTTTTCATAGTAAACGTCATAACGCTTTTCCTTGTCAAGCTATGCGATGTCACTATGACGTTTACTGTGAATAGATTCCGCAGTGGGTCAGGAATTCATTTCCTTGACCGTATCTGTAAGTATTAATAATGCTGTTCAACGTCTTTGTTCACTTCTTTTAATTGTTTTTTATTATACTTGTCAATTGTGTACGTTGAATAAATATTTTTCTATTTCTATTTTGGTTTTCGCATCTCATACGCGTATGTACTTAGTTTCTTCGTAAATTTTCACGGAAGAAAATTTTATGCAATATTTCCATCCATGTTATTCAAATTAATCCGCCTCGTCCGTCACTAATCGGTACTGAAATCATACGAAACGGCCCAATTCCTCCACGACCTCACAGAGCCCTTGAGATCAATGCAGATAACGTCTATTTCCACCAGTAACCGTCACAACCTCTTGTTTTATCCTCTCCTTGCCTGCAAATTAAACCTTAGTGTTTCTGTGTTTATAAATAAAACCTCAATTGAATTGAACACAAGTCTTTACTTTGGATTATTGATAGTTTATAATGCTTGATAATCTTATATGAGCAAGCGTACATAATGTATTTATATCTAGTATCTCAATCAACGAACCGCCACAGATAAGCATAAGGAATTAAGGCAGTGTTCTGAAACATCTCCTTCTTTTTTTAAACTAGTCCTACTGATAAAGTACATAGTCTTGCAGTCTTCTGGGCTGTAGCCGCAGTCGCTGCCCTCTGCGTGGAGCTTCTTGCACTTGCACTGGTGACTGTAGTACATTGGGACTGTGTACTACCTCAAAACCTGGCCCTGGGACACCTGAAAGATCTGAAAAGGAAGACTCAGCATGTGGCTCATCTGGCGCCACTCTTCTATTCGGAACAGGCGCTGCCTGTGTTATATTGCCTGAGAATGGCTTGATGTGCACTCTGTTGCGTCTATATAGTTTATCATTCACCTTGACTGTAAACGAGCGCTCATTGTGCACATGGACAACTTTTCCAAAACTCCATTTCTTATTTAATTCTGGTTGCAATTGTACTACTACATTTTCACCCAATGTAAGTTTAGGCAGGCCCTTGCTTCTATTATCATAACGTTCTTTAACCTTTTCTTTTCTTTCTTTAATTAAAACTGGTACCTTATGTACCACTTTTGGTTTCAAATGATGTAATACACAAGGCAGACCTGTTCTTGTTCGTCTGGAAAAAAGCTTTTGTACTGGGCTGACCTTGTCTGCTTCTATAGGTATATTTCTATGATGCAGTAAACTGTACCATAGATCTTGTTTAGTCTCTATGCTTGCAACCACAAGCCTCCTTGCCACCTTCACTGTCGCCTCTGCTTTTCCATTAGAGCTGGGAAAATGTGGAGAAGAAGTAACATGTTCAAAGTTCCAATCTTGCGCAAACCTCTTAAATTCTTCATTAACAAAATTAGTAGCGTTGTCTGAGCATACCTTCTGTGGTGCTCCATGGCGCGAAAAATTTTTTTTACATATATGAATTACTTCTCTAGTAGTCAAGGAACTCAGCGGATCTAATTCGAAAAAATCAGAGTAATGATCAACTGTGATTAAGAACTTTAAATTATTGACTGAAAATACATCCATTGATATGTATTGGAATGGGTAGATAGGTATTTCATGACTCTTTAAAGATTGTCTCTCCTGGGAGACTGCATTCTGTGCACAAAATTTACATTTTCCCACATACTCCTTAATATCTATAGTCATACCAGGCCAAAATATGTTTTCTCTGGCTAGACGGAGTGTAGCAGATATTCCATTGTGGCTGACATGAACTTTTTCTGTCATTACTTTTCTTAGTCTTGCTGGAATGAGTAACTGATCATTTCTGAATATCAGACCATCCTTTGTTGACAGCTCATGGCTGAATTTAAACAAAGTTCTAAGCTCGATAGGCCAGTCAGATATGTATCTTGGAAATCCATTTATAATGTAGCCAATAATAATCTGCAAGTTGTGATCTTTTTCGGTCTCTTCTTTAATTTCCATTATAAGTTTGTCTGATATTTTGAGAAATGCTACCACTGAATGTTTGCTGATTAGCTTAAATATCTGTTTATGACTTAACTCACTTTCTAAATCGTATACAGTATCTGACTGCTCTACTACTGGTGCTCGAGATAGAGTGTCTGCTACATGATTGTCCTTTCCCTGTATGAACTGTAGTTCAACATTGTATTTCTGGAGAGTCATTAACATCATCTGCAAGCGTTTTGGGGCATCAGTGAGTGGTTTCTTCATTATATGAACCAGAGGCTTATGATCGGTATTAATAGTCACTTTACCCTTGCCTGCAATATATTGGTTGAACTTTGTGCATGCAAAAACTACTGCCAACATCTCCTTCTCTATCTGAGCGTATCTTTTTTCTGTAGGCGTCAAGCAGCGAGAAGCAAAACAAACCACTTGACCATCTTGATACAGGGCTGCTCCTAATCCAAACTCACTTGCATCACATTCTATACTAACATGTTTATTCACATCAAAGAACTTTAATGTAGGCAGTTCTGTTATAATTTTCTTAATGTTATTAAACTCCATTTCCTCTATCTGGGACCAATGGAACTCAGTGTCTTTTCTAGTAAGCTTTCTAAGATTGTTAGCTTGGAAACTAAGATTTTTTTATAAATTTACTCAGATATCCTACCATACCCAAAAATCTTAGGACATCTTTTGCAGATTCTGGAGTAGGCATGTTTTTTTATGATCTCAGTAGGAGTATCTTTTTGTATTTTTTCTCCCAATTTTTTATTTTTACGGTTTTCCCGTGAATATCAATTATATTTTTTATAAACTCACTGAAACATGAATACACAGAAAAAAACCAGAAAAAATGCCAACCCCGGGAATCGAACCCGGATCCTCGACACTCCGGGTCGTGTGCTTTTCCCCTACACCACGATTGGACATAGAGGAAAGGCCGAATTTTTTCCATGTATTCAAATCTTAGCTTGTTTTTATCACTTACAACAAAAAAAAACAAAAAGATACTCCTACTGAGATCATGAATTGATTGCTTTAGTGCGCCATCTCGTTGTTGAGCCTGGGTAAACTGATAAGTTTAGGGTGCGTTGTTTTCGGTTTACGAAGTAATCGCATAGATGGCGCTAGTCACTGCAAAAAGTGATAAAAACAAGCTAAGATTTGAAAACATGGAAAAAATTCGGCCTTTCCTCTATGTCCAATCGTGGTGTAGGGGAAAAGCACACGACCCGGAGTGTCGAGGATCCGGGTTCGATTCCCGGGGTTGGCATTTTTCTGTGTATTCATGTTTCAGTGAGTTTATAAAAAATATACATAATTTATTGAATCAGGCGTTACTTTGCGGAGGTCCATATTTATGAACTAAAAAACAATTACTTTGCTCACCCGCGACCACTAATGACAAATAGTTATATCTGTGCGGCAAATGTATGTTTCCATGCAACACCTCCACCTCCACTGCTACACGAATCAACACATGCCACACAGACCCAACTATCACCACCACCACTATACTAAACGCTGACGCGTTTCGGCACTCTCCACGAGGCCATTTACGAAGCACAACAACAACCGCTCAACATGCCACCACTTCCACTACTGACATATGTAAACCATGTACTCAACTTAGTTAATGACAAAACCAACGTACCCACTAATATTTTATAAATTCCAAACTACCCTTTTATGTAAGTCCTAAACTACCCTTTTTTTAAGAAATGAATTCCAAACTACCCTTTTTATTTTTATTTTTAATCTACGCCAGGTACCCCGTTATTTTTAACCGAGTACGGTAAAAAGAGAAGTCATGTTCTCATTATTACTATGACACATTATTAAAATTAGAACCAAGTCGTAACAAAGGCGAAGAAACCAAATTAACTTGTTCATTAATAATAGACCCCATGTTGTTGTACCTAATTATTTCCAATTGTTCTAAAACCGATAGCCGCAAACCCTTATCACAATAATGTAAAATTTCGTACGTATCTGAGTCTAACAACGAATGATTCGTTTCTAATAAATGCTTGGCAAAGTTTGATTTCTCTGGATGATCATGCCTATATGACGAGACATGCTCTTTAAATCCAGTATCAAAGCTTCGACCGGTTTGTCCAATGTATACTTGACTACAGTCGCCACAAGTGAGTTTATATACGCCCGACCTGTTCCCTTTATCCACCTTTTCTTTGTTATTACAAAGTCTAGAACGTAAAGAATTAGTAGTCTTAAAGGCAACATTGATGTTATTTGATTTTAAAATATTATAAATCTTGTCAGACAACCGGCCAACATAAGTTATACTAGATCCAAATTTGTTAGTAGGCTGAGATGGCAACGCAGAGTAAAGCATGCTATTCACTATCCGTCCCTGCTTCTTTTGAACCAGACTATTAACCATTGCTGTACTATAACCATTTGTTGTTGCTATCTGATATATAGTATGTAACTCAGAATCATAATGCTCTTTCGAAAGAGGTACAGTTAGTAGTCTATGTACATAACAATGGAAAGCAGCCAGTTTATGCTGCCATGGGTGAGTAGAATTTGCAGGTATGACAGTATCTGTGTACGTAGGCTTACGGTAAATTTGAAACTGGTGCCTATTATTTACTCTTGTAATAGTTAAATCCAGAAAATTTAATGAACGATTTCCCTCTAATTCTCGTTTGAACTTTATTTTTGGATGTTTGTTATTGAGAGCACTAATAAACAAATCTAGCTGCCTCATACTCCCCTTCCAACATAAAATTAAATCATCAACATACCTATAATAATATACTAAATTGCTGTTCCCCACTATATATTGTTTTTCAAAGTTATCCATAAAAACGTCAGCCATTAAAGGACTAAGAGGTGACCCCATTGCTAAACCATCACTCTGCAAATAATATTGACCATTAAATCTGAAATAATTTTGTTTCATGCATAAAGTTACTAATTCTATTAACTCACAAACCTCCCCCGGATGTAAACGCTTCCTTTCTAAGTGACATCTAAGAATATTTAAGGTTTCACTATATGGTACGTTGGTAAACAAACTATCCACATCTAAAGAAAGTAATGTTGAGTTTGGCGGTATATTAATGTCTTTAATTTTATTTACTAAATCTGAACTATTCTTTAAACTATATATTGGCTTAAAAGAAGATTTTTCCCGAACAATGCTATTTAACTTCCTCGCTACTTTATACGCTGGAGCACTCACGTATGAAACAACAGGGCGAACAGGAACACCATCCTTGTGAATTTTAGGTAAACCATATAAAATTGGTGCCTGCGGATTCATAGGAATCACATTGCTCCTCTTTTGTTCGGTGTCAAAGGTAAATGCAGAATTTTTCAGAAGGTTTTTTAGGTCTTTATGAAACGCGGCGGTGGGATCCCTACGTAAATTCAAAAAACCCTCTCCTTGAATGATGTCATTTACTTTATCATTATATTGACCCCTTTCTAAAACAACAATACAATTGCCCTTATCGGCCTTAGAAATTACCAAATCATTGTCATGGACCTTTTGCTGAATAGAACGTAATGAATGCAAGTCACCAACATCCGAAATACCCCCAGTAGAAGTTGTATTTTTTAATGAATTAGCAACCAAAACCTTAGTATCAAAGTCACCGCGATTACAAACAATCGCAACCTCAGAATCTACCGCCAAACCCTCCACTAATTTCTGACTAAATTTAGAGGGTAGGTTATATTTCAAACCTTTTTCCAATAACTGCACTTCACCTTCTACAAATTCGACATTAGTGAGATTTTTAACTCGAGGGTAGAAACCGTTACCGTTACTTGACTCACTATTATTGTTGTTCAAAAGAGACTGAGTTCCATTTCGCG